>VWZV01016431.1:102195-443375 GCA_013397155.1 Irena cyanogastra | reverse complement strand
CAAGCTGCGGCTGACAGGTGAGGCTGGGCCGGGGGCGCGGGGCTAGCCCGGGCGGGGGGCGGGAGCGGCTCCTGCGGGTGCCGTTGAGGTTGAACCTGGGGCCGGAGCGGCCCCTCGGGCCTGGCAGGGAAGGGGAGGGCGAGGTTTCCCTCCACTCGGTTCCCCTCGGCCCCGGACTCGGCGTGTCCGGGCTCCGCCGCCCGGCCGGCCCGGGCCCCGCAGCCGCCTGGGCGAACTTCAGCCACCGCGCCCCAACTTTGCCGTTTATTTTCCCTTCGTCTTCTCGGTGTAAACTCGAAAGAAACTGCCACACTCTTTGTTTTGATCTCTTTGTTTGTTTATTGTTGTTGTTTTGTTGGGGTTTTTAAGCGATTTCCTCAGCTGAGACTGTTGGGCACTGGAGAGACTCCCAGAGCAGTGGTCGAGCCCCAAGGCTGCCAGAGCTCAGGGAGCCTTTGGTCAACATTCTCGGGGACAGGGAGGGATTTTGGGGTGTCCTGTGCAGGGCCAGGAGCTGGACTCGATCATCCTGGTGGGTCCCTTCCAACTCAGCATATTCTATGATTCTGTGATTGTTCACAGCTCTTGGGTGAAGTGCCTTGTCCTGCCCTCCTCCAGAAGACCACTTGACCTCTGATACTTTAAAATACCATAAAAACGGTTCACCCGCATGCTAGGAAGGAAAATAATCTGGTGTTAAATACTTAAAGCTATACCCTTTTCCATATAAAATCCCAGGTAAACAGGTTTAGAGAAGAAAATACTGGAAATTCTGCTGGAGCTTTGTTTAATAAAATTCAGGACACTTGGAACTAGCTCTTTTCTTCAAAGTATTTTTAAATTCTCCAGCACATAAGTGATACTGTGTGTCCTGAAGCATCAGTACATGGAGATAAGCAATTAGAAGAGTATAGCTTTCCACTGTAAATACCCATCTTTATATAGTGTATCTAAGCAGCTTGCAAAATAAATGTTTTTTAAAATGTTAAAAGAGTTGTTATATTTACTTTAGGTGCATGAGAAGTATCTCCGATTTAATGCCTAATAAAGAGAGGTGTTTTCATACTGATTTTTCCAAGTATGTTATTTTTACAGGAAAAGTAAAATGTGTCTGCTTATGTTTTACTTTGGAATTACTCGGACTAGTTTTGTAATCTAGTTTTCAGGGAGATTTGTGAGTGTCTCTATATTACACTTGGAAATAGAACTGCTGAAATGAGCGTAGCTGGGACTGCTGCATGGAACAGTGCTGCCTTGTTTTTACCGAGTGTTTTGTAGCTTTCTCCTCAGGTTATTGCTGTGTTGATGCAGTGCTTTAATACTTTCTTTCCTTGAGCAGTGAGTCCTCAGACTTGCTTATCTTTGAAACATTAAAAATGGTCTGTAGCCTTATTTAAAAGCATGGAAAATACTGTCTAGGGAGTTGTCTTTCTCACCTCTGTGTTTTGTGTTCAAATTCGTTTCATGTTTTATTTTTATTGAGGATTAGGCATATAATGAAACTGTGCCTGTGACAATCTCAAGTGTGTTGAGGGGCGTGTGATTGTGACCAGAAGCAGGCTGTGGTTTTACACACTGTGGTCAGCCCCCAAGTGAAGCAGGTACAACCCTAAGGAATGTTTTTGGGGTTTTTTGCCATCTTGTATTTTAGGAAGGGAATGTGCAGAGCATGGGATGAAGGCAAAATTGTCTTTTTAGGTGTGTTCCAGGGTTAGCAGCTCTGGCAGGCACTGAGTACCAGTTCCGTTATTGGAAGCTTGTAGGAAACATTGGCCTGTTTCTCCAGTTGAACAGCTTGAGGTATTTTCTGCTTTAGCTAATGGGGAGTTGTTTCACATAAGGTCATTTGTTGTAAGGAAGCTTTACATGTTTAAGGAAAACAATGAATTTTATTAATTCAGCTGACATGTTGTCAGTTCTTTCCTAGGAATAGTTTTAAGTGTTCTGTGTGGTTTTGATTACCCTTTTTGATTGGAAAAGCAGTTTGAGGGCTCTTGAGTTCTAAAACTGTTTGGAATTAAAAGAATCTGTATATCCAGTGTTTTTAAAAGTTTATTCTCAAACTGACGAATGCTATTTAATCTTAATTTTCTTTGGCTCTATGAAACTAGTAGTCTTCTGTTTTGGCTTGAATGTTTATGGGATTAATTCTGCAATCATTGTTCAACACTTATCTTTTCTGTTCAGTATCTCTAAATTAGATGGTATAGATTAGAAAAATGGATTTCAAGAACTGGATTCAATTAGCAGTTTTTCAGGACATAAACATTAAAGGTTTAGATGGAAAACATTGTTTTGACTGACTGGATAAATGACAGGGTAATGTTTGATGTGAGTCCAAGAACTGATCTGGAGCTAGTGCCCAACTTCTCAGTCCATCTTGAGGAGCCAAATAAAATATTTAACCTAGGCCTCATTTTGCAAAAAAGGTTGACTCTTTGTTGAGACCTTAAGAAAGTTCTGAGAAATGTTTGGCATACCTTTACACTAAGTGTTTAACGGTTTATTTAGGTCTGGGTTCCACAACAGAGACAAACCACAGCGGTGGCATACTTCTAGTAAGTTTTTATTTAGTTTACAGTGCATCTGTGTTATACATTTCTTACAAAAGGTTATTCTTTTGCTCCAAGGTTTGGCTGTTTGTTGCAAATATCACTTGAGTCTTTAGCGATACATATGTTGATACAGTTCACATAATCTTGGACTAAAAATCTCTGGTTAATTGGTAAAATCCGAGTGTCATGGCTTCTGGTGATACTTCTAGCAGGAGGTGTAAATCCTTGTTTCTGATTAAAATATAGGCAGTGTAATTTAAATTAGCTGAAGTCTAGAGTTGCACTTGTCTTCTGTGAAATTTACCTTCGCAGCTTGTAATAACAGTGTTCAAGAAGTGTAAGGAAAACTTTTTTGACTCTCACATATTTACCACCATTTGATCTGGTCCTATCCCGAGTACATTCGAGTTCTACAAAAGCTGCAAGTGCAGTCATCCCCTTCCATTCCTAGTGTGATTTTTCTCAGTGTTGTGTTCAATATAGGGGTTTGTAAATACACTACACTGTCAGTCAGAACATGCTATGATTTCTTTCACCCCATTGTTGAATTGTGTTGATCTTTCATTCTTCAGAAAACTGGGAAATTACCATTGTTTTCAGTAAATATTTTGTGTCCTAATATGTGAATTTTCTAATGTTAAAATAGCTACACTTGACTGCTTTCACTTAGGAGATCAATGACAGCTCTCTGAAGCCCATAAGGTTGTTTTTATCGTGGGAATACTTTCTAAAATCAGTTTGAAGTCCACAAAACTCTGTGAGCATTAGAATATGTTGAGTAAAGGTTAAGTGCAGAAATTTATTTAGTTCATGTGTTGTAGGTAGTGTTTGTCTCAGAATTGTTAACAAGTAAAGATACTTCCATAGCCACAAAGCACAGTTATGCTGGGCTGGAAAAAGTGGTAATAAATATCCCATGGATAAAACTGGAATGAGCTGGAAGAGTTTTGCTGGTGCAGAATCAGACGTAGGCCTGAAGAGTTGTTGGATTTGTTTTTCCTCCTTCTTACTGCTTCCAGCTTTCCTGCAGGGTTTGCTGATTAGAGAAATAAAAGCACTGGGTGTTGTGTTGTGGAAAATGGATCAGCATCTCATGTGCTGCCCCTCTCTCTCTTCTCTCTTGCTGCTTTACTGTCTATTCAGCCCTCACAGTACAGAGCTGGGACTGTACTGTGAAGTTACAGTGTTGAAGGAGAAAGTGCTGCTATTTTATCAGACCATAGAAACTCTGCTTGTAATGCTAATAATATTTCTTGCAAAACATACTTTATTTAGAAAAAGCCAGAATATTCCTGAGCTTTGTAAAACAGTGTGGAGTGTTCAAACTTGGTTTTTACAGTGGATAGATCGAAGTGTTAAATTAATCCAGTTGAAGACAGTGGTTTACCTGAATCCTAAATTTTCCATCAATGGTGGCGGAAGCAGGACTGAAGTTTATGGATAGCAGAGCCTCACTGTGGGAATATCTGATTGATAAAGTAGCTCCCTATATTTTTATGTAGCAAGGTAGTGGTTTTATAGTTGACTGCAACTGTAATGCCATTTTAGGTCAGTTTAAAATCTGGGTGCTGTTTCTTTTTTCTCTTTGTAGTCCCTGGCTTCACTTTCTGGGCCCTCCCTTGTGTTGACTCTAGCAACTGTGTAGCTATGGGATGAGCTGAAAGCTAATCCTACCAGGAAAAAAATGGTTTTTTGTGTTGAAGAAGAGGGATGCAGAGAAGAAGCTGCAAAGAGGGCAGGGCAGCCTCTCCTACCAGCAGCCTGTAGTTAGATAGGCTTTGGTCAACAATAAAACAATGGGGTTCCTTCGTGTAAGGTATATTTGACTTAAGTACTAGTTTTTGTAAGCCATGTGTCATTAAGAAATCTGAATCAATAAATTACATAGTAGGTGGATTAAACTGGTGCAGTCATAACAAAGTCAATAGACATGTGTTTAATCAGATGTACAGGGACTGATGGCTGCTTGGCCCTCAATATTTTCATCAAAGTACGAAGTGTGTGTGTAAATATATGCTTTCTTCTATACACAGTATATAGTTATAGATATTTTTATACATATAAATCAGTTGTAGACCTTACAGATGCCAAAGAATTGTAATAAACAACTGAGCAGCTGTATGGAGCAGTTTCAGCTGTTTGTTTCTATGAGTTCAGCTTGTATAACAAAGTTTTATTCATCTGGGTATAAAATTAGGTATCTGTGTTCAGGAGTACATAATGGGGTATCATGGCAAGGAAAACAAAGATCAGAAAGGATTTGGGGGGAGGAAATTGTAGTAGGAAAACAGTTACATGGGGGCTTCAATTAAAAGATTGAAATTCAGTTCAAAAAACCCCAGTATTCACCTGTGGCTGTACAATCAGGAGAGCATCACATAGAAGCTAGTAGGGGATTTACATGTGTGGGTAACATATGGGGCATATGTAGGAGACATATGGGAAATCTGCAGGCAGTCCTAATGGTAATGTTTAAAGAAATTAAAGCTATTGCCAGGAAAAGCAATAAAAGAAATCCTGGGGGTGGAATATTAGCAAGTAATGTTTAGAATTGTAGTTTTCAGTGAAGTTTAAAGAGTTTACACTGTCCTGTAATGTCTGTCTGTGTAGCTTTACAAAGCTGAGAAACTCATCTAGTGGTGACAAACTATATTCTGTTTTCTTTGTTAATCACACTGAAAAATCTGATCAGGCCCTAGATGAAAACATTTTGTCTTTTTGTCTTTAAGGTGAATGGGTAGAGCCCTGAAAGAAGACAGCTTTTAATGTTTTGTTCTGGTTTATCTCATGGACTTTGAAGTGCTTAGTTTCTTTGCCCTCTTACTTAGAATGACATCTCACCACAGGGCCAGACCTTTCTTGTAGCATTGAAAAAAGGGTGGATGATTTCTCCGGGTGTCTTCCCTGCTCTCCTCACAACAATGACGTGAGCTGGCTTCTGACTTGGCTGAGTGGCACGGGTGCATTACTGCACAGGCTGTTATGTGCTTGCTTTAATGGATGAAATGTAAATGCTCATCACACGTGTAGGGCTGAGATCATTCCAGTGACTCCTGAGAGCTAGGAAAGATTCACCTCAGTGATGGCAGGCAGTGCATGCAAAAGAAGCTGCTGTGTGTGTGTGTCTCCTGTTAGCAAAGCACATTCCTGCTTGGGGAAGAGGATCAGAATCTTGAGGGACATTTGTCAGTAATATATTCAAGGAAGCAAATTGTTGACTTTTTCTTGCTACTTCATCTTTAAGTACTTCCAATGAAAGCATAGATAAGATTGCTCATAACTTTAAAGAAGTCTTTTTCTGTTGATAACAAAGCTCAGGACAAAACTGGCTAAGCATTATCATCTGAGTTTAAGGGGGAGACTGATACAGGATGGAGAATAGACTAGCTCAAGATCATGAAAAGGATAAACCAAGTAAAGCTGGGATTTAGATCCACTATCTTTTGACTTTCTGCCCACGAACATTGTTTCTTTTGAGTTTAAATCCACAGAAAAGACGGTTCTGTTTCGGGCCTTCTGAGACCATGCAGTTGGGGTGATTTGTGTGCAGTTACTGCTCGTGTGCCATATTTGTGTTGCACTATCAGCTGTATTTTAGCATCTTGCAGACTCTTGGGAATTGCTTTTTTTCCACTTCAAAATACTTTTTCTTGCTATTGCTCAGGCAAATCAGACCAGGAGGGCTGATATCCCTGGAAGTGAGTAACACGTATTGCTTTTGATGAAGCATTACGCACATTTTCAAAATTCTGAAAGTGAAAGAAAAATTAGCAGTATGTGAGTTTCTGTGGCTGTATCCTGTTGGTAATTTTGTGGAATGAGTCTTGGCCAGTGCATATTTAACCCAAGTGACCAGGCTTGTTTTCTTGGAGAAAGGGAGAATCACTCCACGGCTGTGGGATTGTCAGTGGAACAGTTTCAGTGCTCCCTTTCTGTAACCAATTCATTTGAGTTGTTTCAAATATGCAGAGAATGTCCAGACTATGTAATTTACAGGTCACAGTAAAACCCTGTACCCAGACTGTGCCATTCATGCATAAATCAGCATGTGTGATGCCATCTTGCCACAAACATCAGAGTGACAATGCCATAGTAAAGCTTTCCAAGCTGCAGCACCAATTTTTGGGATGCACATGTCCCTCTGCTTCATCTTGTGTTGTCAGATGGGGTGAGCTGAGGAATTTTTATCCACATTGAAGTCCATCTCTTGTCATACCCCTTTTTCTCTGGGTGTAGAGGACTGTGGTGGGTTGATGTGTAAATGAGTGGTGGCTTCAGGCAGGTTCACAGACCAGCAGGCTTTTGGTGGCATTTTCATTCTGCCTTGACCCAGATTTTAACATTACTGATGGAGTTAAATGGAGTAATAACTAATTAAATCTGTCATAATGCTTCTTTTTACCATGCTAACCATTTGATTTGGAGTTTATATATAGATGCATATGTAAATTCAATTATAGATGCAGTTGTGCTTGTATTTAATTGGAGGTGGAATCTGTGTTGGTAATACTTGGAGGCATTTTCTGAACTTGGGTCAACCTAAAGATTTCTTCCTAAGACAGATAAAGACCAGGCTGTACACTTCTAAAATTATGTATGGTAAAGCTCCTGCTTCGTGCCTATTGTAGAACACAAGGAAAGTAGATGGACTGTGCTTAGTAATTCGTTGTTCATTTTAGTAAAAGGCAATCTAGTAAATGCAGATATTTTTAATGCAAAAAATGTAAAATGTACTAAAATGAATTTTATTACTGGTGAAGGAGGAGAGGTGTATCTGGGTTAGATGTTTATGGACACGGCTGGTTAAAAAAATTAAAATAAAAATCCTTAAGCTTGCAAAGGAACGAAACATGTCTGAATAAAATTCGTAGAATTACATTCATGCTTAACTGCCTGGGATTAGAAATTCATGGCATTAATTGTACCAAGCATTTAGGTATCCTTCTACCAAATAGTCCTTCAATTCGACTCTTAACAGAAAATGTTCACCTTGTTCTGAAATTATTTATTTATAATATCTATAAATATTTATTTTTGGAGAAGAAGTCCTTCCCATTATTTTCCCTTGTGGAATATAAAATAGTTTCTAGAAGACTGTGTGCAGGACTAGATGAGCATTGTGCTTAGTTGTAGTAATATTTAGGTGTCCTCTTTTTTGTTTCGCAGCAAAGTAAGTTCTTCTGTCTTAATTTATAAAGGGTGGCACCAGGCGTGATATAAGAAACTTCACAGAATAGAGCTGGTGTGGGTGGTGTCATTCAGAGGCAAAAGGGGACATGTGTAGGGGTGAAGCAGGACAGAGTGGGGTACAGTTGTTTAGGAGGTGACACAGGGATGTGAAGGGACTGTAAGTTTCCCAGGTTTTGTGTCACTTCATAGTGGAAGCAGAAAACAGATGTAGGTTCCTGTGCTTGGGCTAAAATGTAAAGAAATATACATGTTGTGTTGCTGAGTACAGCACTGAACCAGGCTGTAATGATTCAATGATTGCACTGTCAGTGTGGAAATCTGAAGCATTTCTCTTCATCCTTATAATAAAAATACATAGATTTTAAAGGACACAAAATACCAATTGCTAAGTACCTCATTTAAATAGATGTGAAGGACCTCATCCTCACATCTTCTGGAGAGCATTTACTCAGCAGTACCAATTAAAAATGATGCCTTTGTTAAGCCTGAGTGCACAGTGTATGGCACCTAAATTGCCCAGACTTAAAGAAGGGCATAATGCATGATAAAGCAGGAATTTTTAGGGCTTTTATTTAGAGAATTGTAGTAGAAAGTTCAAAAATTTTTTAGACTTTTTACGCATTTTGAAAGTTCAAAAATGTTTAGATCTTGCAGAAGGTTCTTGCTAATTATAGCTTGTGAGCAATAATAAAATATTTTTGTGCCATCTTTCATAATTTCCAGTGAGTTGTGTATGTAGCATTTCTAAATGTCTAACTAACAATTCTAGATGCTTGGTGAAGCAGAGGGTGTTGGTGAACAGAATCTTCAAATGTATACATGTGAGATAAATATATATAGCTATATCACACACAGTTATAATAAACTCTTGGTCAAGGATGTTGGAATGGGGAAAAGCTGTTGTTGTCCTCTGTTCAAGCTTATTAATGCTGCTGACAGGGGAGGTGCCCCTGGTTTCTTAGAGAAGCAAATGCTGTCTGTAAATTCCAGGTGCTATGCAATAGTTCCAATTTGCCTGAAATAGTTGGATATCAGCTTTTTATTTAAAAGTTAAAGGGTTTAAATCTTTGTGATTGTGCTAATGTGAGGCAGGCAAGATTTATCCTGAAGTTGTGCTGTCGTGTAACACTGTGGCCCTTTTGTGAACATCCTTCATGTCTGAGATTTCTTCTTAGAACTGGGTTGAAAGATGATTTAAAATGTTGGCTTCTGCTTTCTTCTGCAGCAGGAAAAGAGAAGGCCTTTAAGGAAAAAATGACTTAGAGTAATTTTCAGTAGTACATGCGTCGTGCCTGGCTTGTCATAAAATATTTGTGAAGTCTTCTCTCCCTTCCTCAAGCAGTTCCCACAGTTCACAGTGTTCTCTCAGTAGCTGTTATGAGGGAGGTAAAAGGAGGTTAAATGTTCTGTAGTCTCATCTGCAAGGGTAGACAGTAAGGTTCTTGGTCCCCCTCCCAAACAGCAAGTGGTTATGCTGCCTAGGGGGAGGTCCTATATATTTATATTTGTCTATGTCTCACTTGCTTCTGTGGCCAGGGGATCATGAAGAAATTTCTGTTCATTTGTGAGATGTGAATGTGGCATTGTGAATACGTGCCTCGGATTTCCTCATTACAATATTTATCATTTTTCCTGAAAGTTTCTTTCCTCTGGTGAATTGTTCATCCTGTAGAATCAGTCAGCTATTTCCTGTGTATCAGCATAATATAACTTCATCTACACTGGGCAGGACTTGGGACCCATTCAAAAGCTTTATATTTTTTGTAAGTTTATTGGAGTTTAGTGACCTCACTCTCCACATTTCAACAGTTCTTTGCAGTGTGGTCCATGCCTGGAGATGCACTTGTCCTGCTCCCACCCTGTGTCACTGCAGTGGAGTAGCAGCAAATGCACAGGAAAATTGTCTCTGGTCACTCTGACCTTGGATTGCTCCTTGTCCCTTCAGCACTGTGGGGACTGGGAGCTCTGGGGCCTGCACTTGCTTCTACTTTGTGTCATTTGAACATGGAATTGCTTTGTCTGTCTGAACATCTTGGCCTTTTACTTGCCATCAGTGGAATTTATAACTCTGGCTGAACTTGGAATACCAAGCTGGAGCTAATAATGCCAGCTCCAGTTAGCACTCCCCATTATCAGGCACTGCTTAGTGCTGTTAGCAGCCAGCTAACACAGACATTTTTCACGCTGAGGAGCTAAATCAGACCAAATTTATTTTGGGAAGATTCTGTTAAACTTCAACCAGTTTCAGAAAGGATTAAAAATACATTGCACATCATCTAGAAATGCTTTGTTCTTGTCAATCTTTTATTCTGGGGCAGAGGCGCTGTCAAACAGGGACACGGTAATGAGCAGGTGTGGCTGTATCAGCCAGGTGAGGCTTGGTGCAGGTTCAGTGAGGAGCTGAGCTCTGCCTCTTAAAGCTGAACTCAGTGTGAAGAGAGACACTACCCGGAATGCACAGGGCCCAAAAGCTGCATGACGGTGGAGAAGAAGGGAGTGACCTGGAACAAGGAGCTGTCCGGGGAAACGGGCGGATGGTGGAGTCTGATTTTGGCAGGACGAGGCACTGGAGATCTGTTGGTACCTGAGCCTGGGTGCTGCAGCACTGAACGTGACACAGGGTCACAGAGGCAGCCCAGAGCCTCCTGTTCCAGACCTTTCAACACTTGACTTTGTAACTAGGGAATGCTGTTGCTGCACATGTGATGTTCTGTTGGTGATCTGTTTTATTGGGAAGAAAGGGTCATCTACAGCAGAGGGGCTTTATAACAGCTTAAGATGCATAACATGCAAAGAATGTGAGTGGTTACAGTTGGAAAGAGGCCAGAAGTTTAAAAACAAACAGGAAAAAACACCCACCCCAAAATTTCTCCCATCTGTTCCTTTGCTTAATATGTTCATCACCTTGATACTATATAGAAGAAATAGGGAATAAAGGGCTGGTTTCTAAGTGGCCATGATTCAGAACATAATTCTAAAAAGGCTTCGAGATAAGATCAGGGCTACTCCTTATGTGTAGAACAAAAGAAATGCTTCAGCTTTTAGCAAACCTGAGAAGTTTTTTTAAAAAGACCCTTGATTCTAAGAGTATCTTGGTCACTTCATTAATTCTAGTGTTTTCTTACTTTAAAAGGGTCAGAAAGCTTCCTGTTAATTATAATTGAATTATGTAGTTTTTAAGTTTCCTTGGCTCATTTACATGCCATATTTTCACAGAATTTCTGGACTTACAATTAATGCAACTGCAGAAGTTACAGGTTTTCAGAGAAGTGTTATCTGCTGTTGATGAGTTCATTGCATGAAAGATTTGAGCTTCTTAAGTTAATGTTAATATGTTAAATAACAAGCAGACAGAGAAAGCTACGAGCTGTGGCAGTCATCATTTGTATACTGGCATGGGTCTATAGAAGAGGGCAGCCCTTTTATTTTACAGTTTATCCCCACTGGATTTGCACCAGAGCATCTTCCAGTGTCAGGGGGTTGATTTAGTACACTCTGCTCTGTTTACACTGAGTTGCCATCATTGTGAAACACTTTGATCTTCATTCTCTGTGTGTATGAAACACACACAAAGCACCCTGCAAAAGTTTGACCAGTGAAGAAACAAATCAGAAATTACCTGTACTGGGCAGGTGTATCTCCAGCAAGAGACAGGCAGATGTGCAGTTTGAAGTTTCCTGTGGAGGTCTGTGTAGACAGAGTGAGGAGAAGTTATGGATGCATTCAGATGGATGATTTTTTTTTTTTTAGAAAACTAAAAATGAATGAACTGATAAAATGTGAAACTGCAAGGTTTCATTTTAAGTAAACTTAATATTGTCTAACTATGAAGCAAAATGAGGTTTTCAGACTGTTTTCATATTTTACAGTTATTTGTTGATGTGTGACAGTGCTTCTCTTTTCCCCCAATGTTTGACACTAGTCTGAAACAAAGTCTGCTCCTATGGGACTTCTTTTCCAAAAACTGCTCATTTTCACACCTCTTTGAGCTTGGGACAATTATAAAGTTATTAAATGCATGATTTAGTTCAGCTGATCCCTTTCATCATGATTTAAGGTCAGTGATAGCCTTGTCTGCTTCCCAGGGGGATGTTCAGGATCTGTTTGGTTTTTAGAAATACACTACATGCACCACTTTCTGCTGAAATAAATATCTATTTATCAGCTTAATAGAAGAATAGTTAAGTTTGAGAGTTGAGGTGTGTCTTTGTTGTTCTAAGACTGTGAAATCCCTAAAAAATAGAGTACCGTTTCCATCAGATATTGTGTTAACTGCATTTCATAAAATTACCTTTTTCCAGCAAGCTGTTTTGTTATTTGCACACATATGCATGTTTAGTGGTTTGTTTTTATTCTGAGGGCAGGCTTTCTTCATTGTATTTGGCTAGGATATTTTTTAACGTTTTAATTGAAGTATTTACAATATAGTTATTTTTGTTATAGTGAACCATTTTATTGTTTCAGAAATGAATGAATCATATATTCTAGGTTATTTTTTCCTGGCAAATATTTTTCTTTAGTGGTTCCTCAGGGCTAGCTTAAGTTGTACTGATGAATAATACTTGAAATACAGTATCTAATTCATCATTTCAAATGTTACAAAGAAAAACCTTGTGAAACTCTCTCTCTCTCTCTCTCTCTATATATATATATATACATACAGGTCTTTTGACTTGCAAGAACATCAGCTTTACATGGGACTAGCCTGGAATGAATGAAGTAATTTTATATATATATATATATAAATTGATGAAGTAATTATACTTCTTGAGTCTGTTGTTTGCTCTGACTTCACCTCCATTTCCTAAAATCCCAAGATTTTGTTCTCTTTCCCAAGTTTCTCTCCTCTGTCCCAGCTGGAGGAACAGGTGCTGGCTCTGCAGCTGAGTTCCCAGACCTGTGTTCCTTTGCAAGGGCAGGGTGTTCGCAGTGGATGGATTTTGTCATGAGGGAAAGGGGCAGAGGGGATCCTCTGCTATGCTACAAGGCAAATACAAAGAAATTTAATTTTGCTAACAGGTATAGCAGAAGGTAACCACAGGGTGGTGTGGAACCTGCTCATGGTAAATGGTCTTTGCATGTTGAATCACAGTTTCTGTCTGCCTTTCAAGTCAGTCCCAGGTGGAAGAGTCCAGGTGCATTTCCTTGACTGCTCAGCATGAATTCAGCAGCCAGATTTGAATGATAGAGATGAGTAAGTGGCTCCACAGCCCCCTGAGAATGCAAGAGAGCAATGTCAATACTCCGTATTTTTTGTTAGCTGAGTGTGCATTCTCTTATTTTTGTTGATTATACTGAGGTTTAAAACATCTAGAAGAGTAAGAGTATCAAAAGAGCGTCTGATATGTGGGAATGTGTTTCTGCAACCACTCTGTGTGAAACCTGTAAAGAGCAAGTCTGCTTTTTTTTTGTATCTGTATAACTGATTTATGTTATCTGGAATGTAAAGGATTAAGTTCTGGTAGATTTTTTTTTAGGCATAAAAATATTATACAGAAATTGTTTTTTCATATGTTTCCCAGATTCACTATAGGAAGGTTAAAAAAAACCCAACAACAAAACACCAAACCACAAAAAATGCCCAAAACAACAAAACCCACCCAACTCTCCCCATATTTTCTCTGCTGCCCCTACCCTGAGCTTCTGTCTACACAAATATTTACAAACAGCAAGTAGTGCACTTTCTTTTGCATGCACAAAAAGCTCTGGGGGAAATGAGGAAATGTTTTAGTATGTGTAAGGCGTTTAATACTTTGTTTTGCTCTGATTTATCTTTCGAAGAGCTGTAGAGGCCTGCCTAAAAAACTAGAATACACTCCCTGTGAGCTTATGTTACCTTTGTTTAAAACAGTCAAACTTCTACTGCTGGAACTCAGAAATTCATGGACAGAACGACTTGAACAGTAAAAATGACTTTAAAAAATGTGGTTATTGGATAAGCTGGTATGAGCCCATCTGCTGAGGATAAATTGATTTTGCTGTTGCTTTAAATCTGTGATGTGTTGGTATTTTGGCAGAGTAAGAAAAACAAGGATATTAGAAAGTAATTTACTGCCCTGGGATTAGTGAGGAGTGCTGTGTTTCTGTGACTGGGGCAGGCCAGGCTGGTGGAGATGTGTCTGATAAACAGGACGAGGTCTAGTCTGACAGCTGGCAACAATAGCTTTTGCTCAAAGTCAGGTGTACTAAATTAGCAAATCTATTACAAGGCTGCAGGAGAAATCTCACAGAAGACAAGCCTTGTAGGCAGAAGTGCTGCCAAATGGGAAATGATTCATCGTCTCTGAATGGGATGAGCACCGAGCAGAAGCAGTTTAAACCTCAGACTGCTTTGGCTCATAAACCACCAAATATGCGATTAACACTTTATCTTCTCCAATCCCGTGGCTTTTATTGTCTCCTGAAGAACAGTCTGTAATTAGGAGCAAAATCTGTGTTTGTTTCTTCTAATCTCTTTTGTAAGTTTGAGTGTGTTTAGGTATTTTTTTGATTTTTAGCGAAGTGACAAAACGTTTGTGTGCACCTTAAAAAGCACTCCTGTCCTGTGACCCTTCAGCAACAGCGCCTTTTAGTGAGGACAGTTATGTCCAGGAGTGCAGGCACAGCTCCCTGAACTGACTTGGTGTAGTTTATTTGCTTGTATTTAGTGAAAATACATGATTAGCTGGAGATGTAGTTTAATGTAGGATGCCGGTTCCAGGGCGATCACTGCATTTTGATTTTTAATATTTTAAAAACTTGCATCACTTTAATATGAACAGTGCCATTCATAGTCTACAATGCTGAAAGATGAACAGGAAATATATTTATGATTTCTTAAATTTAGTTAATGCAGAAAGGACGTACAGTTTACAAAATTGGATGAAGCAATGTAAAAGGGAAAAAGCCTGTGCCCTCTTTGTCTCCATATAACTGATCAGGTATTTAGCATGTCTGTGGTCTTATTTTAGTATCAATTGTCACATTGGCTCTATGTTACATAAATGATAGAGAAACTAAAGGTATTAGGTCATTGGAAGGTGTTTAGTATTAAATAATTGAGATGTCAGAAGATAGTTGCAAAGTTAATATATTTGTTAAGCAAATAATTATATTTGGGTGCCCTGGGATAGCACTCAATTAGCAGTTGAAATGTCCAAGGAGCAGCGTGTCTTGGAAATGGATGTAAAGATTCCTCTGGAAAACTTGGTCTGCTCTTACTTTGCTGGTGCAGCCATGTAAGAAATGGTAGAAATCAGGAGTTATTCAGTATAACACTTTGTGAGCAGAACTGCTAGAGGTTAAGGGTTCCTTGAGTGAAAGGCTGCAGGGAAATGAGGGTTTTCCATTTCTGTGTCCCCTCAAAATCCCCATCGTGTCCACTCGGACTGTCTGAAGTTCATAACTGGTGTTTGAGGTCCATGGAAATACTTGGATGCTCCTTGCACTTGGGAGCCATTCTGCCTTCTGTAAGGAGATGTTCTTGAACTTGTTGGGACTATTTTCTTGGATTTTTATCCATTTTCTGTGCTGCTAGGAGTGTTGATGCACAGTGTTACATTTCTTGCATTCATGTAATCACCTTACACTCCTCAGTCTCAGCTCCCCCCCAATTATCTTTCTTAATCTTCACTCTACCTTGCTTAATAGTTTCTACTCTGTGTCCTTCTTTATAAAAAAAATCTTTTAATTTTACTTCTTGAACATTTCATCTTCCCAAAATATATCTGAAGTTGTAGTTCAAATGGCATGGCAATGGTTTTTGGGCAAGATCCTTTATTTCCATGTATTGGTGAGGTGTTTCATCTGAATCTCTTGGTGTTCTGTTTCTTTAAATTCCCTTTTATATTTCTTAAAATACTAATAGAAATTGTACTGATTTGACTAAATAATTTAAACAACTTGTGTAAAACCTAAGTAAAACAAAACCAAGGCTTTCCTGTAAGTTGCTGTACTTCAGTTGAAATAAATAAGATTGCTCATTCCGTTAGCTCATCTCTCTCCAACAGCAGCAGCTTCTTAAACTGTTTGGATTTGTTCTGTAGGACACATCTGTTTAAACAGAGAAACCCAACTGAATCTGTCCATATCAAAGGACTGCAGTAATTTAATCAGTTTATAAATGGTGTAGGCTAATGATGTAATAATCTCCTGGAGATGAGGCTTCATGGGTGTGTGATGGGGGATAAGACTGGGCTGAGGTACGGGAGAGTTTTAACGATGTTTGAATGGTGACATTTAATGATTTAATGACGTTTGAATGGAGTTTTCCTGATTTAGCTGATATTGCATTTCTGCAGGTACAGACAGAGTTCCATCATCAGAGGCGTGACCAGGTAAAGGTGTGTGTATGTGTATAGTCCACACACCTTCCTGCTGACCCTGTTTTATTTTTGGCAGAAGCCAAACTGTCAAGATCCCGAGAGAGAGAGGCACCTTCCAGAGTTGAAAGCATTCCACTAAAACCAATTTTCCAAAAAAAGTGAATATAGGGATATTGTGCTTGAATATTTCAACCATACTAAATAAGAAAGAGTCAAGGATCCACATATTGTGAAGGAGACAGAATGTCTGAGGTCGTGGATTTTGATGATGATGCAGGAGGATATGAGTACATTACTCATCTGTATTGCCCCATATAATATCAGTACATCATGTCAGTACATCAGGTGTAATAAAACAAAATTGTGCTGAACTAGGGATTTGAATTAAGGGCAGATGCTTAATTAATGATTTTTGCTAGTGATAGTATCAAAATCATGACCCTCTTGAACTCTTTAACATGGTTTTACTTATTAGAGGATTATTTTTTGTAAATACTTAGATATATATTTGAAATGCCAGAATTCTTTTTTCTCACTAATAAAAGTTGTTGCCCGAGCTTTTCTCATGAGTTAGGAATTATTTCTTAAAAAGCATCTGACAATCCTTTTGGTAGTACTGATAAAATCAATATGTACAGCATTTTGCTGCAGTGGCATGGGAATTACTTGTGAAGGGTAAATTATGTCCGTGGTTTTGAGGTATTTTTTTCGGAGGAGTTTTTTTTTTTTTTCCCTGGTTCTTTTCTTTTCTCCTCTTCCCAGAAAAGCTCCAGCAGTAGTGGTGTTCCCCAAGGATCATGTCTGCAGCAGAGACAGAGCTTTGAGACTTCCTGTTTAAATCCCGCGTGTGGCCGTGTCCTGACAGCGCTGGCAGCCCAGCCTGGAGCGCGGCTGGGATCCACAATCCCTGACACCCCGGAGTCTGCCTTAGCTGCAGGTGCCTTTTGTCTGAGCCCTTTTTAAAATTCAGGGCGTTTTTGTCCGGTTGGTAATTAGATCATGAATTTCTTTTGTTGTTGCCTCTGCTACAGCTCATTCAGAGGGTGGAGAGTTTTACTGCAGTGGAACAAATCCAAGGGCTCTGCTCCTTGCTGGCAGGTTTGTCCCCAGCACGTTGCATGAAATACATCAGGCAGAGCTATCATTTATTTCTCCTATTAAATTTTTCCCCCCACTCCTGTTCCTATCTGTAGTGGTTTTAGTTCTCTAATTTAAGATGTTTTTAATTTTGAGATTTCCTAACTAATGTGTTGATGAGTGTGGTGGGTTTTAGTGTTGGTTGATCACTAATGTATTCACTTTTTATTGTGAGATAGGAAGATAGGTAAAGTAGGTTTAAAACTTTAAAAGGGTATAAAGAAAATTTTATTAACAGTAACTAAAAGAAAAAAGTAGTAAGAATCCAAATAAACTCTTTAGAACACTTCTCTTCCTTCTATAAGTTTTTTTTTTCCTCTTGACAATGTAAAGAAACAAAACTAAAAATTTCTAGTTAGTTTACTACTTCTAAAATAGTTTTTCTTTAGTTTACTTAGGGAGAGAAGTCTCTCCTGTTAATGCTATGGAGACTTCTCTACAAGAGGAAAAAATAGTTGACCCTATCAAAACAAACCGAGAAATAGATGGGTGAATTTCCATGTTACCTTTTTTATTTACCCATCAGAGGAAGGATCCTGTGCTCCCTTGAGTATTTTACAAGTTGATAATTTTGGATTAATTGCTTCTGTTTTGGTTAAAAACTAACTGCTGGGATTGTAAAGAAGTCTTTAAGGACTGAGGTAAGATTTTTAGCACAATTGTAAGAGTTTGAGATAAGAGTGACTCCCTTTTCTTTGCCTGAGCTCTTAAAAACTATTTTATTCCAGTATTTATTGGAAAATTGAATTAGAGTTTACTTCACTCACACAAACTACGTCTGCAGTTTGAGATTAACTAATCTTGGTTATCTTACTCTAAAGATTTTTTTTATGGTCTATTTTTTTAATATTGCAGGAGGGTAAGAAATAATTGAGACTTACAGCAAACGTAACAGCAAAGCTGCAGGATTTTTTCATCTTTTTAATGGATTTCTGTTTCCCACCCTGATTTTATTTACTAGAATATGATTTTATACTTGTCACCAATGTGAGAAACAGAAGGAATAACTTTGAAATTGGTCTAAAAAATTGATCTTTGCTGACTTTTTCCTTAGAATTATTCTAATGGCTGTTAATTTAAAGCTGTGTTGTTCTCCCCACCCCAGGTGACAGCACAGTTTTGAGTCTCTGTAAGTGGTGTCTGTCCCACAGCTCCATGGTACAGTAGTGGTTTTTCAGATGTTGAAATATGGGTGAAATGGGATGGTTATGCCGTTTTAGAGAAGGGTGGAGAAGAGAGAAGGAATTTGTAGTGTAAGAAAGTTATGCATTAGAAACATCCTGGCTGGTCTGAGAGGCTCCATCCACACTGAACCAGGAAATGCAGATATTCCCAATAGCCTTTGTTTTCTTTAAGTTTCCCACGTGTTACTTCTGCTTCTTTCTCACTGAGCTGAGGCTGAAGCCCTAATTTACACAGAGCCTTGATGAGCATGGTTTATTTTGTATCATTCAGCTTTGATTTACACATTTGATATATAGCTAAAAAAAAAGGCAAACCAAACCCAACTTTTTTTCATCTACTCACTCAACTTAACTTGAATTAACGTGAATCTCCATGAAAGAAACTTGTAAACCTTCCTGGTGGGGTTTGCAGTGCCTAGGGAGGGCTGCTATCTTCACTGCAGAAGTGGCAGCATAATTTCTTTCCTTTACCTCTTGAGAGGCATATCAAACAAACTGGACACATGAATAGGGTGGGTGACGTGTGTGGCAGCGAGCCCATCGCTGAATGAATCTAGGAAACGTGAATGCATGAGCTGCACGAAGGAGGAATTCAATGGTCTGGGGGGGTTTTGTGTTTTGTTTTACTCTTGGCTTGGAGTGGAGTAAGGGAGGAGAAGTGGAAAAGGAAGCCTTTTGTTTACAGTGAAACAATGCTGTGAAGTAGACATCGTGATGTAAAAACAGGAGTCTAAACATGGCAAATCTGGGCAGGCTCCATCTGGCCGTGGCCACTAGTCGCTCAGCCGTCCCCACACAGACTGCTGGAGTCTGGAGTCGCTGTCGTGTCCTCCTTCCCTTACAGGAATTTGAAATAGCCTTGGAGACTCTCTCCCAGAATTTTATTATTGCATTAGATGAATGATTTATTGGTTTAACTGTTTCTATCCAGTGATGCATTGCATCTTTGTTCTCTCTGATAAATGTACGATGTTTTCATTTGGAATTTTAAACTCCATGACTTACTCTATGTGCAAGTTGCGTGGGTCTGGAATGCTAAATCTAGTCACAGTACAGCCTATTCTTGTGGAGAACTTAGAGTGAATCTGTTGAACAGAAAATGGACTGGTTTTGTGTTAGGTTCTAGCATCTTTTGCAGTAGTTTAAATTATGTTGCATTATTAGGGCATTTGTCACTTCCGGATATGCATATTGCTGGTTGTTGTGGGTTTGTTTGTTTAGTCCCACAGGAAAAATTCTGATTTGTTGAGACGCAGGTTTCTAATTGACAATGCTTATAATGTATGTGATCCTTGGAAATGGGTTTCACTTACATATAGTATGTTAGGGATTTAGCATCTGGCTTGTGTTGAACTTACAGAAATGTGTTTATGGGAAAATTTAGAATTGTAACAATTAGTAAAGGAAATCTTGTTAAAAGTGCTTTTCTAGTACTATGTTTATACTAATGCATATTTTAATAGAGTTTATTTTAAAGCTGTCTACCTTGTGTTTGGACATCAAACAGTGATGCTTTTATATGTCACTCAGAATATTTTTCTGCAACCTGACATGTTAGTATTAAATAGCACTTTAAAAATCCATTAGTACTTTTGGATTGTTCTAATGCCTATTCTTAGTAAGAGTTAGACTTGGTACATGATTCTAAGTTTGCATTCAATTTAAACGAGGCTTGTAAGTCTGTAGGAGAAATAGAAGTTAATTTCCTACCAGTATAAGCTGTAGGTATGCTGTAAGGCAGCTGTGCCTGTTGAAGATGTCACCATCCCTTCCCAGTTGCCCTGGCTCCCATCAGGAGCAGAAGGGATTGTGTGATGCAGCTCCTGATTCACATCAGAAGATGCCCAGTGAAGGTGTTTGGGGTGTACCTGGCTGCTTGCCCTGCAGAGCCAGGGATCCAGGGATGGGGGGGAGTGGTTACCTTGGATGTAATTGAGCAGAGTGTGTCTGAAATCAGCATCAGCCTGTCCAGTGTCTCTGGGTGAGCTGGGCTTCCATGTGCTGGCATATGGCACCTGCTGCTCCGTGTGCTGCCTCCACTGGGCCCTGGAGAAGGTAGAGTTTGGAGTATTAATTTGGATGATGCTGAATTTTATAATGAAGTATTGGGGAAAATAGTGATCCTACCATTCTCTCTGTGTGTACGTGTTTTGTACTGACTCTAGTTTAGAGCTCATTGGGTTATTCTGAATTTCTGTTGCTTTGTAAGGCCCAGAAGGAGCAGCTGTCCATAAGTGAAACAGAGCAGCCTGGAAGTAATCGTGTGTGTAGTTGCAAGAGAAGTGCTTTTTTGTGTTTTGGTTCTGCATTTCTGAGTGTGTGCTTTGGGAAATGGAAAAGCTGAGTGTTTTAGGAGAAGACTGTGTCTCTAAAATCCTGAAGGGTGTTAACTGGTTATGTTGGTGTACTGGTGGCAAAATCTGCTTTTAACTTAATTTTATTTTTAATAAAATAAATTTCTGGAGCTGTAAAACAGGCAGGAGGAAAAACTATAAGTCTGCATTAAAATGAAAACATTGGGGGGGCATTTTGTTTTATGGGGTATACTTCTCCAGCACAACTGCAGGAAGGGCAGCTTGGCTGCTCCTCCCTGCTCTGCTGCCATGTGCTTGTGCCACTTCCTTTGCGGCAGGTTTGCAGATGGCGTGACTACAGGATAAGTCTGTGCAGCTCTAGCAGCCAACAGTGAACTAATCCGTCTCCCTAGAAGGTTAATTTTCTGTTAAGCCGGTTCAGCTTCCTGCTCTACCTTGTATCCCTGTGCTGGCTGGACCTGCTTGGAGGGAGGAACAGCTGCAGCCCCCTGTACTGTTGGGTGCAACCTGAAACCTTCCAGCGTGCTCCAGTCTGCTCGCAATAATGGTCAGCTGCTGTGTTCTGACCCATTTCGTGCTGCAAGACCTTGACTCCAAACCCCTGTGCACCTGTAAAATGTAATATTTGCTAGGTTTACCTGCCTTTGTGTGTCCCTTCTTGACAGCAATCGATTGCAATCTTCAAAAATGCAGAAATTTCATTTAGCAAAAGAAAACTCAGTTTTACGGTCATGTTCTGTCACATTTTGTTCATCTGCAGAAAAAGCACCTTTCAAAGGAGATGGAACCTTAAAAAAAATTGCTCAGAGATTAACTGTAAAATAAAACTTCATGTGAATAGTTAGGGTAAACAATTTTATTTCAGAACCTTAATTGAGGAAGTTATTACCTCAACAGCTGTATTTGCAAAATCCATACGGTGTTATTTACAGCTCTTTGTTCAATAAATAGTTGAAGACCTCCTGTTTTATATTTTTCCATGTGGGAATTCAGGCAGGTCCGAGGAGGGAATGCAAGCAGAAAAATATAAGTTTCTTGTGAGCGTGCCAACAGTGGAAGAAACCAGTAGGAATTTGTTTAAAAATGTTTGAAGTATTGAGCCATCCTGCTGGAACCTGTGCACGGTGCGCTGTTTGCCTGTCACAAATGGCTTTTCTAAAAGAAATAAGTGAATTTACGAAGAGTTTTGTACATTGTGCAGAAAAGTACATCATGTCAGCCTTAGGTTCAACCACCCGAGCAATTTCTGGGTCCCAGGGGCAGCCATGAAGGCGAGGAGGGGCGTGAGCGTGGCTTCATTTGCCTTCCTCCCTCTCCCTCCCCCAAGCAGGCTCATTCCAATCAGCAGTGTAATTGGAATGCAACCACAGTCTGGAGGAGGAAGGGGAATTTTTGGCAAGGAGAGGCAGAGCAGTTGGGAGCTTTATTCAGATTAAAGCATAGACGACCATTCATTATCAGTACAACACACATTAGCAACAGCATAGCATTGTGTTTCTACAGCTGGGACTTATTTCAGTGATTGTATTGCCCCACATAGAACATGCAAACAACTGAGATCTGATCACAAAACCCAACGCTAACGGCTTTCTGTAAAAGATGGTGTTTCTGTAGAGGAAGAAAGACTTGTCTTCAAAATGAGCCATTGTGGTAAAAATTGATAGGCAGCCTGTCTCTCTCCCGTGTGTTACATATGTTCTTGAACAAGTGCTTTTTCTGGGAGAAAAACCCTCGGGGAAAGAAAAAACCAACAGGAATGATAATGTTAAAACTGTTGGTTGGATTCAGAAGGCTGAACTTGTTCTTCTGTGGTGATGACACGTGGAAAGCCAGAAGATTAGAAAACATAATCTTAACTTTGGACCGAGTGCTTTCCTCCCCATAACCTCAGGGCTGTCTGTTGACACAGTGTGGGCTCTTATGGATGGGTGGCTGGCATGGGATGAGGGGGGTTCTGCTGAGCCGGGTGTAGACTTAAATGTGGTGATTGTGTGTTTCCTTCTGCAGCAGGAGTGCTCACTTCCTTGGACATTCATGATTATTTTTATTTTCTTACTTGTCTTCCTTAATCTTTCTCTGATTGGTGTGTCTCAAATACACACATTTAAAAACTACTTACTTAAGATGGCTTAAGCAATATTATTTTTAACGTAGGAATTTTAAGACTAATATATTAGTAAAATGATTGTCTATAGCCCTGAGGTGTTTGTACCTCACACCGCTGGGTACAAACACATTTAAACCTTGTCATTTGTCATAAATAAAGAGGTGTTTATAACAGATAACTGAGTGTACAAACATGCAGGTAATGTAACACTAAAATCTACCTGTGAGTTCCTGTTTTGCAGGTGAATGGGTGAACAGATTGGCTACAAACAGTTTGATAGAAGCTGGAAATACCTCCAAGGGTTGAATACACAGCCCTTAGATGTCTGGGTTCCTTGAATTCACATAACACTTTCTTTCCTTCTAATATTGCTTCCTCAGCACTCATTCTGTTGTTACCCAGGCTTTGGAGGTGAATAGATCATTGAAGACTCTGAGTCATGTCTGAGAGGTGGTGATTCTGTGAAATCTCATAGATCTTTATCACTTCTTACTTGTTTTCAACGTTGGAGATCGCTTTCCACTTCATGGGCTTCATGTTCTTCCTCTGTCTAACTGTGGAGACCTGGTGTTACTGATGTACTTATTATTCTGAAATAAACATACTTTTTAATAGTTAAAAAAACAGTGGTAATGTATAACATAGGATACCTTCCCTAACAACAGCTTGATGTCATTAAAAGTTTGATTTTTCTGTAAAAATGATTCCAAAGTAAGCAGCAGTTGTAACGAGTTCTTCAGTAACTAGCAAAAAGAATAAACAGAGTTCAGAAAATGAGAGGGAAATATTTATCTTTCTATAAAATTGACCTTTTCAATAGGCATATGTGAGTTTTATGTGAGTTCAACCAATTATTTACCCTCTCTATAATTGCATGTAAATTTTAATAGCTAACACATAGATTACAGGGGTTTGAGGATACTAAATATTTTGCATTTACTTATCATAGTTAAATTATTTTTCAGTAAACCACTCTTCGTCAGTCACAGGAGTAATAAATCAGAAAAAGGAAATTGGCAAATATGATTCAGTAATTCCTATTTTTGAATATTTGTGGACTGTGTAGCAAAGCTGTCACAGAAGGAGACTTCATGCTCTTTTCGTGTTTCTGTGAGCAGACCTGAGTAGCATATGTTAGGATGAGATCATAAAGCATGATAAAAAAATATTTAATGTATGTATGCTATGTAAAATTGGTGTGCTGTTTGTCTTGGCACATACATATTGGAATATTAATGTTCTCTTTTCTGTAGACTACCCAGGAAGTCTGTAATAAACAGAAACATAGCTATCCATTGACTCACTGATACTCTGTAATGAATACTTTATCTACACATGTGTGCTAGAAGCCATTAATGTCATTTGATGATGCACTTATGGTACAACACACCCCTGGTTTTTTTTCAGTATATCCAGCCATTGGTTTGCATTCTGGTTCCAGTGCAAGTTTAAATAGCTTAACTTTTTGTTTCAAAATAATTGTAACAAAAAGTGCCTTAAAACAAGCACATCCAAATAATAAATAACCTTCTGCAGTGCCTTTGTGCCTCCAGAGGATCCATTAGTGGTGGGGCTGTGTGGATCTGATAACGATGAGCGTTGGGTCCAGAATCATCAGCGCTTTGACTTGGCTTTGTCAAGGGAAAGAAATCTCCCTCTAGTTCTTTCTGGTTTTTGAATCTTTAGCTTAAATTGAACCTAGGATGGGGGATTCAAAGATAATTAAGTCCCGTGAGTTTTGTGAGAATCATTGCCTGGATAAAGAGGAGACCCTGGCAGTGACCTGAAGTGAGAGGGAAAAGCTGCAGCAGATCCTGGGCTGCCGGAGCACGGGAGAGCCTGCGTGGGAGAGGGTCTGTCTGAACACCCAGTGGGAAAAGCCTCAGCCACAGCCTGCAGTCAACCATGAGACATAAATCCATAGGAAACCAAACTTCCTTAGCTTTTATTCTCAAGGAACTATTAATCAGCTGGTTATCAGAATATTCAGGACAGGTTTTAATATAGTGTTGAAACTGTTAGAAAAGTGGAGCATAAACTCTGGTACTTTTCCCACCAGTGAGAAAAGTTTTGTCCAAAAAAAGTCCTGAGATAGATGAGAGCTCTGTGTGTGTAAGAAGATTGTTTCACTTTGAGTTGAGCTGATGCTCCTGGGACCTGGGCTTTTTCACCTAAAAATACCTGGCAGAGAGGGTGTTGTTAGTGGAAGCTTTCTCAGCATCTCTCTTGTTTTGTTAACCTGACAAAGCCAGTGGGTTGACATCTGACTTGCCTTAAATGTGGTTACTAGAGAGGGAAAAGTTGAGCCAAAAATATCAGTTTGTTCACTCATGGCTAATTGTTGGGGAAGCAGTTATTAGTCTGTGTGCTCTGCGTGCACCCAATCTTACAAAAATGAGACTTCAGTTAAATTGCATTGGCAGGCTTGGTTTATTTTTGAAAAGAAATGTTTGTAATTAGTTAACATTACAATTTCTCTCACAAGAATGGTTGAACCTCTTTGTCTTGGACATGATACAGTTTCAGGAGCACCCTGTGTGGCTGTGCTGTAGATGAATTTGGACTTAACTATTGGATTTTAAGCCCTCAGCTTCACTTGACATTTCCCATTACTTGTAATGGGTAAAACTGTGACAATAATTATGTCTTTTTTAAGATATTTTAGAAAGCTGCCATCTGTATAAGTGTCTCTTTTACTTGAAGCTTTTCACCACTAGATGAAAGGTGGCTGGTGAGCAATAACCTATTGCAGTTCTTGGGCAGATAATGTCTGCTGTGTTATCACTCATCTGAGGATATTCTTGGTGTAATAAAACCTTAAGGAGCAGCAAAAGCAGTTTTTCTATTACCTCTTTTTTTTCAGATGCCTTTAGGTTGTTCTCAGTGTTCTGGATAGACTAAACTTTAGATTTTTTGGCACGTGAAAGCCTTTGATAACTGTGGATTTTTCATTACACCATCCAAATAACTTTATTTGATTTGTGGAGCAGTGATGTGAAAGTCTCTTTCCTATATGTACTTGAATGCTGGGTATCAAGTACTTGAAACATTTGACTCTCTATTAGTATCCTGTTACTGTTGACTGTTGAGATTAAAATTACTGGGTGAAAATCCCTTAAATGGAGCTCTGCTTTAGGACTACCAGTATGTCTTTGAATGGAGAGGAATTATATTTATTACTTTTATCATCTTTAAAAAACCCCAGCAGCTGCCAACCTGGAACCAGGCACTTCTTTTTCAGGGTAACAGTGTTGTTAGCAGCCTCTTAGATCAAACTACTGTGCTGAAATTTTCCTGGGAACTTTTATGTCCCTTTCCTGTGGAATAGGTCAGTGTGAAAGAGTTGTTCTGTGACTCCCTGTAACCACTGATAGGCATCTCCTTGTGTTTTATGGAGGACCAAAACTCCTCAGACCTGAGCAGACTTGTAGCCAGATTTTACACTGCTGAATTCCAGTGGAAAGCAGCTTCATTAAAATCAGCATCTTTATGAATGTAAAAATTGGGAAAACATGAATTCCATTGTTTAGACTGTCCAGGGTGGTGCTTCTCTGCCCTGGCTGTGGAGATCTCCGTGGGAGTGCTCATGGATTGCCTCTGCTTGCTTTTATTCGGGCAGAAATTGGGCATCAAGAGCCCTGCAGGATCAGTGGGAGGGTGTTCCTGGGGGGGGAAAGGATGACCAATGGTGTTTGGTTTTAGGTGGTGCCTGTGGGATGTGATTATTGGATGCACTTTTCTGTCTTTGCATTTCCTGGCAGTAATAAATATTGGCGATCTCATAGGAAAAATATCCAAGGGAATCATATAGTGAGGAATCTCTTGCAGCATCAGGTTCCAACCAAATAACTCTTCCCACTCTCCTCCCCTCTCTTTTTTTTTAATACTAGCTGTGGGAATTCGTGCTTTTGCTCAATCCCCAAGAATCCTTTTGTGTTATCAGTAAATATTTTAATGTTTCACAGGGGAGTCTAATATTTCCTGCTTACTAAACCTGTGATAATAGATAAGCATAGTAGTTGAGCAGTGGTGCAGTTTGTGAAGTCTTCTTTGTGTACCTTGGCACCTCTTTATGAAATTTGTCCCCTTTGACCTTTTATTTATTTATTTGTTTATTTAAATTTATTCTCATAGGAGATTGTTTTCCCCTGGGTATTTTTAGTTGACAAATGCAAATGTTCCTTTCTTTTAATTTAAACAAACAAACAAAAAAAGCCTGAAACAATTATCAGCTGCTACAAATAAAAGATATCTTTGGAACCATCAAAACTCTGGCTTTAGAAGTTAGTGTGCTCCACCCAAATGCTTTTCAGGTAAAACCTTTTATTTGTTAAGGGTGCAGGATAACAGAAGAGCCTTGGCTGCCTAATGTTCTACTTTTTATGGTCAAGGAAGTTTTGCTGGGCTGTAGAGCTGAGCATAAGCCCCTGTTGTGTCTCAGCAGTAGTAATGGTGAACCAGCCAGGAGTGCTCCAGGTCCCTCTCTGGTGAACTCACAGCTGGCAAAACAGTTGAGGGGGTGAAAAAAAAGCCAAGTGAAACTATTGCCCGAGGAAACCACGACCATCTCACTTCCACTGTAATGTGCCTACAGGTAAATTGCTAAAAGATGACACTTCCAGCTCAGCTTTCAGGAGTTAATTCACATGATAATATAAATGATGAAGGAGCACAGTTCATTTATGTTCGTTTTATTTTAAGCAGGATTTTCTTAAGTGCTGGACAGATAAAATAACGGGTTTTTTTAATTGGCAATGAGTAACTTAATTTTGTATTTCTGTTCTTCTTGCAGTACTGTGTGCAAAAAACTTGGTGAAAAAGGACTTTTTCCGTAAGTAGCTGTTACAGTTTTATACATTTATTTATAGATGGAGTAAATATTATGTAAGTTCTGTAGTCTAATGTTTGCATATGATCATTATATTAAGATATTTGCAGTAAGGGGGTTGAAGGCTTTGATGTTTTATTTCAAGGCTTCTATTTTTGTCTTAGGTGACACTCATCACAGAACTATAATAATAATTAAAACACTGACACACTCTGTTTTTACAGCAGTGGGAAACATATTTACCCACTCAGGCAAATTACATGTTTTTCAAATTTAGTGTTATATATTTATTAAGTCATTTTTCATACAAGAACTTTTTGTCAAGCAAACAGATGTGCTCCTTAATTATTAATAACCACCTCACAACACCGACGTACTCTGAAATTATATTGTAATTAATTTTAATAATGTTTTGAAAGAAGTGCTAAGAAGTAGATGAAGAAGGCAGGAAGGAATGCTATTGTCTGTGTCCTGCATGCACAGATCACCTGCCTTTCACCTCCCACCTGGGAGCAGGAGGAATTCAGAAGAGTAGACCTGAGCTTTGGAAGGAAATAGAAGAGGCGATGATCCAGAATTATTCTGTGATTTGAGATACTTCTAAAACATTACTATCTGAATTTCTGTGTTGATTGCAAGTTCTTGGGTGTTTAACAGTGTGATCATGCCTGAAAAAAAGCCCTCAGGATGTGCAATGTGTGATGCTGAAGCACAGATGTCCCAAAGTCCCACTCATTTGTCCCCACGTGCTTTCTGTGACACTTGTCCTGCTGCCTGACCCGCTCTGGCTGAGTCACCTGAAATGCAGCTGGGACAAAATTGCACCTCAGCAAATGTGATGAATGTTTCCCCACCTTGGTTCCTCCAGCTGACTCACAGCACTGGATGAGGGGAGGAATGAATGAGTGTGAGAGGAAAAGGGCAGGACCTGGGGAATCAGGGGTGGGACCATCCCTTGGTGTCAGTTCAGCAGGAGGTGCTGATCATGAGCTGCTCTGCTCCTGCTGCTTTCCCACCCCTGAAACTGGAGTTCAGCACCATCTTTACACTGATTTTTGGTGTTCAGATCAACCTGTGTTCAGTGTTTCTTAGGTACTGAGCTGGCAGCAAGTCGAGCACAAATCCAGCAGTACACCAAGTGGATCCTAAAAGCAAGAATAACCTGTTAAAGGCAATTCTCTGTTACACCAATATCAGCCAAAATCATAGTTGTCATTTGATCTTAGACATATAAACAATGTAACTCTGTTTTATTTGCCTTTGGCTTTTTTGTATACTGAGAATTTACTCAAACCTAAATTAGGAAGAAAGGTGTTCAGATTTTTTTTTCCCAGTGTGTTTGACTTACACAACTTTTTCTTAGTCTATATCAGTGAAATAAATTGCTAATTTACCCATTTCCTGTGCTTAATACATCATGTTATTCCCATTCATTAAGTAGGAGTCTTATTTATGAACAAAAGACAAATCTTCAAATGAAAGATTAAATAACTGAGCAATGATAAAGGACTTCAAAGCATCCTGATCCACTTGGTAGCTTTTTTTTCTTTTCCTCCTCCTAGGACTTCCTGATCCCTTTGCTAAAGTTGTGGTGGATGGATCTGGCCAATGCCATTCTACAGATACTGTGAAGAATACACTTGATCCCAAATGGAATCAGCATTATGACCTGTAGGTGGTAACAGTGATAACCAAAGGTTTGAAGTGAAATCCTCTAAATTACACAGACAATGTCAGATGTTCTTTATCCTGTCCTATGTATGGGTTGGAAAGTATCCCAGAGTTTATTAGTTTGAGTGAAAAGTACACCTAGCAAAATCCCACTTTCTCATTTACCTCAAAATTTAAACACTGCACTTGTTTTTCTGGTGCTGATGCCTGCAGCATGCTTACATGGACTACAGTGTTGTTTTATTGTGGTATTTTCATGTTAACACTTCGTAAAATGAAGCAAATAATTGATAGTGTTTCCCTCAAAGTGCTCTTCTCTTGATGCAATTTTTGTCGGTTGTGGTGCTACATTGTCTTTTTCTCTGTGTGCCTTTTGTTCAGTTTTCTCTCCTTTCTGTCATTTTCTGTCCCAAATGTTCTTCTCACTCTGAATTATTGTCATCATCATTTGAGCACCTTTTGGTGCTTTTGAGCAGTAGAATCAGTATGGCACATATATGTCATGGTTTTTCTCTCTCTCTAAAGCATAGGATATTTCTGTAAAATATAGGTTATTAAAGCTTTGATTTTTATGTAGGTCTCTGTGCATGCTTTATTTTCCTTGTCTTTTAGTCTTTATGTTTTTCCTTGGGATTGAAGGTGAGGAAGAGAAATGAACTGGTTTGCATCGTTGTATTCTCCTGTTCTGATCTCTGACTTATTCCCCATGGCTCCATTCCTTGTCCTGTATTATTAGAAATTGTTTGAGCACATTTATGTTAACTTTGGCCATCACCAAACCTGCAGCAAATTGGTATTGGTACATGGACAATTTCTTGTCCCTCTTTTTCCCAGGGACGAAAAGCAGCTTGATGGGTCTGACAGCAGAATATGAAAAGCCTGGTTTAAAGTCATGTCTTGGTCTACTCCTTATTTTAATATCCAAGACTAAATATGTGAAGTCATTGTTCATAATGTGTTAGTGCAGGATACAGAACATTTTCTTCACTACTTAACAAAATATCATGGGAGTTCAGTGAAATAATAATATTATAGTTTTATTATCCAAACTCAGTTCAAACTTAGATTCTGCGTGTGAGACTGTAGTTCATATTCATTAGAGAAATGGATACAAAACAAGTTTTAAGTTCATGTGTAGCAAATGGCTCTCTTTTCTATCAAAAGAATTCTAAGTTAATTTGGTTTTTTAATGGCACTAAACCTATCAAAATGTTGATTTGTACAGAATGGAGGTTTCAGACCTTTGGTTTTCCATGTCCTCTCTGAGGATCAGAGTAGAGCTAAGGAGAAATCCCTGAAACCAAGCACAGACTTTGATTGTTTTTCAGTTAGGTGGCTCTGTTAATGAGCATTAAGGCTTTCCAGGGATAGAAAGTGGAAAGTGCTGCCAGCCTGGCTGAGTGCAAATCCTTCTGTAACCTTTGTACAGCTGGGGAAGGGACTCTCCTGTAGGAGGAGGGTGGGCATTGTTTGGCACTCTGTGAGATTCTGTGTGGAAGATGCCAAAATTCTGTGTGGAAGTCACAGGTTCCCGGTGGTTGCCCCAGTGCTGGCCAGTTTGAAGTGCTGTGGGACAGTGGAGTTGTCTGGAGTGGCTGTCAGGGGTGTTCAGTGTTCCATGGGCTGATGATTTGATTCCCTTCTGGAGAAAAGAAGCAGAGGACGTGGGAAATGAGGGAGGATGTTGATATGCAACGAGAGTAATGGAAAATAACTGTAAAATCTTTAGAAAAAATTCTTTTCTGGTTGTAACTTTAAGGGAAGGATGAAGAGAAGGTATTTTTAGGTTGTTTTATAGAACAAGCTGTGGTTGTATCTGGATACTGTATTGTCTTTCCAAGGCTGTGATTGTAATCCACAACATATTATAAAAAGCAGAGAGAAAGAGGGGGATTCTGTCAGAATGTTTTGCTTGAGCAGATTTGAAGCATCTCTTGCTGGATTGTCCAAAGGAATTTAGATCTGTGTGAAGTATTTTTTGTGGGTGGTGGTTTGTTTTTTTTCTTGTTCAGAGAAGTTCCCTTAAAAAAATAGATTTTGTTGAATTAGTGTATTATTTTCGATATAAGATCTTGTCCTCTGGGGAAAACTACTTTGTTTGATTCTGGCTGTTGAACTCCCTGATGACAGAAGTATATCCAGTATTTCTAATCCAAAGTAAAATTTAGTGTTTTGTCAGGACTTGTTATTAAAAAGTAATCCTTTCCCTCTCCAAATTTTCTTCATAACAATTTAACCCCTTTTATAGTGTCACCTGTTATTCCTTGCTCTAGGGAAATGTATTTCTGTTTATAAACATCAGTCACATTATCTTCACTTCCTATTTAAAACAGCAGTAAAAGATTAAATCTCTTTGGTACAACAACTCACTGCCTGGCTATTATTATAAGGTAATTTTTTACTGTATAATATACTCAGTGTCAGGTCTCAGCTTTTCATCTGCATTAGATATTAAGATAATTTTTTCATTTACCATATGGTGGCAGATGCAAATGGCACAGTCAAATGGAGCTGTTGTAATATATTCATGCACTAATGTCTGAATTAAGTTGCTAATTCCAGGAGAATTTTGTGGTTTGCTAACCTGATTCAGCATAAGTAGATACTCTGTTGTGTAAGAATCTTTTGAAAGGACTTCTGCAGTGTTCTAAGGAGCAAAAACGGGTTGGCTTCTGCCTTTTGTGGTTCTTAATTCAGATCTTGGTGTGAAAAGGAAGTGGTTGAATTAGCTGCTTGGATTCTTCAGCCTAGATGGGTGTGTGTGTAGAGAGAGGGAATCTGGGAGACTTTCCAGAAAGAAATTGCCAAGTAGTTGCTGTCTGGATGTAGTTTAATGTCAGTAAAATACCATGCTTGCCCTGGATGTATTCCCCTTCCTTATTTTCAGTCTTGTTTGTGTTTTCCCTATTGTTCAGGCCTTTCCTCAGAGCTTTTGAATAACCAGACTTGACACATTTACAGACTTCTTGCATTCAGAACTAAACTACCTAAAGCAGCAGTTCAGGAACTTAAATCCCCTTTTTCTCTTCCTTCCCCTTTCTTCCCTCCTGCAGTAGCCAGACCTCTCCTACATTGCCCTGCCAGTCTGCCTCAGCCTCCCCAGCAGCCTCTGCCCTTAAGGCACAGCAGCTCACATCACCCCTTTCTCTCTGGAAGGTGTTTGTACCATCATCCCCACCAAAAGCTGCTTCTGGTCCCAGCTTTGGTCTGTGCCCTCGAGCCCTCACCCCCACGCTCCTGCGTGGACTCCTTTGTGCTCTTTCTCTAATGGAACCTCACCCAGCTCCCACAAATAACTCCCCCTCTTCCCAAAACCTCCTCACTGCAGGTTCTAGTGCTCTTTGGTGCCTTCACATCCCCGGGCTGCTGCACTGCCCTGCAGAATCACTTTTCTCCCCCAATCCTCTGACTCTATTTTGTCTAGTTAATGCTAAGGATCCTGGATTCTTCTCAGGGACAGAAGGCAGCAGCTCTGCTGAGTGCTGCTTTAGACAATCCCATCCTAGACCAGCTCCTAAAGAGCCATCAAAGAGCTCTGTGGAGCTGCTTTACCATCTCCTGTGCTGCTTGAGCCTCTGGATGAAGCTGATGCCCTTTGCAGCAGGCAGTGAGTACGGCGTGTCCCTGCTCTGTTCCTGCTCCATTCCTGCCTCAGCCACGGCCCCTGGCAGGTCCTGGTGACCATCCCAGAGGCTCAGACACTCCTCAGTTGCTGCAGAGATGGGAAATGCCAGGAAGGAAGTGAATGAAGATGGGAGAGAAAACATTAGGGTGCTATTTTTCATTCTGTCTCTTCACACCCTCTTCTCCCCAGTCTGAAAGCAGCTGGTAGCTCAAAGCAGAACACTGAGATTATATTGGAAAAAACAGTCAGAAATAGGAAAATGGAGAAACAAACCGAGTAATTCATCCAGGTCGTAAAAACAGTCTGTGTGACAGCATGGATTAGAAATAGGGAATTCCTGGCTTCCAAACCTGAGTTCATACCTCGTGATGCTGCATTTTTTTCTCCTTCTGGAGGGACTGTGTCTGGCTTGTGATCAGGAAGAGGTGTGTTTTTTCAGGAATATTTTTTTCCACTTTCTTCATTCCACATTTCTCCAGCAAAGTGAACTCTTCAGGGAAAGTGTATGTAATGCCGTGGGGATGAAAAGTCACTTGACACCAAACCTTCCTCAGTGGTAGACAAAATAGCAATTGTCCCCGTGTTTTAAGTTTTTATTTAAATAATTTAGAGGTTTCTAGTAAGGCGTGAATTTGGTTTCTTTTTCTTAGAAGTGGAAGTGCTAAGAGTAGGGAAATGAAAATTTCTGAACATGCAGTTCTTAACCAGAGTCCTAATTTTAAAGGTTCAGAAAATATGGAAGTCAACAAAATGTCCATGCAATTGAATTTCTATGTTTCCACTTCATTAATACTAATCAGTTATCTCTGCTGAAGTACTGAAGCTGTGGAATAAATATTGCTGATAGGATAGAGGAAAAAAAGAAATGTAAGCTCCAAGAACTTTAATTATGTGGAGGAAGAGAGAGTCATTCCACAAAACGGAGGCGTTGTGTTTTTTTGGTTTTGGTTTGGTGTGTTGCACTTTATTTTTTGGAACATTCTTTTTTAATAAAAAATAAAATTCCTAGCTCAGGCTTTTATGTTGGAACTCTATTGCCAGATGATGTAAAACAAATGTAACTTATCCACCAAATGAATTGGAAATGTCAACTTGTCCTACTGTCACTCTCTAAATACAGCCATGGTTTTTATGCCTGAAATGATGCAGAAATGTAGATGAAACATTTTACTGTAAAGCCAACTAGGTGTTACTTAACTATTTATTTTCTTCCTTTATTAAAAAATAGACATTTTTATTTGGAAAAAATGCAGCCTGTCTTGCTTATTTCCTTTTAAAGTGTGAACCAGCCTAAGTTTTTGGGTGCAAAAATCAAGAGTAGATTATAGTAGAATGTGGAGTCCTCACCTGCTTGGTGTGGATGGTGACTGTTCATCCCAACCCTGAGAACCTCACCCTGAAACATGACAGGAATTCTCAGAAACTGTGTTGTGTGTTCAGCTGTTCTATATATTATTCAAACTGTTCTGTTATGAAATTGTGTTTAACCATATACCTTTGACTTTTTTAAAGCAACAAGGAAAACTGGAAAATTCAAGACAGGTCATGATAAGTCTTTATTTTTAAGTGCACCTAAATTGTTCTCATAAGAATTTATTTTAAGTACATAAAGCATTGTAGACTGCAACTGTGCGTGTGATTACCCATCTTCATCTCGTTTCTTTATGCAAAATTGGCATTGTCAAGGTTGTAAGGCCAAAAATCTGACCCATGTTATACAATCAGTTTACTATTCAAAAAATTTTGGGGCTTTTTAATGTGAAGTTTGTGTTTTGTTTGGGTTTGTTTGTTTTTCTTTTTGTGTAAATGTGCAGTAGTTACTTTTAACCATGAGGTTTTTCTGTCTTCTACTTCTTGGGTCAGTTGCTCTCTGGAGATGGGAAAAATAAGTTGTACAAGTTCTGCTTTTTGGAAAAGGAAAAATGGGAGAAGTGTTAACCTGATCACAGCTGTAATTTTAAGCCATGCCAGTTAGTTCAATTATTTGGTTTGCCAACCTTGACAGTATCATTTCTATCTTTATGAAAATATTTAGATGTTAAAGCCAATAAAGCCACAGTCAATGGGGAGATGTATTTAGACATTGGTTGATCAGTTTTCATTCAAAAACAAACAAAAAGAAAGCACTTGGAACTAAGCTAAGGCCAGAATTTGTGGTCTGGGAAGAGAGAACTACAAGCAATTCTTGGGATCTAAGCCATAGTTACAAATTCATTTCCCTCAACTTGAAACTGCCATAATAATTCAGTATTGGCAGTCGCTGATTTATCTTGAGTGTTTTGAAACTGTCCTCTGAAAGTTTTGAAAACAAAAACAAGCTCACAAAGCAATTACCTCTGAAGAACAAAGCTTCAAACAGAAAGAGCAGAGGTAAAACAGCCTCCAGTGTCCAGGTTTCCCCAAGGCAGTGCACACAGATCCAGGTTTTGCCAGGCATGTCCGTGGGAATGCTGCGAGGAGAGAGTCCCGGGGTGAGCAGGGGCAGGAGGGGAACGTGGCACATCCCAGCTGAACCCCGTGTGGCCTGTTTGTCATGCCTGTGATGTGTAATGTATGGCCCAGACATACATTACTGAGGGTAAATCAGCCTCCCTGTAACTGCAGCTGTGTGATGGCTTGGCCCGACAGTGCTGGGGCTGGGGTCCCTGCGTTCCTGGGGCTGGGAGGAGCAGCCCCAAGAGCCCCCAGCTCCTGTCCAGCACAGGGGCTGCTGTTCCTGCTCCCACTGCCCCCAGACACTGCTGGGATGCCACAAGCATTGCCCCCCTGGGACAGGTTGGGCTGGGGCATGGAGCTGAGCATGTTTGTGGCTGCTCACAGAGCTGTGGTCGGGGGCCAGCCCTGCTGCTGCTTGAGCAGATCTCTGTTGGTTCAGGTGAATGCCTCTTCCAGAATCAGGCTTTTAGAGCAGTTTGTATTCAAGTGAGCTCCTCCATAAGACGTGCTTCCATTGAAGTACAATGTTCATCTTACCTGCAGATGACTTGCTCTCTCTTGCCATTACAGTGCGTGTTAAATTTTTAATGTAGTGGCTGATGATCTTTCTTCCCCCCAAGGTGGTTTCTGATGCAGCATCAAAGTGTTCAGTAAGTGCCATTGACAGTACTGTTTGTTCCACGTTTTTCAGATACATTGGGAAGTCGGATTCAATAACGATCAGCGTGTGGAATCACAAGAAAATTCATAAAAAGCAGGGAGCTGGTTTTCTGGGTTGTGTGAGACTTCTTTCAAACGCAATCAACCGCCTTAAAGACACTGGTTGTAAGTAAGCTAAGGATGAGTTTCTTTTTCAGCCCAAGCTTGCATGCCCAGGCTTTTGATGAATGATAGCTAATTGGGTTTTTGCTGGGTTTTATAAAGCTTGTGTATTCCAGGTGGTTTGGTAGTTTGTGATGGTGTTTTGTTTCGTTGTATGATTTACACTTCGTGCCCTCATTTTGTAGATCAGAGGTTGGATCTGTGCAAACTTGGGCCAAATGACAACGATACTGTTAGGGGACAGATAGTAGGTGAGTAAAGGTTTTTATCTTTTAGTTCTCTTTTTGTCTTCAGCTTCTATAGTAGCTATAGAAATAACTCTTCTAGATGTCATATATATTTTCTATATTGAATTCTCATGTCTACTGCCAGACATATGGTCCGTTTGGATCTCAGGCTAGAATTATGTAGGTAGAAAATTTAAAAAACCCAAACAAACAAAAAAACAAGCCAAAATGCTCAAACCACCTAAAAAAACCCCAAACCATAATACTGTAATAAATGTTAGGGCAAATAAGACCATAGATGATAAAGAAAAAAAAGAGAAAGTTTTTAATTTCACCATAAAGAATGGTGGTGGTTTGAGTGTGAACTGTTAAAAAACTGATTACAAAATTTTTAGCCCTTGAGAGCTCTACCAAGGCTGTGCTCATTGGGGAAAACCTAAAAAGCATCTTGCTTATAAGCAAGTAAAATTGCTGTCTGGGATGACTTGGTTAATTAATTGTGTGATTTCATGGTTTATTAACAAGTCTGTCACCAACCTCAGTAACTGTGCTTTGTCATTCTGTGAACTCATGAACTTCAAATAACTTCAGAATTAAAAAGAAGCTGGCAAATTGAAAAGCAAGTATCTACAAAAAACTTTATAAACACTCTTTTTGGTGCATTCTCAGTTCTTTCTTTGGTCTGTTCTCAGTTCTCAGCATTTCTAATAGGTCATTTAAGTCAAAAGTTGGTCAGGATAAGGAAGTTCTTTATTTATACAGCAAGATGTAATGAGAATATTTGGACATGAGGGAAAGAAAAGTGAATTTTATGCTCAGTTTTATGTTCAATTCGTAGTTGAAGTTGTATCCAAACAGCACTTCTGTCAGCCAGAGAACACCTCTGAAGTATTAGTCAGCAAGTAGATGTGTTTGTTTGCCTTCCGCAGAGTGCTCTGTTGAATAACACCTGTGACGTTACCTCTTGGTGTTGCTTTAACAATCTGTCTCCATCTGATCTGCAAGTGCTTGCATTAGGATCAGAGTGTGGTGGCACAGGAGAGTCAGATGAGGGTAGAAATGTGGATTTGTAAGTGCATTGCTGACCCTTCAGGCTGTTCTCAATTAAGTTTTCCACGCGAGCTTGCACAGAAGAGTGAAGGATGAATCAGTCAATTCTCTGGGGTGTGTTTTGCTGTGGGTTTGGTTTGCATTCTGGCTTTGCTCCAGTGTCCTGGTTCCCTGAGCATCCCTGTGTGTGTGCAGCTTTGTTTGTGGGTGCCCTTGGAGAGGAGGCTGAGCTGGGTGCACAGGAGAGCAGGTTCAGGATGTGCTGGGAGCTCCACACCACGGAGCAGGGACTGTGCTCTCATGCTGCCCTCCAGAGTATGAACTCACATCTGGTCAGCATCGCTGGGGAGTGCTGCCTTCCATTAAAGGGGGAAAAAAACCAACCCAAAAGCCCCTCCCCAAAGCAGAAAGGTCTGGGAGGCCTGTGACAAATCCACTGCAGTATGCAATGACAAAGAGACTTCAGAGAGGACTGGTCAGGGAGAAGTGGTCAGAACTAGTCAGCAGTGTGGGCACAGACTGGACTGCCAGGCTGCCTTTAGCTGATGGAGAAGTGGTGCAGCCAGCAGCTCTGGCTCTCTTGGGATGCTGCTGGGGCTGCCCCTGAACACTGGGAGCTGTTGGATTGTGCACTGAACCTACAGAAAACCACCTTGTCAGGTTATAGCAGAGACCCAGAGCAAATCTGTGTGTTTTGTTTTCTGTTGATACCATCAGAAAGGTCAAGTCATGGTTCTGTTTTAATTTAATGCATTCTTGATAAGATTCCAGAGACTCCTGTCTTTTTTTTATTTAAGTTGTCATTATTAATCTTCTTATATTTTAATCTTTCTTTGCTAATGCAACTTTATTGAGTGGATGAATGAGCCTGAGTAAAACTAGATAATTCCACTACAGTAGTTAGATGGTAGAGAAATCTGGATTAAAAATAAGTAAAAAGACAGAATAAGTTATAAATATGCTCTCAGTTCTTCCAGTTATAAACTCTCTTAAATTAAGAGACCATGCAAGATTGCAAACCAATATTAAAATGTAATTGATGCCTTCAGCAGGTGATAATCTTGCAAATCAAGTGCACAGTGGATATGCCTTGGTACAGGCACCAAGGGGATCTTTATCTTAAATCCCTGGGTTTGTCTTCAAAGAGGGGAAGAAAAGGGGGCATTTTCAGCAAGGATCCAGAGGCACCTGAATTATATCTTAATCTTGCAGCTCTTCTGTGCCACCGCTTTGTTTCTGATGTTGCAGTGCAGGAAAAAATAAGCCCTTACTTATTACAAAATAAAGCTGTGCACAAGTTTTGCTCCTCACATAGGCAAAGGGGAGGTAATTGCCTTTGTTTATGTTAATTGCTGTCTGTGTGTTTTGTTTACCAGACCTTGCCTACCTGCAGTGGTGGGAACTTGTAGTGTGTAGGGTCGTGGTAGAATAAATACATCGTGTGAAATCCTGGTTTGGTTGAATTTAAAAGTGTCTTTCCCTCTGAAGTTGTTTTGTAATGTTAGAGTTCGTGGATGATTAGGGGTCATTATGGATTAGGAGTGCAGCAGGTACTCCAGGGCTCCCTGGGTTGGTCTGTTGAGTTCTAAGCTTCAAAATGTGTTACTGTTGAAAATCTGGGGACTCAGGCAAAATCTGCCAGTTCTGCTCCAGCTTTTTTAACTTTCTGATCTTTACAAAAGTTTGGTTGCATCCAGGTTAAGGTCTGTAAGATCATTTCACTGCATATAAATAGGACTTGAAGACAGTTGTCCAGAGGTACATTAATGCCACCTCAAGAAATGTGGGCCACAGCACGTATTTAGCTTTTTAAGCAATTGTTTTATTGTTAAAGGCATAACAAAGCATCAAAAAACCACCCCAACCCCACAGGAACACAAGTGTCATAAATTATCAGATTGGACACTTTCAAACTGTGATATTGGGAACAAAAGCAGCCTAAAAAAAATCTTTGTTTTCATAATTGCAGTACAAAAGCTTCAGGCATAAATATCCATTACAGTGAATCATGTTTAAAAAAATTAAATTAAAAGTGAAGCAGTTTTGGTGAGAGCAAGCAAGGGCTTTTCAGGGTGCTTTGTGTGAGTTGCATTTGACTTCTTACAACTGGTGTTAGAAAGCAGCCAATAAACCAAATCTGAAGTGCTTCTAGCAGTTAAATTTTGCCTAGTTTTGTATTTGTGTGTGTGTGTTGAAACCCATAGGCACACAAAATATGTGAGAAGGAGTCAAAACCAGGGAGGAATTCCTTATTTTAGCTCTTCCTGTTCAGAGTTCTCCTGTTGGCCCTGTCCTAGCTGTGCTTGAGGTGACACCCCACTGCCACCAGTCGAATGTCACAGTCCATCTCAACACACAAAATTATTGCAATTTCACAGTTCATTCCTTTTCTGCCTTAACTTGCACTCATATTCCTTAAGCTAATTTTTCTGAAGTAAGATGTGGAGAATTCCATGTATGAAAAGAGTTCCTGTGCAAACATCTTTGATTTGTGAGAAGGAAAAGATATCCCGAATATGTCTCAGCTTAGTCCTCCAAGTTGTATTAATTCTTTTCAAATGTAGCCACAATTTGCATTCAGATGCCACATCTTTAATAATTCTTTTATTATCCTAATAGTCAGTCTTCAGTCCAGAGACCGAATAGGCACAGGAGGACAAGTTGTGGATTGCAGTCGGTTGTTCGATAACGATTTACCAGATGGGTAAGCTGACATCACTGTCACGTAAACACAAATACAGCTCATACCACAGACTTCTGCTATAGTGAGAAGCCAGTGTGCAAATAAATTATTTTAAATCTTGCACTCAGAGTTCTGCAGTTCTGCGTTCAGAGCAGGAGCTGAGCCAGCTGGGGTACGCAGAGCAGTTGATAGTTTGGCTGTTGTCTTATCTCCACTTGGAAAAGGAAAGGTGACATATGTAAAGAAATGCTTTGAAAAATAACTTGTCCAAGAAAACACATATTTCAGATTAAATCACAGCCAGCAAAGTGCCTTATGCATGCAGTAGTTTTGTAGCAAGGAAGTGACCACACAGCCTGGCTGCCATTCTGCAGCACTATGCAGAGGTGTAGATCCACCATGATAAACATGGATCACTTCTTCTTCATGCGCCTCTTAGTGAAGAAAACGTGACTGGAAAAGGTAATACAGCCCACGTTCTTGCTGTATTTACCTTCCAAAGACAGGGTTTAGGATTCTTGTTTGTCCCTGTGAGAGTTAATGACATCATTATCACCTAGAACAGTTTCGTGAACGCAGGAAAACACTCTGGTTTAGGTTCTGGTGCTGTCAGCAACTTCTTCAGAGCAAACACAGACTTTCTGAATGTGATTCTTGGCAGGTAAAGACAGGAGAAAATGAGTTTTCAGAGGATGAATTTTGAAATGCATATCATCATCCTAGTCTGTAACAGCATTCTTTTGTTAATTTGCAGTCCAGATAGGTCAAAAACATTTTGGAAAATGCTTCTAAATTTTCACTTCATAATGTTCCTTGCAGTTACACAATTAAGTGAGCAATATTTGTGCAAAATTTGCTGTACAGCGTTGTGTATTTCAGAGTGCAAATTTAATGATAATTCAAAAGTCACATTATTTGAAGCTGACTTTTTAATGAAAGCAGATAGTGCATGAAGATGCTATAAAAGCATTTGTTAGAGTTAGAAGAAGTTAAATGCATTATTAAACATGTTTCCAAGAAGTTTCTATATGTGGCTCTTTGGATTTAATTAGAATTCAAGCCGTTATTGAATATGAAGGTGTGATATTGTTAATGATGTGCCTGGTTCCAAGGGAGGAATATGTTAAACCATTTCTGAGTTCAGCTTTCAGTTGTTTCCTGTCACCTCGTTCAGCTAACGTGATTCATAGCAGTGTAAGTCTTCCTGAGCTGGGCATTTCTGTTGGAAACGTTCTGTGCCCTGGTTTCCTGGAAATACCACTGAGTGCCTTATCTCTGTGTGTCTGAACTGCAGGTGGGAGGAGCGCAGGACTGCTTCTGGAAGGATCCAGTATTTGAACCACATCACACGGACCACTCAGTGGGAGCGACCGACACGGTGAGGAATTCCTTGGGACACTGTGGGGAGGATGGAGTTGGATTTTTGAGCAATTCCAAGTGGCTCTCACAGGGGGATTGGTTTGCTCATTCCTTTGCTCAGTCACTCTGCACAAGCTGAATGCTTTCCTTCTTTAGCATCCTTCTCCTTCAGTCTGCCTAATATTTAACTCAGAAGATCATTCTGACTGCTTTTTTCTCTGCTCTAGTCGTTACATCCTTGCTTTCTTGTAGAAATGCTTAGAGCTGTATAAACATAGACATTAGATTTTGCAGACATCTTAAGGGGCGAAGAAGTGAGACCATGAGTAGCTGTCAGACACTGCTCTGTGACCATGTAACCCAGAACAGTTACAGCTGGTTGCTGCAGAGTGTGTTTGGAAATCATTGTGATCACTTTTTCTGATCACTGTATCTGTGTGTTGTGAAGCTGTTCCTCCCACTTTTGCTGTTGCCTGTGTTGCAGGCAGTGTCATTGCATTTTTATCAGACTCCTCTGCAGACTGTCTGTGCCTGCAGATGTTCTCTTCCATTCTCAATATCATTCTGGTCTCTGCATGGATATGCTTGATTTTAAATAATCTGGACTGTTAACACTATCAGCTCTGATACATGTTTGTGGTTTTGGAGTGAAAAGACTGAACAGTTTTTTGTTTTCCTATTTCTGTTTTTCTTGATATGTTGAAATACCCATTCTAAGCTCTAGACACAGTAGAAAAACAAATGCAAAATGTATAATTTGTGTTGGGGATTTCTTGTGACCTTGTCAATCCCCCTTTAACCCATTTAAAAAAATGCATTCAAAATCCTTTTGAAAGAAGCATTGAGATACAAAATCACACTGGTCAATGTTGCTCTCTTGAGCAGCTTTTTTTGTTCTTGCTTAGCCCTTTTTCACCATCCTCACCTAATAACATTCCTTAAAAGTTGGAAGGAATAACAAGGCCTCATCACTTCCTCAGCCACACAAAGGTGAGAAAGTTTGGAGATGAGGAGGTTCCTGGTTCCTCTGGTGAGCACAGAGCAGGAGTCAAGGTGTCCTGCGGGGCAGGTCGCTGAGGTGTCCCCAGAACCCCGGGTGCAGCTGCCCCCAGATGTGTCGTGTGGTCCGTGGCCATCAGCACTGAGGTTTCCCCGCTGTCCCCAGGCCAGCATCCGAGTACTCGAGCCCGGGCCGGCCCCTGAGCTGCTTCGCGGACGAGAACACTCCCATCAGCGGCACCAACGGCGCGTCCTGCGGGCAGGCGGCAGATCCGCGGCTGGCCGAGAGGAGGGTCCGCTCCCAGCGGCACAGGAACTACATGAGCAGGACACACCTGCACACTCCTCCCGACCTACCTGAAGGATATGGTATGGAAATCAAAGGGGTTTACTTGGGAGGGTCTCAAAAAACCGGGAGAATGGGCTGTGTCTTCTCATGTGTAAGATATTTTCATTCCTTAGTGGAAGGAAATCAGTCTTTGTGAGTCTTCGTTCTGCATTTTTTATTCTTACATTTATTAGTTTGTCTTGATTTCACAGAGCAAAGGACAACTCAGCAAGGTCAGGTCTATTTTCTGCATACTCAAACTGGTGTCAGCACGTGGCACGATCCAAGAGTACCTAGGTAAGAAATGATGGAAGTACCTTTAATATTTCAAATCAAAATCATTTAAGCAGTGCTCTCCTCCAAGTTTTCTCTGGCTAGTATTTCTGATTCTTGGCCCCTAATACATTATTTTAACACATCATTCATCAAAATGAATTAGTCTGTCTTCCCCAGTTCTTCAAGTTGGTATTGTAATGAAAAAATGGAAAGCTAGGAAATAAATTACAGTAGTGTTTTGGAAACAAGTACAGTTCACTGATTCTAGATTTTGCATATGAATTAGAGCTAAGTCCAGATTTTAGTACTCTGCAACATAATGAAATAAACAGTAGAATCTGAACACTTCCAAAAGAAGTTCCATAAAGATACTTAGATAAAAACTGGGTTGGATTGAAACAGCCAAACTGCTTTTCCTGTTGCGATTATCTCAACACTTGGGAGAAAACAAATTCTAAGTCTTTTAAATTCCGTGTCCTTATTTACACAATATATATGTACATACTGTTCATGAAAGTACATGTGATGATTGCTGATGTGTTTGAAAGGAAAGGATGATAGTGGAAATTATTGGTGGCTTCTGATTGAGCTTTAACTAACCAAGAAATCCTGTTGTAAATGATAATAAATCCTGTTGTAAACACTTGCCTCCTGAAGTCCAGGAATGATGGTGTGAGATTTGTGTGCTTTGAAATTGGCAGCCTCTGCTGGCATTTGTGAGAACCAAAGGTTGTCAGTTGCTGCTGGTGTTCCTGTGTTCCTTCTCATGGAAATGGGTGTCCCAAGAAGGATAAAATGCTGCAAGACCACACTTCATTGTTCTTTGAGTTACTCTTTTGTTACTGTTTTTGTGTTAGAATATCGTACCTTGCTTTGATGCAGCTTTGATGCACTGCCTGCAGAGCTGAGGCTGCAGTTGTGTAGGAAGTCAGTGACTTGTGTATTATGCAAAAGCAGGCTCTAAGAAAAATAATATGAAGATCTAATCCTTAAGTTTGGGGTGTGATAGTTCTGTGTGCAGTCTAAGTCAGCACTGCCCTGAGGTGTGGCAGCACAAACAGCAGGAGTGTCTCTGAGAACAAGAGTTGTTTGCGTGAGGATAGAATTTATGTAATTTCTAAGGAATACTGTATTTTGAGGCTAATAGCCGCAGTCATGTAGCCAGCAAAAGTAATCCCTGCAGTTCAACAGCAGTGTGTTCGTGGGGAGTAGCAGCAGAAATTCAATCCCAGAGCTTTAAGTTTCCATTAGTGGCTCCTCAAGTCTTTGGAATCCCTGCAGACTGCACCTTTTGAGGCAATCTGTCCCTTGGCTCTTTCCTCCCTCAGCCCCCATGATTTTGGGAGAGCTGAACACCTTTGGGAAGAGCTGCACTGGACAGTGTGAGGGGTCTGAGGTGTGAATTGCATCCATAAATAATCAGTGTATATTTTTGGAGACCAGCATTTGTTTTCAGTGAGGCTCTGGAAGGAATTTACATCTTCCTAATTTCAGCAGAATTTTTCTTGAGGCCTGTTGAGCCACCTCTGCATTGCTCAGGGCAGAGCTGAGTCATTGTTCATCTCCTCCTTGATTTGAAATAGTTTGTTAGAGAGCTGTTTGCTTCCCACAAGCTCATGGGGCTCTGGGGCAAAACAGCCAGTGCCATACACATCCCATGTGTAATTCTTCATGGAAAGTGTAACTCTTCAGAAATACAGTTTTGTTTTGTATGAGTTTCTAAAGTGTGATTCACAGCTCCTTACGTGACTAACGTTGTTTTAAAAAATGTTTTCTGTCAGAATTGGTGCAGAACTGCAATTCCATTTTGACAAATTTGGCAATGGTCTTTATTTTCGTTTGAAGCCTTTATTAATTTAACAGCTGAAGTTAGTTTGTAAAACGAGGGCTATTTGATAAGAACTTTTTTCCCCACGGCATGTGTTCTGGGTGTGTGTTTTTGCTGTGGTGGGCTTGTACCTTGGGAGCAGAGATTCCAGCTGAACAGATCAAGTTTCTGAAACAATACATTTTCTCAGACTTCATGGAATTGTTCTGTTACATTTACGCTTGTTTGGCTCGGAGGCCAATTGCTGAGGTATTTTTCATTTTATATTTGTTTTCACAGGGATCTTAGCAACATCAATTGTGAAGAGCTTGGTCCACTGCCTCCTGGATGGGAGATCCGAAATACAGCGACAGGCAGGGTTTATTTTGTTGACCATAACAACAGGACGACGCAGTTCACGGACCCGCGGCTCTCCGCAAACCTGCACCTGGTCCTGAAGTGAGTCTGGGGCCTGTGGCGCGGCCGGGGGGGCCTGGCTTTGGGTCGGGATGCACTCTGCCGTTCCAGGGGGCTTTAAGGAGTGGTTCTGTGACACACCACCGACTTACTCTGTTTAAAAGATGAGTTTGGTCGCTCTCGAAGGAAGTCTGCAGGAGCATTTAGGCAGGAATGTGGCTGTTGTGATGCACGGGGAGAGGGAAGCAAGTGCTGTCTGCTGGGAAAGATTGGCCCATAGTTTTGTTTTTTCCTAACAGCAAGAGAGACACTTTGTTTTCTTTATACTTCATTCTATTTTCAGTTATGGAGAACTTGTTTTAAAATAAGAAGTTGCATGTGAGCCAGTGGTGAGAATTACTGATGAGTTGGGCAAGGGTGCACAAGTACCCAACTGTTCTCCTGGAGTAAAGGAGAGATAGCTCAGCTCCTGCCTTCAGGTTTAGAGTAGGACTAGTTAATATGTTCTCAAAGTAAGGCCCCAATAATTTAACTCAGTTTCTGTTCAAAAAGGATAAAATAGGAACCGCATTTTTTCTGCCTTCGTGTTTTGATATCATCATTTCATCTCACAGTTTTAAAAAGAGAAGGGGAAACTCAAAAGAATTCTGGCTCGTGTTTTATTCCCTAGTCACTCATTACACACTGGGGATTTTCTACTAAAAGTGGAAACCAAAAATGCGAACCAAACAAATACTTCTTTTTCCTCTCTTATTTTTTTTCTCTCACACGGCTTGTCCGCGGTATTTGGGAGTTTGATTCTATTGTTTCTCCTCTAATACCTTTTAATACTCTTGGGAAACACCTGTAAAGTACTGAGTAGGTGTTAAGTGGAAGAAACAATGAAGAGTTGGTTAGATGGAAAGGCAGGCAACCCTGGGTGAGGAGTCAGTAGGAGGAATAGTTCTGAAAGGAAGTGAATCATTGGGAAGAAAAGCTGAAGGAAAGAATAATGGGAACAGCACCGAGAAGACAAAGCTGGGGAATGGAAAGTCATATCCAGGAGTCAGCATGTCTTTTATGCATTACACAAAGCTGTCTAGCCTCTACCCAATATACACTTGAACCTCACACCCCGAGGGGGAGAGGAGCCTAAATCATGTTTGAAACACAGAAAAGTTCCTAAAATCAATTCAGATTATAGATATTTTACTTCAAGAAAAACTTCAGACACTCTTAGCTACAGCAGTGCAATTCTGAAACTGTAGAAAACTCAGTGAACTGGGCTGTATTTGACAAACTGGCCTTCTCAGGTGGGTTTATTTTGAAATGGCAGAAGGGGCACAGTAGCCAGTTGTACATGGATTGTGAAGAACAGATAACAGAGCTACCTTTGTTAGCTGGAAAATCCAATTTGCCTTTTAATTTCCAGAATCACAGAACCATTTAGCATTTATTTGAACTTAGAGTTCTCTACAGTGTGCTGAAGTTCTTCATTTGTCCATCTGTCTTTCATTAGGAAAGGATTTCAGAAACTCACCCAACAGTGTCATCAGCAAAGTCTGCTGCCTGACATATCATTTTTGGTGTTTATTCTTTTATTACACCAAACAGGATGTGTGAAAGTTTCCCCTGCCTTGAGCCCACCTCCTTATTTGTTCTTTAAAAACAAACAAAAAAAAGTAATTTGTAGGCATGTCATTTTGTAAATTATCTAAGAAATAAGCTTAGACTTTGTGTGGAATGGGTGTGATAGAGTTTTAGGTTCAAAGGCATGACAAAAAGGTCACTCTCAGTGATACTGACTTTTCTGTTGAGCTGAGTAAAGCCATTTGTTCTTCCAGTTATGACATTGTAAGTTATAAAAATAATCAGACTTGTTACCCGGTTCTGTTCTAAGACATTGACCAAGGGTTTGTGATAATTTTGGTAAGTTTTGGCACCTGAAAAGTATTCAGTTGCATCTTTAAAGCACTGTATGGAATCAAGCATAGTCACTCAGCTGTGAAAACAAACTGAGAAATGAGATTTAAGGACCTTAAGCACTGCAGGTTGTTTAGCTAATACTGCACTGATTCTTTTTAGTCTAATCTGGAAGATGGCATTTTATTTTTCTCCTCCTAGTACTTCCTTATTTTGGGAAGCCCTGTGTGGAGAAAAGCAATGATTTCATCTGATGCTAAAGTCATGCTCATTTCAGAGATTACATTTCCTTTAAGAATGACTCTGTCTCGCTTTGTGCTTTGGGGAACTGTGACTTTTTACCCTTAAACATGGTGTGGGGGGGTGCTCACTTTAATATATAGTGTATGTTTAGTATATGGCCTTCTCTGGTAGTCCTATACAAGGAATATTTTCACTTAGTCCTTCTTATGGAATTAGAAATTCCAGAAGATAGAATAAGGATTTAGCTTTAGTTTGTGTACCAAGTAAATACAGTTTAAATGAGATTCATATTTAAAGCTAATCACAAATGAAAATTTGTGCATGTGGCACAAATGACATAGAGCCACATTCTGGATCCACAGCCAGTGTGTGTCTAAATTATTACAATGATTTGTGGTTTTCTGGGTGTCCCTGTGGAAAAGTCTGGAGGTGAATTTTGGTTGGCCAGGAGAGTTTTCTACTAGGCCTTGTCTCAAAACACAATAGGCTGAAATTTTAAAATACATTAAAACAGGTTGGTTCCATATGTTATTTTTTGATCTTTGATATTTTAAAAAAAAAGAACTAGTATTCCGCTAGAAAACATTATAATTGTAATGTTTCTTATTTATCCAGTAAATGTAGGCCATTCTCATGTGCTCCACAGAGAGATGATATTCTTAGGCTTTAAAAATACAGTTTTTATCCTGTGTTGCTTGGGAATGCCATACTAAAAAGCTGTAAAAATATCCACTCACTGTGTACAAGAAACGACACAGAGAGAACATCTCTGCAACATGATCCATTTACTTTTCCTAGTAAGATGTCAGATTTACAAAATCTCTTCGAATTGCTAGTAAAAATACTTGTTTATCTGTGCCAATTAGTTCCATGTGAACTCCCACATTCCTGTGGTCCAGACTAGGCCAGGTACAAGGGACAAGGTCCTTGCCAAGCTGCCAGTACAAACATCTTTTTGTAAGCTTACTCTTTTCCAGACAAGCCATTTAAAACAGACTATGGTATTGACTGTAGATTAGAGGCAGAGTGCTTGGCAGATCCCTGAATTTTAAAATGGAGGAAGGGAAAACACGCAAAGGAAATATGGAAATGGTCTCTGAGAAATTCAGTGTCAGCAGCTTAGTAGTAAAATCGTATGGATAATACCTTATTGTATGTGCTGTAACCTTTTGCATACTTTGTAGAGTAGCACTGATAGAAATAACAAGCCCTAAAAACACCTGATAGTTGCCAAGAAAGACAGACCCATATGTCTTTAGTCAGGATAAAATCGCTCCGAATTTATTCTTTACTGGCCCCAGACGTTTTCAGCATAATCACAGTAATAATCACAGTAAATTGAAAGCAGTTTAGGTACAATGCCTGAACGCTGAAGGAGAGAGCAGGGGATGGATGGACGGGTCTCTGAGGCAGCTGTGTGTGCTTGCAGCCGGCAGAACCAGCTCAAGGACCAGCAGCAGCAGCAGCAGCAGCAGGTGGTGTCCCTGTGCCAGCTCCCGGACGAGGCCGAGTGCCTGACGGTGCCACGCTACAAGCGGGACCTGGTGCAGAAGCTGAAGATCCTGCGGCAGGAGCTGTCCCAGCAGCAGCCTCAGGCTGGCCACTGTCGGATCGAGGTCTCCAGGGAGGAGATTTTTGAGGTAACTCGAGATTTTGATCTGGTTCTTAACAGGGGGGGAAGGCGAGGAGAGGAGGGTTGTTCCTAGCAGTGTAAAGGAGTTGTTCACTTCGATGGAACCTTGAAGGCCGCAGTTAAAACTGGGATTTTACCGTGGGGGAGAGGAAGCATTCCAGGGGAATACCAGGACAGTCATGTAGTTGACGTAGATTGTCCTGTAGAGATGAACTAAATCAGGGAAAACTTTCTCTGTGGCTGGAGATGTGCAGCCTGTGCCGGGGACTGGGGAAGGAGTCTGAGCACTTTGTGCATCTGAGAATCCTGTCTCACTTCTTCGTTGTATTTGAGAAGCTGATGGCTGTTTTAGAGGGGATGTTACAAATTCAACTCTAATATTAGTGATCTTTGATACAGTGTAACTTAAGTAAAACTGCTACTGAATAGGATTCCTCTTCAGAGTTTGGATTTCTTATCAGGGATCTGAATTCTCTCCCCGGGATCAGACCAATTTTACAAACTGTCTGGACTTCTGAATGGCCAGAGATGCCCACAATGGGGTCTCTCCATTCTGTTTTGGGATGTGATTCAGCAGAATCATTCTGTTGACTTGACTAAACACAGTTATAATTCATTGGCCTTTTCTGGAGAACAGTTTGTCCTTTTGAGGACTTTCACCCATCCCACCCATCCCTGTTGCATTTTTACCCAACCCACAAACTTGATCACCCCGCTGTGTTGTCACAGTTTTTCCCAGCCAAGAAAGATTTGTGTTGGTCTTCCCTTTGGAGAGTCACTTTGTAAGCAGCTGAAAGAGGAAGGGAGGGAAGGCTACAGAATTATGATGTTCTTGGTCAGTCCAGTGTGTTGGGTCCCCACACACCCACCTGCCTCCTCTGTCCTGTAGAGGCAGAGCTTGGGGCTGATATGGACATAAATAAGAACCAGACTTCCCTTTTTTCTCTAATTCCTTAGCATTTGTTCTGCCTTTCAACTTGCTTTCTGTGTTTCCTTTGTGAACACTTCCTGACAGAGGAATAATCCTGTGGAATTACTGGCATGGCATTGCTGATTCCATTCTTAAGGTGCTTCTTGAAGGCTGGCACATGTGTTTTACCCAGAGTACAAGCTCCACTCTTGGCTTTTCAGGCTGCAAAAACCAGGAGCTCTTACGGAAAACAAAAGGTGTTTACTGACACAATTATTTCATAAATTTTGTGAGAATGAGGGAGAATGTTCTGATCTCTTTTCACCCTGGAAATTTAAAGAGAGGTGGTTCTTCTCATCTTCTCATAATTTTATTTGACAAGTGTTATCACATTTGGAGAAAATGAAGAAACAATCCGTGATTTGAGAAACTGATGAAGATCTGGAAGAATAACGTCCCCTTTAAGAGTGTTCCCTTTGGACTGAGACTCCCTTCACTTCCAATACACAGCAGCAGCTTTTACTCTGTAAGCAGCAGTTAATAAAAGGACGTGTTGTGTGTTTACAGGAATCCTACAGGCAAGTCATGAAGATGAGGCCAAAAGACCTGTGGAAACGATTAATGATAAAATTTCGTGGGGAGGAGGGCCTTGATTATGGAGGTGTTGCCAGGTAAACAGTGGCTCCTCTGTCTTTCCCTGCACCCAACCCTGCCAGCTACCCCTGTGCTTTGAATCCTGAACCAGCCCAGTGTCAGCCCAGCTTCTTTTATATTATTCTTATTTATTTTTATTTCTGTAACAGATTAAATGTCAGAAGAATATATGGCTCTGGGTAATATTTTAAAAGAGCAACTGCATAAAACCCCCCTCATTTATTGGAAATAAAATGCAAATTATCATGTCAAACATCTGTCATATGTGAGAGGTTTTGTTATCTATTGAAATTTTGTTATCTATATATATATATAGAATAGTATATATAGAATATATACTAAATGCTGGCTTTGTGGCACAGTTTTAACCAAAAAATAGGCTTTATTGCAAACTGTAACTGCTGTTTGAAGCAAAATGTTGCCATCAGCAGTTGGTGAGCAACTTCAGCCTGTCAGTAGTCCGAGGTTATTTTTCCCTTATAAAAAAACAACATGCCCAGTTCTCAGACCATTATTTACTGATTTGTGAACACATAATTAAAACTTGAATTAAATATATCCATTACCTTAAAGATGATTTCTATCAAAAGCTTTGATTCCAACATCATTATAGTCAAGTGAATACGTAAGGTCTTATCTTAGTGCAATGGATGTAAGAGAATCACAGTCAGAAACTCTCTTAAGCTGAAGAAAAATCTTGGAAAGCTGGAAATCCATCAGCTGTCAGGTGTTGTGTGGTTACTGAGCCAGTAAAAATAATTCTGATTTCAGCATATCTCAGCATATTCAGAGATAACTTCCTTCATGTTTATGTTTAATAGTAAGATTTAAAAAATCAAACTATTTCAAAAAGATTCTCAGTGTAGGAATGCATTTGTCTCTAGAGTACCAATAAATTATTTTATTTTCTAGGGAGTGGCTGTACCTGTTGTCCCATGAAATGTTGAATCCCTACTATGGGCTCTTCCAGTATTCCCGAGATGATATCTACACCCTGCAAATCAACCCTGACTCCGCCGTCAACCCGGTAGGGCTGGTGCCGTGTGCTGGGAATCAGTGTTCTCTGACCAGAAACCAAACACACACCTGCAGAGGGTTCAGCACTTAGGAGCCAAATTCTTACTATTGGTACTGCTGGACACTGAATTTGTACAATGATATGGTATTTTCTTTTTTGCACTGATCAAAGAAACTTGTCAAATGTGTTCTTAATTTTCTGTCAGATGTCAATTTATGTTTCCTTTGGGAGAAATTTGGCTTGATTGTTACTTTTAAGACTCCTGGACTGGGAGTGAAATGCTCAGTGTGCCATGCATGAAAACAGAACAAAACCTCTACGTAGAGTTTGGGCTTGGGGTTTTCTTCTTTTCTGGGTGTTGAAATTTTGCCTCATGCTCAGCAGTGGGGGTCTTACTTAGTGGAATGGCCTTGTCTCTGCTCTGTTGCAGGAACACTTGTCCTATTTCCACTTCGTGGGCCGGATCATGGGGATGGCTGTGTTCCATGGGCACTACATTGACGGGGGCTTCACGTTGCCTTTCTACAAGCAGTTGCTTGGGAAGCCAATTACTTTGGATGACATGGAATTGGTTGACCCTGATCTCCATAACAGCTTAGTTTGGATACTGTATGTACTCTGTAGGGTACTCCAGGATGTTAGAATGCTGTCTCTGTTATGTGATAATGGTCCTAAATCCTGGAAATGAGGTGTATTTTGGTCTCTTTCTCAGGCAGATTGAAGAAATACCTCTCACACAATTCAGCTCCTTTAAGGCTAAAAATGCTCAAGCTACTCAAATTTTAGGGGGAAGTGTGTAAAGTTAATATTAGTTTATTAATTTTACCTATTATTAACAAGTAACAGGTTATTAAAATAGAACATTGAAACTTTGATAAAGGGTTTTAAATGTAACATAGTAAAACTGTATGTTCACCTTCTGCATCCAGGCAGGACTTTGAAATGCCATTGAAAAATGAAATTGTGCTTCTGTCAGATAGAACTTGGCTGTAATATGTTTGCAGAATATGTTTTCCCTCAGTCGCTTGCTGCTTTCTTTGCACCAGTGAGAACGACATCACCGGGGTCCTGGACCACACGTTCTGTGTGGAACACAACGCCTACGGGGAGATCATTCAGCACGAGCTGAAACCCAATGGCAAAAGCATCCCCGTGACAGAGGAGAACAAAAAGGAATATGTCAGGTACATGAGTAGCTTTTTCTAGGGTTCTTTTTCTATTTCCTACAATGGAGAGGGGCCATTACTTGTTGAAGTAATTGTCAGTGTTGTGCTGTTGGGTTTTGCTGCGGGGTTGTGCACTGCTCTGGTGTAATCCTGTCAGTGGGGCTGTGTTTTGGGGCTGGATAAATTGCAGGTTTATTGTATTTGAATACATCCTCCACAAACCCAATTTGCACTTACTCGCAGGCTTTATGTGAACTGGCGGTTTTTACGAGGAATTGAAGCTCAGTTTCTGGCGCTCCAGAAGGGATTTAATGAAGTAATCCCACAACATCTGCTGAAGACATTTGATGAGAAGGAGTTAGAGGTCAGTGCACCAGTGTCGTGTTGTGCCATTGAGGCTCTCGGAGCCGCAGGAGCGCTGGGGCTGCGTCCCTGTCCCAGCAATCCTGGGGTGCTCTGACCTGGGACGAGGGGCAGGGCAAGGGCTGAGCAGCTCGGAGGGCACCGTGGCTGTGTGTGCCTCCCATGAGTGCTGTGGGAGTGTTCCTGGAGGTGACAGCTCACAGCAACCGCACAAATGGCTGCAGCCCCACCCCTGTAACTCAAACCCCTCTGAGCCTTCTGAGGACCTGCAGCGACCTCGGGCTGTGTCACTGCTGCAGCAGAGTCATGGCGCAGAGTTCTCACAGGGCAATTTCCTCATGTGGAATTCGGTGCTGCCAGGAAGGACCAGCAGCACTCCCTCCCACCACTCCCTCCCAGCCCTTAGTGCAGTGCCCTGAATGGTGTCAGGCACCTGGGGTTTGGCAGAGCTCGGTTTTGCCTGACTCCATTGGCCCTGTAAATCCAGCAGAAGGAAAGGTGCTGTCACAAACAATTGTGCTACAGAATGTCAGGATCAGCATCCAAACAATATCCTCTGAGGGCAAATCTGTAGATCTCAAGCTTGCTTTAAACTGAAATGTAATTGCAGTCTGTGGAGTTGAGGGGTTTGCCATGTAAAATGGCCACAGGTAAATAATTCATGTGTGCTTCTGATCCCTGGGCTGGAACGTTGGTGATTGCTCCTCCTTCATCCTGAATATTCTCACTCCCAGCAGTGAGCCAGCCATGCTGCTAATCCAAAACTATTTTGCAGCTGTAGATTAAGAAAGGGGAAGGTCCAGTGTTCTCAGTCATGAAAATGTCTTCAGAATTACGATCACATCCTCGCTGAGCTTAACCCAGTCCATTGTGGATCTCCCTTCAGGAGCACTGAAAGCTCAGTGTCAGGAAAGGCTGCTCTGTCTTTTTTGTGGTACCACAGGAACAAGGTTCCTTTTGGGGGTCCAGAGCTGGACCAGCCAAACTGCACCCTGAGCCATGCTCCTGAAAGAAATACTGAGGTCAAATGTGAATTATTCCTGCACTGTCATACAGGGGTAGAATCTGTGCTTCTGTTTAACTGACAGGTCAAGGCCCTATTGTCTAAGCTTGAAATGGTTGTTTGGGTTCTTTTTAATTTGAACTGAGACCATTTGAAAAATGGTTTGTCTACAGAGGTAAAATTAAAAAAACAAGAAAGATATATTTCTCCATTGCTTAAGATGAGGGAGAAGTTATAATTTGCCTTTGATATAAAATTATCCATTTTTCACAATCATTTCTTCATAATTTGTCTGGCTCCAAACCCATTTTTATAGTGATCAGTGATGAAATAATATAATAAATCTGTTTTAAACTTACAGCTCATCATTTGTGGACTGGGAAAAATCGATGTTAATGACTGGAAGGCAAATACCAGGTTAAAACACTGTACCCCAGACAGCAACATTGTGAAATGGTTCTGGAAGGCTGTGGAGCTCTTCGACGAGGAGAGGAGGGCGCGGCTGCTGCAGTTCGTGACCGGCTCCTCCCGGGTGCCTCTGCAGGGCTTCAAGGCGCTGCAAGGTAACGGTGCCTGTGCTCGGGAGCACGGGAACGGCTGGAAATTGGGGCTGCGAGCTGCAGTGTGACTTCTAAAGAGCCATTTTAATGGTCTGATTGCAGTCACCAGTAGTTGTTTTTTGTGTGTTTGTCTGGTACCTTCTTATGCAGGTGCAAATGGCTCTTCTCTTTCAGTTCTGCACTTCTTCTCTGGCAGGATGTTCTGATGAGCTCAGATCTTAGAAGGATTCCAGAAGCCAGGGTTTTAATTCCTGACTTTTACAAGCCCTCATCAGTTGCACAGCTCTGGGGGTTCTTTGAGGCTGAAATGCACTAACACAACTCAAGCTCAGACTCTTATTTAACAGCAGAGTCCCCATGAGAAACACTGACCCTTTGAATTGTATTTTTAATGGCTGCTCAGACCAGGATTCCAGTTTTGCTCAGGTTGGGGTATTTATAACTTCTTCTGTCCTTTATGGCCTCCTCAGTGCACACCAAGTCTAAATTATGGCTGTGCTGCAGTCTTTTATCTTTAGCAGAGACATTAAGGGGATTTGTAGTAGTCAGATTAATTTAATAAAATATAAGGAATTGGCATTGTGATGCTGTGGGATTTCAGTGGAACTGGCCACTGTTCAAGAGCTGTTATAAAGCAGGGACAGGTACAGCTGTGTAAGTTTTGTTGTATAGGAGGGGTGAGAGAAGAGGAATTAAAAACTGTTGGAATTATGCAGTACACTGTGTGAAAAAGGTGATTTATCCTTCCTTACCAGTGCTTTTTTCCTTACCTTTGCTTTAAATAACTGCAGGGCTGGTGGGCAAGGAGGAGTCTGTCCCACAGCCACTGGGACTTGGCAGTTTTTTTCCTGCCTGTTTATGATTCCATCTTTCTTGGTGCAGAGCTTCTCTTTGTATTTTAGTTGCTCTCTTGTTGTTGCAGTGCAAGGAAGACATTTCATGTTATTCCACACAGTAATAGAGATCTCCTCTGGATTTTCAGGTGCTGCAGGCCCACGACTCTTCACGATACACCAGATTGATGCCAGCACTAATAATTTGCCGAAAGCTCATACCTGGTAAGACTTTTTCACTTCTCTCTTGTGATCTGTAGCTTACAGACCAATCTGCTGCCAGAGTATTTGGAGCAGTCTTAACTTCTTTTGTCTTTTATGACATAATCAAAGCTGTCCCTTAGGGAACAGCAGGGATGTGAAAACTGGAGATGGCTGTTGTTGAATGGAGCTGGGTGGCCTCCTGGCACCACGTGCAGCTCAGTGAGGTGTGACAGAGGTGGCAGTGATGGCTGGAGAGCTGAAACCTCTCTGCTTCCCCCCCAGCTTCAACAGGATCGACATTCCCGCGTACGAGAGCTACGAGAAGCTCTACGAGAAGCTGCTCACGGCCATCGAGGAGACCTGTGGCTTTGCTGTGGAATGACCCTCCCAGCCTCTCCCAGACTCTATTTATACTCCTGTCAGCCAGAAAGCCCTTCCTTCCCTCAGCCAAGACTCAAGAAATGCTTGAAATACAGGAAACTTTCCCTTTTCTACACTAGGACATTGGGAGGGAAAGGACAACTTTTGGATTTTTTTTTAGATTTTTTAAATTTTTTATTTCAAGAAAATAGGTTCTGTGGTTCTTGCCATAGGATCATTCAGCTGCTATTAAAAACTAATATCTTGAACATACAGAATGCTGACTTTTCCTACATTTCAACAGTTAAGCAGTATTCTATACTTAAAGACTACTACTATTTTTGTAAGAGGTAATCTATTATATTTGCCTACCTGATTTCTATTCTCAGATACCAAGACACAACTTCAGCAGTCGGTACAAGTCACGTTTCAGCCTGTTTTAAATGTATGATACTGAACAGCATCTATACCTGCTATTTTTGGAAAAAAATATTTTGGATTATTCTAACTTTGCATAAAATTGGCTGAAAGAATCATTAATCTTTTTAATGAAAGCCACTTACATGTTAACTGCATTTTCTTATAGTAAACCATTATATTCTGCAATGTAAATTCCAGGTAAATGTTGCCACAGGGGCTTTTTTTATATTTTTCAAGCAGGAATTCCGAATATGACGTTTTGGGGTCCTATTTATATCACTTGTCAGATTCCTCCAGTAGAATTTCTAGTGAGTGACACAGACTATTTGGTACAGTCCTTGTGTTTACAGGTGGAATAACCTTTCCTTAATGAACAGTAGATGTTTTGATTTTTTTTAAAACAGCATTTTTCTAACAAGTCTGTCAAGAGTACTTTTTGTTGCTTTTGACCTTAAATTCAAACACTGCATTTTTCAGCTGTTGAAGCACTGATGGGCTTTGCTAGCAGAAGCCTGTCAGCAGTTCGTTCCACAATCCATCCTGTCCAGTCAACCAAAGTTTGTTTGAATGCAGCCAAATCATATTCTGTATTTGTTGTTGCTAAAGATTTATCAGGTAAAACATGTTGTAATCTTTGTCCAGCTGCTCATGACATGTGGGTTTTAGTTACAGCTAAGGAAAAATGGTGTATTGACTGAAATATGTGTAATGTGCTTTGGAAATGAGGTTGTAAGAGCACATAATTTATTGATTGTAGGGATGGAAGTAAGTATATATATGATTTATAGCATGGGTTGATCTCTTCAAAGGGGAATAAAATGCACTACCAGTAGAGGGAACTGAACTTTGACGTTAGTCTGGAAATTCTCAGTTGAGATCTGTCTGATCTGCTCGTGGTGTGTGGATAAATCAGGCTGCTTCAGAGACAGTGCCATTCTCCTCTCAGCCATGAGAATATTTGGAATAAGTAGCAGTTTTTTTCCAATCAGTGTTGTGTTTTTGTAACTTAGGTTACAATTAATCATCAAATCTGCACTATTTTTTCAGTGCCAATGAGAAGAAAGTCAAAGGTATTGAAAATACTAAAGGGATGGGATGTAACCAGCTGTTCCATGTTTGCAGTGTAAGTCACAGTGAACCAGCTCATTTGCTGTCTGTTCTGTGGAGCTTAAATTAAATTTTGCTCTGCCAAGTCTGACTGCCACAGTGAGTAAACTACTACTGGATGTTGTGTGTTAGAATAGTGGGCAAGGGACTCCTTTTATAGAATTGTGGTGAGAATCTGGTGAGCCAAATCCACATGTTGGTTTGATTATTTCTTTTGTACAGCTGTTGCTGGCATGTTTCTTCCAAAGGACTTGCTTCCCTTTCTGGGCTGGCTGCAGGATAAGGCTACTTAGGGATGTAAACAGAAAGCCAAGAGACTTGCTGTGACAGCCAGGTTTGAAATACAGCAGAGCCTTTTCTTTTCATTTCAGTGGACTCTTGCACTGTTGAAGGGCTGGTACTTTTGCATCCATGCTGGGCTCCCCAGTTCAGGGCTTTCAGGTAACTCTGTTACCAGGGCAGCTGCTCCTGTGCCTATGCAGTTCTGGGGCAGCACAGCAGGTTCTTGCCCAGAGTTTGTCACTCACAGTGCTGCCTGTGCTGGGGCCAGAGCTCCAGCCTTGCCCAAAGCCTGTGCTCAGCCCCTGCCAGCTTTGAGTGCTCTGAGTGACTGTTGCAGGGTTTTACAGACAGGTTCTTGGCACTGTTCACAGGAGAGACCCCAGTGTCATAGAACTGATAGAAGTTCCCACTTAAGTTGTTGGTTTTTTTTTTTTGTTTTTTTTTTTTTTTTAACCCCCCTGTGCTTGCCCAGCCTGTGGCCGCAGCCTCCCTGGTCATGGAACGTGGCAAATATAAAATCTGGCTGGTGGATTTATTGAATGCATAGTTATGGTCACCTTGCTGTCACAAAAGCACCTTTGGGAAGGGAGGAGATGAGCTCTGCAGAATAGAGACCCGAGATCAGCTGATAATTACATTCATTTTCATAGCAGCCTTAGCAGTACATCTGTTTTTCTACTAAACATTTTGGTATGGCGTTGAAAATTTTTTAAACTGCTACAGATATTGTAAATTTAATATATTATAGGCAAAACTAGACAAATCTGCATTGAACTTTCCACAGCTGACAGATGAGGATGAATATACTAAGTATTCTGAGTGCCTTTCTACCTTCATAAAGACTGAGAGCTTTAACTAAAGCACCTCATCACCCAGTCAGATGTTTATCTGAAAGTGGTAAAGGGTTGATTCCTTTCCAAAATTGTGTTTCAAGAAAATGTCAGCTACTTTCCCCTCAAAAAGGTGCTAAGCCTAATATTGCATTTTTTAACCTTGGACTTTCACCCCATGATTAATGTGAATATTTATTTCAATGTGTCCCTCTTACTGGGTTTTACTTTATCCAGTCTTTAGTTGTTTTAGAGAGATGTCACATCATGGTTTTATGCTGTTGCTTTTCATTATGAATGTTTAATTATGAACAGTGACTTTTGTAGATTTCAAATATACAGTTCACAGTTGAGTTTCAGAGGATTTAATTTCTCGGTGTAAAGAGTTTTGTAATGGTGCTTTGTACAGTATGTATTCTAATTTTTTTTTTTTTGCACATAGGTTCAGTTTCCCTAAACTGATTTATTTGTACCAAATTTTTGTGTTGTACTAAAGTCCAGAGCACACATGCTGTTTTGAAATTCCTGTTCTACAACACTACATGTGTACTGAACTCCTGGTGTGTTTAAAAGGCTGCATTGATGGAAGTTCAAGCTTTGCTCCTGTCACAGCACCATCCTCCAGCTCGATGTAGCATCTTTTTAAACAGCACCACACAGTTAACAGGTGCCATTTGTTGTACTTTACACTATGTAGTAGGCTCCTGGCTCTGCACATCCTCAGAGCTTTGTCTGTAGTTGTAATTAGTTTATACAAGTGTAATTACTCCTCCACAAACTGACAGTTCTTAGTTTATCATTTCCATTGTATTTATTACAGAGTGTTTTAGCATTGGTATCATTGTATTTTCACCCAGCTGTTACATGAGCTTTAACAAAAAAAAAAAATCTGTATAAAATGGTTTTTAAGTACTTAATGTATGTACCCATGCAGAAGTTGAGCAATAAATTGTATGCTGTTTGCACTGTCACAGCATCAATGGTTTCAGAAGTTTTAAGTTTTTCTTAATTAAATCTTTAAAATGTAACAATGTCATTTTTAAGTAACTCAACTTTGTTTCAGGAGAAAATGCTTGAGACTTGGTGGCTTCCTACATGCTTTTACCTACATTGAGGAGTGTGCTGAATGTTCTAGTCAAACACAGCAGGCCTTACTTCTGGCTCTCAGGTACTGGCATGGCTTGGCAAAAACTTTATCTCAGCACTAGTGAACAGATGTCTCCTCTTAAAATTCTCAGCAAAGCTACACCATCTTCCTGGAGGGAAATAAAGGCAAATTTGGTAAAACTAGTCTTTACCAAATTTCATCATCTTAGGTGTTAAATGCTGTCCCTTCAAGTTAGCCAGGCTTACAGCAACTCCCTGAAAAGGTCTGGATAGATCAGGGTTTTGTGTTTCTGGTTTTGTGGAGAGGTTTTGGTGTGTTTTGGGGTCTATATTTTTGCAGTGAGGTATCCCATGCTGTAACAGCTGGCTGATTTATTTAATCTGTAAAAGAAGCTCCTTCAGATAATGAGGGCTTTTTTTTCCTGTTTAGCTCTTTTTTCCGTGAATGAATATGAATTCTCTGTATGATGTCAGTTCCATTAGAGACACTCCCTCGTGGCAACCTTTAAATAGTGTATGTACAGTGCAGTTAAATCAGTATTCCTATACCACTTCTCACACAGCAGTTTTAAACAAGAACTCTTCTACTACCAAGATAAATGAATTAAGAGTTGCACTTTTGTCAGGTAGAGAAGCCTATAGCAGTAATGGACTTCATTACTATCAGCTTGGTTTTATGTAATTGTTCTCAGTTCAAGTCCTCCTCCCTCTGTGCTGGCACCTCCACAGTGTTTGGCTGGTGAAACCTGGATTTCCCGCTGGACACTGCACTGTTTATAGCACTGGAAGATGCTACAATAGGTGCAGTGCCTGCTGTCAACTCCTGCTCTGCCTAGAAGCAGTCCTTACAACCTGAAGTAAGGTGAAAGCTGACTGGTGAAATATTTAATCATTCTTTAATTCTGGTTCTGTCAGTGAAAAGATGGAGTAATCAGGCTGCAACCTGTGAGTGTGGCCCTGTGGAAGATTAGGAATGCTGTCCACAGCTCCTTCCCAGGGTTCACCTCTTGCAGAAGGTAATCATGTACAGCTTTAGAAGAATGTGCATTGTTTTCTGTTTCAAATTACCTTTCCCAGAGCATTTGAAGCATAGAAAGAGTATTTTATATGCCTTTGAATTTTATCAAGCTAGCACCACCAACACTGCAAACACAACTGAAGCAGGAGTGGAAGAAGTAGTCTTCTCTTGCTTAATGTACTTAAATTTCCAGTTAAGTCAGGTTTATTGCAGGCATTCTCTAACTTGGCCTTTTCACAGGAAACCTGAACCTCTGATGTTCTTTTAAAGATCTTCTTGTGCCTTGTGAGCTTTCCAGTCCATGATTTCTGGCTAATGATGTTAGATTGGCTTAGCAGCAGCAGCCTCAACATCCAACTGTTCCACCAGGAAAACTTCACTAAAGCACTCTGACTTCATCCCAGCTTCCTCAGGGTAGAGCCCAACATTACCCCAGCCTTGCTAGGAAGGTAAAAAGTAGTTCAGAAACTTTATTGGTGACCATAAAAGTGCTGTGGAGATCCCAGATGCCAGCAGCTATGCCCCTGACAGGTCAAAATTACAGAACAGACATTTTAGAGAAAAAAACAGCCTCACACCATCTTCCCATTATATCAGCTCTCAAAGACTCTGATCATCTTAGCCAGGGAGGACTGCAGTGACATTTACCCAAGTCTTAGAAGAAGTGGCTTTGGCTGTACTGGAAAGAAGCCATCTGAAGTCTGGATCTCAGTCTGTCTGCTTCTAATTCTTGAAAAAAGGTGTCATCATCATTGTGCATGATTGCTGCTTGCAGTTGCTGTATTTCCTTTTCCATCTTTGATCTCACGTCGCTTTTTGTTTTTTGTAGCATCTAAAGAAAACACTGACATTAGCCACAGCATGTAAAAAGATAAGGCAATTGGAAAAAATTAAGAGTACTTACTTGTGCTTGTGCTTTCTCTCTGGTTTGGATTTCTTGGAATTCTTGAGATATAGCTTCTGCTAGCATGGAAAACTAAACATAACGTGTGTGAGTCGAACCAATTAAAGAAAGACTTTTAAGTGGATAAATATGATCTGCCTGATCCAGATGAAGCTTTACCTGATCTTTGTAGTAGTTCTCCAGAGACTCCAGCTCAATCTGGTGCTCCCTCCGTTGCTCATCGCGTTTCTCTTGAGCATAAACTCTCAGGTCCCTCAGTCTTTGCTTCTGAATTTCTAAACCTTCTTCAAATAAGTTTTTAAATATCTGCCAGCAATTAAAAAAAGTAAACCTGAAACTTTCCCAGGAACATGTAAGTACATATTTACACTTCTCAGCTGCTTTATCTCCTGATGGAATGGTGTTTACATGAGGCTAGGCCATAGCCCATGAAAAAGCATAATTATGTACCTAGAAATGGTGGTACAGATACAGCTGAGCTGGATTTGTATTACTCGTTTAGCTGAAATTTTGATAGATAAATAATTTTTCATGTCAGTTTAGTCAGATGACCCAACTGTGCAAGCCAGGGCCTTTGAACTTGCACTGTGATTTACAACCCACCCTGTACTCTGCAGTCTGACTTCAGGACCTTCATCCAGGTTTCCAGCAGCAGGAAATCCAGCCTGGACTCAGGCTTTCCATTCCTCCACAAGAACACTTACCAGCTGTAGCTCACAGCTTGAGGCAAACAGTTCTCAAATCCCTACCACTGGATTATGCAGTAAACTTCTAATCTTTTTTTTTTGAAAGGTGACAACTGAGTATCTGCTCTTGCAGAGTGTAAGAGCTCCCCTTGCTTTCCCTCACTCTGATGTCCAGCCCTGATTAGATCATATCTGTCACAAAGTCCACTTTGTTTAACAAACACAACTGAATAACAAGGCTGCCTGTTTGATCAGTCTCCTTAACTGAAGATTTAGATTGTTTTCTTTGGATGGTGACTGTAGGAACAACTTCTTAATCCTACTGTTTCTGAAAACTCATTTCCCCAATTTCTCATGTTACCAGCCCTGTTTTTCCACACTGATACTTCACCCTTTCTCTCCTCTTAGCCCCATAAATCATCCTTTCTTGTTTCACAGTGGTTTGCCCTGCACTGGATCCACATTTCCAGAGAAGGAACCATTTCATCTGTGGCCTTGACGGAGCAACCCCTTCATCCTGGCTCTGTGCTCTGGTCACTGCACTTGCAGCATTGAACTACCAGACCTCAGCACTGGGGTCCCGACAGGAAGAATCCCACCCTTGCAGAGCAAGGCCCCTTGTCCTCACCTTCTCCTCCCGTGTCCTCGCCCGCAGCAGCTTGGCCCGGAGCTGCACCCTGTAATCCTCGTAGTATTTCCTGGCCCGGGCCACCTGCTGCCGCTTCTCTGTCACCTTGTTCTGAGCCCACTTCTGGCGGTGCACACGCTGCTTGATTTCTTGCTAAAGGGAGAGCACAGCTGTCAGACCACCAAACTGCCAACAGATACCCCTGCAGGCAAAGCTTGGTTAATCATTGCTGATTAGGGTCCTTTCCTAAGGACCTTCTCCACACCCCAGCTTTGCAGTTAAAGGGTTAGTAACCACTGAGGTAGCAAAGTCCTGTTACTGTAGAATTGAGGAGTCAGCACTGTCACAGGAACTGCAACACAACCTCAAGCTTCTCCTTGCAATTTTTTAGAATTTGTTTTACCTTTTAGAGCAACATTGGAGTGTAATAATAATAATAATATTCCATTCCCATGACCCCCATAGCTACACAACAAACAAGATTATGTGGCATTTTGAGACCAGAGCTACTCAAAAAGCATTAAGTTGTCATAAGACAATAAGCCATTTCATGATGAGGGAATATGCATTTTAGATAGCTCCATGTGAAATCTCTGCATTATGTAACAAATATTCTTCAAAGAACATACCAGTCTCTTGCTGTGATCTTGATCTCTCTTAATAATTGCAGCAAGCAGCTCATGTTTCTTCAAGGCTTGTTCAACCTGGAGTTTAAAGAAAAAAAGCTAATTACTTGCATCATGCTGCAGGACAAGCTGTCCTGTGTAGCAGCTTTAAATATTGCCCCTCTGCTATGTTTCTGGGTTTGGGTTGAGAGTTGCCTTGTGTAAGTTAATCAACTTTTGCATCTCATAACTCACTTTTAAACTAAAACACTGTTCAGAACTAGCAGTAGAAACTACTAAATGCTTTTTAAAAAGCAATAGCAATTCTAGGCAGTACTCAAGAAACCAGTATCAAAGAAGGACCATAATACCCAAGTGGCTGATGAAAAGTTGAACCTATGTATGTAAATCTGTACATCCCTATTTAACCAAGCTCCCAGAACATCCTGCCATGCTGTGCTGTGGGTGTGCAGGTGCCCTGTGAGGGTATCTCTGGTGACACTCAGCAGGTAAGAATGAGAACACTCACTTCATTCTGGAGTTTTGGTCTAGGTCTGGCAGAAGGTGCCTTGAGGTGCACAGTTTGTGCAAGCTGCTGGTTCCACATTTTATTCAGAGTACGGGGGGAAATGTGCAGGTGAGGAAACTCCTCCAGGAGCTGCAAGAGGAGGTCATTGTCTCTTATTGTCACTGTAAGATAAAGAAAGAGGTAAGCAATAAATTCCTGGAGAATACATTTAGTTGTAAATTCATCCAGAGTGTGTCAGCCTAAGTCAAGAAATATTTTACATTGAACACTATAAAATCACCATGCTGCTGTTACCACGTCAAGCTAAGCCCAGCAGGACATATCATCCTGCCAGTACAGCAGCAGAGAAAGCAGTCCCAGTCTTTTGTTTTCTCTGAAGAATTGATTTTATAGCTCAGATGTCATTTCCCTACCACCACCACATCCAACTAAGACAGATATCTCCTTCTTTCTTCATGTGGTTATGTCCATCACTAATCAGTGATTGCTTTCTCTCTCTTTCTGGTTGCAGCAACTTAAAATAAAGCCAGCACAGCCATGGCAATGACAGATCCAGGTCAAGTAAACAGGTGCAAAATAAACTGGTTTGCAACCAGCTCATTCCCATCCATTACATCTTTGATCTTTCTGGCAGGAAAAGAAGATGGGGAGATGAAACAAAAGGGTATTTACCAAGAATACGGCTTTCAAAAACTGGAAAAAATAAGGCAGAGTAGCTGAGCAACATCCAGATATGTAGGGGATTATCTGGTGATCTTATCCATAGGCATGCACAGTGCTGGTTACCAAAACTAGGCCTAGGATTTGCAGCTTGGCTTTCTTGAGCATCACTTGCTCAGCAGAACCACTGGCAGCATTAACACCACAGTGGCAGGGTCCTGGCAGATGCTGCTCAGTGTCCTGTACGTGGCTCAGCTCTAGCCACAGCCCCAATTTTAAATCTGATACATGCTCAGAAAAATAACAAAAGGAGAGCTCAGACTGTAGTGGAATAAGCACAGGAGTAGCAGCAATGGAAAAAAGCCCTGAAAATAATCCAAGGGATTTTAAGGAAGTAGCAAATGGGTCACAATTTGATTGTGCACTGATGGTTTACATTTACTTAAAGCATTATCTTCCCTAACAAAAATCCAGACATACAGAGGTCAGAAGAAGGGAAAATGCTACAGCTGACTGGTATATGTTGGACTGGTGCCTTTATTCTTGGAGTTCAACATATGCTTTCAAAAGATGCCAGTTTTCCACCAAGTATAGTTTTGCAGTTCTTACTTGGAGCTGCTTGCTTTGGCTTCATGATCCCTCGTTTTGGAATCCACTGGCTGTATTTGGGATACTGAGGTGTGGTTTTTCTAGAATAAACTTTCACTCGCTGAGACACTTTTGGAGGTTCTTGAAAGACATTTTCTTTGTACTCTTGTTCCTTAGGAGCAGATGTAAAACAGATGGAGAACAGGTATGAGAAGGGAAACACTTACAGAACACAGTTTGGCCATCAGAACTTAAATGTCTGTCAGACTTTAGAATGAGAACTTGGACATATTGCATTGGATTCTCCAGAAGGCCAGAACTTACAAAATGCAGGTCAGGGTTGAAATAAAGGTTAAATCTCATCATTGCATAACCTCAGCTCTTCTGCAGCACTTAACATTAGTAAATTACTACTTCAGTTGTACAGTGTTGTAACTATGACACAGGAAGTCAAGGAGGTTTTATTCCCAAGAGTGTCTGGACAGAACATCTAGACAAATTTAAAAGAAAAAAAAATCAACCAAACAAAACACAACCAGCAATCCCAACAGTGCATCACCTACCATTTCCTTGGCAGCTTCTCTGAGCTTGGAAATTCTACACTTCTCTCTCGCTTCAAAAATTCTTAGCTCATTTTCATAAGCTTTAGTGACCAGCTAGAAAACAAAAATAAAAGGACTTGTCAGAGGAAATAATCAATCCATACAGCCACCTTGTTAACTTTTTTGCTGCATGGGTCAAAGTAGCTTCTTCCACTTTAAACTCTTTTCTGCAAAATTCAGGGTTTAAGTCTCTTGCTCAGCAGGCTACAGATAAAACAGCATATGATTACTAAAGGAGACCAGGTGCCCCCATTACATAAAAGTGTTCTGGTTTTGCTGTTTTAGTATAACTGTTGGTAAGAATTATCACAAAGTCCAATCTAAAAATTACCTTTGCTTTTCTTGTTCTTTCATCCCTTTCTTCCTGCAGGTGGCTACGTATTGTCTTTATCTGGCGCGCTCCGCTACCACTCAGTTTACGTTCCTGGGGCTGAGATAAGGGTGAGGCTGGAGAGAGGGACCGGGGCCTGCCTGGGCACCTTGGACGTGACGTGTCTGTAGGGAAAGATCATTCACTGCGCATCACATTTGGGACAAAAATATCAGTGAAATGTATTGTGACTAGGCCCTCATTTCAGAGCCACATTCTGCGAGCTTGTATTCTGTCCCTCTCCCCACTTTCTATACATTTTTTACAGCAGCTGTGTTTCACTTGTATTTTTTTTGCAAAGTTTTACCATGGTTTTTTAAGTGTTAAACAGAAACTTGGTTGCAATTCTGTTACTGTAGCTCAGGTTTGGATCAAAGACAAAATTGAAATGAACTAGCAATACAAAACTTCATAACTAACTGTAATTCAGAGTAGTAGCTTTAAATGAAAAGGTTTCTTTTATATTTGTTTCTGTCCCAATACTGGCAAAAGGATTGTTACCTCTCCCAGCTGTCCTTCGGCCATAGTCCATGACACTGTCACTGTGGTGGGACAGGTTGTCCTCATCTGCCAGCTCTTTTCTTGTGTGCTCACCCAAAGCTCTCTTCAACATCTAAGGGACAGATTTTTTTGGTGGGGGTCAGGTTCAATAGACAGTTCTAAAGTTTGAATGAACTAAAGCCAGGTGTTAGTTGCAGATTTCCTTTTCATCCATATTGCACTGATATTCTTAATTCTCTCCACTGTCATTACTAAAGCTGCATTACTCAGCTCAACAAAGAGACTGCACTTACTAAATCTAGTTCATTTAGTCTGCGAGACAGATTTTCTGATGCTTCATGAAACTCTTGCTTAGGCACCTTCTCCTTTGTTGTTCTGTGGGAAAGTGAATCTTCAACTGGATCTGTGCTGGAATTTTCATATTTGCTAAAGCAGAAAACAGACAAATTTCATTTCCATTCTAAAAACTTGACAAATGAGCATTATCTCACACAATTCCAGTTCACTTTTTGCCTAAGCATGTTTTTACAGGCTTAAGTAAAGCAGAATGTGTAAACACCTATAACCATATTTAACAAAATGAGTATATGTCAGGAGAAACAGGAAATCTTTCTGTTAGAATTAATCTTTCACTGTCACACAGCCAAGGAAAGAGAGATCTTATTTAAAAAGGGAGGTGGAGGCTGGCTGGCCATGGAAATCAAAGTGCCAGTGTGGTTCATTACCAAAAATCTGAACTTGCCTTGTTGTTCTAGGCCAGTGCTGAGATTCAGGTCTTGAAGTTTGTGTTACTTGTTCAGCACCTAGTGAGAGCTTTTCCTCAAAAGAGGAGGCAGATGTAGAAGACTCACACACCAGAGGCACCTAGGAAAATGAGTAAATGAAGGTTTTATAGATCATGTGAGTAGAGATGCTGTAATAGAACCATCCCAAATCCTGTGAGTAAAATAGTTATATTTCTAGGCTTCTGACTGCAGATATTGTGCTTTAGAGAATTAATGTTTAAAGAAATGGACTACCAAAAATATGGAAGATCGGTTCACAGCTAAACCACAGAACCAGAACAGGGTCTAGGTTAACGTAATGAGTATCTCCACATTCAACCTCATCAGCCTGGGACTGATGCCAAGAAGTGGAAATAAGCTGAACGTCCCTTAGTACAGACTGAGCTGCAGTTCACAGTGAGCCAAAAGAACACTCCAGTCCTTGTGCCATTTAGCTGCACTGGTTTAGTTCTGCCTGGTAACTTCTCTGTTCAAACTGGAGTAACTTGGGCTTGGCATGGACATCCTGGGAAATGCACCAATGGAAAATGAGTTTCAGAGATAATGTAGAAGTAAAAGCTGTTTAAACTACTGGAACAAGCAAAGTCTGTGAGTACCTCTTGTGGTTGCAGAAGGCAAAATTGAGTTTCCACAGAAAGAAACTTCATTTACAGACACATTTCTATGGGCACAGATAGGTAACTGCTGATCAGTTTGTGAGTTTTGCATTATTCAGTTTTTGAAAAGCAAAAGACAACGCAAGAAAATAAAAGGAGAGACTATAATAAGCAGTTCATGGATCTTTAAAAGGGAATAAATCTAAGTTTTATTGGCCAAAACCCCCCAAATTCTTACTAATTTAGAATGCTGATATACTTCAGAGAAAGGACATGACTGTACTCCTGTGCTTTGTGCATTTTTGATTAAAAAGCAAGATAACCAGTAACTGGTTGGTTATGATAAACAGAACTCTGTGGGTGCTGGCTCTGTACATTTTGGAGCAAACAGCTCCTGGAAGAACTAAGAACTGACATGACTCACAGACTGCACATAATCACAGTCTAACAACATTGCATCACTGATTGTATATTGGGGAAAGAAACTCTAAAGCAGGTTTGAAATAAGCCCAGAAGTGCCACAAGATAACAGACAAATTAAGCAGAAATCAAAAAATACTGATTGAAATTCCAAAAATAAAGATGCAGCATGTACCTTTGTCACATTGTCCTTGGCATCATCTCCCAGCATTTCTCCCACTGCAGAAGCAGATGACAGGTAAGTGTGAGTTAATGGCACTGTGCCTGCTAATGTGGGCAACAAGGAAAGAAAGATGTGAGCCAGGGCCTGTGGATCCAAATTATTCAGAGAATAGAATGACAAAGCAACTGTGGTTACCCAGTTCTGACATTCATTTTGGTAATTTCTCCAGTCTTCAATGTTCAGCGTCATGGGAATGCTATGGAAACTAAAAAAGGTAAGCAGTGTTTCCAAGGCAACAGAGAAAATGAGTACTGAAAAAAAATAGCTTCTAAACCTTTTCTACAATAGCAGTTAATGGCTTTTTCTTAGAATTGAAACTGGCTTGTTTGGTCCATGTTTCTCTGCTCAGAATAAGATCAGCCATGGGACTTAGCTGCTGGAAGAGGTTTCTGTGGTTTAGACCCATCTTAACAGGATTAACTAAGAAAGGAGTTGAACTGGGGACATGGATTACTTTTTTTTTCCAGTAGAGGGAACAGATTAAAAGCAACCTATTTTTGTTTCTCTGTAAAGCAGAGAGAGAAAAATGAACTTGTGGTTGAATTTTAAAAAATGCACTGGTAGATACAAAACAATGTTCCTTATGGTGCCAGTAAAAATAAATGCAACATTAGAACACTTAAGAGTTACCCTAGAGGATGCAAAATTTTCTCTCACCAGGGATCTTTCTGGATAGAGGAAGACCATCAGAAACATCATGAAATTTCTGGGTAAGTGGCTTTTCAATCTGAAATAAAAAGCAAGACGTGTTCTATAAATTCACAGGAGAGTGCTGACAGGAAGGTCATACATTAGGTCTGTCTGCAAATGGTAATCAATGCTGATTTTATAGATAGATAAAAATTACTGTAATTATTTTGTTTACTATACTGTAAACTCTGGCATTGACTGTGGAGATGTGTATGCATATGTGTATAAAGTAAACACATCCCTCTAACTAAATTCCTCTCTGGACACTTAGTGAAGAATAAAGCCACAATCCAAAATTCCTAGAACTGAGATAAACTCTGACACATTCGAAAGTGTTCTTCAGGGACCAGCTACTCCCATTCTGCAAGTAAACTAGGAGGTTTTCAAATGAAAGCAGTATTGGTTACTAAAAGAAAACTAAAAGAAATAATCAAAGGGTAGGTTTTTCCTTACAGCAGGAATGTTCACTGCTTGACTGCAAGCCAGAGCTGCTGCCTGTCTGTCTGAGCTGTGGTAATCTCTCCATCCCGGATCCGAGGGCTGGAACGGGGGCAGCAGAGGAATTGCCTGCTGGATAGGCTCCCCCAGTTTTGTAGCACTGGCACTCAAACTCCCTTTGTGAGGTTCAGCAGCATGAACACATTCCATCCCTCCTGAGGAGGCAAATACAAAGAACTTGAAGTGTTATCTGGGAAAGCAGAACACGTTTTGTGCATTGTGTGTACATAATAAAGGGAAGTGTCTCGATAGCTAATGAGAGCTGCCACCTTTGTTGGATTGCATTGGACAGTGCCGTAACATTTTTCAGCCTTGAGAACATGATTTTGGATGTGGAGATCTTCCACAAGGACTTTAGTGTTTTGAACCACGAAAGAAAAGAATACAAACCACAATACAAATTAAAATCAGCGTAGCTGAAGCCAAATCCTAGCTAAGCAGAAATATCCCAGATAATGAAAGTTTGCCTACTTTGAGAGACTAATATATCGCTTTTCTGAAAAGAATTTATTTTAAAACATGACTAAAGTGTTTCCATTCATGACTAAAGCTCTCCTCCACACTACCCTAGTTCCCTACACCCTTAAATCAAAATCAGGTGGATGAGCTGTCACAAGAATCAATACTCACCATCTTCCCTTTCCTTTACAATCCCCCTTTCACTTTCTGAGAACTGTCTGGGCAATGCTGCAAGAGCCTCTGGGATTCCAGATTCTTCTGCCCTTGTGTCTTTTTCTGCTAGACAGAGCACAGGCATCTGAAATTCTAGAAGTGGATGCTTAAAAAATTAAGATCTATAAAGCATCTTGCTATGAACTGTTGAGATGGACAATTTTAATGTCTGCTCATTGCTTGGTGTAAGCAATCCATACTAAGCTCAAAATAGGTCTGTTAAATTCTTATTTCTAATTCCAGTCAATGAAATGTTCATAATTCATAATATTTCTTTATGTCTCTACTTGAGGAGATGAATCATCAATAAGAATAGGAAGAATTAGAATATTCTTATAGAAAAATAGGAAATAAGAATGAGCTTCATTTAATAAGAACGAGCACACTATTCCTTTCAGAGCCATTCATTAAGTTTGGAAGGGGCACACACTCCTAACAAGATTTCTTTAAGAATGAATTTATTAATCTTTTTACAGTCTTAAATAATACATCTTACACTGCAACAAATGAAACAAAGTCTTCAGAATTCTCCTATTTTATTGAACAAGATAAAATGCCTTCATAGAATGGAATTAGAACTCAAACAATAAACCTTTATCCAAATAAGGTAGTGCAGGAGTCATGAAAAATAATGCCTGGAATATTTACTTCCAGAAATTTTAACTTCAGCAAGATACATTTTCTTATTGTGGGTTGTCTGGGGGCTTTTCAGTAAGGATTTAGAACAGTATTTATCTGAAAGAAGTAACTTTGTAAAAGGAAACAAAAGAAAAGCCTAGAAGTCTTACCAGAGAAGAGTCTTAAAATTTTTTCTCATCCAAACTCACCTTCCTCTCTCTTGGAAAATGAATAAGCAGTATCTCCAAGTTTAATTAATTCACTGGTAGATTCTGAGCAATCTGTATCACAAGTCAGAATAAAATATTCTGACTGGGACCTAAGGGGGAACATAAAGCCATCAAATATTTCCTCTCTCAGCCTCTGCCCATTCAGCCCACGAGATGGAGCTGCCGAGGAGCAGTGCAGGACATGGCCCTGCTGCCACAGAGCAAGCCAGAGCAGGAGTCACAACCACAAACTGAACCCAGCTGAACGAATCAATCTTTAAAATACAGCCTTTAAAACTGATCAAAGTTCTCAAGTTGTTTCACTCCACGTAAAAAGTAAACTTAAGGGAAACAAAATCAGCAACTCTTCAAGGGCAAAAGAAGTCCCAGATGTAATTTTAGCCCAACCAGAGGAGTCACCTCACATTCCTTTTGGCATATGTAATCAGTAGGTGTCTACACTATAAAAAACCTAATTTCTCTACAGATACACATTCAATCGCTATGTGAAAGCAAATACTCAGAATTGTTCTTACCCTTCAGCTGATGAGAGTAGGGTGTGTTGTGTAAGATGATCAGCAGTGCTTTCCAGATGCTCTTGAGATGCAATTTGAATTTCATCACTGGACAGCACATTTATCTCAGCTGTTAATAACCAAGAGCTAATTATTTTCAGGGAAACTACTTCTACCTATAAACTAACAGGTACTACTTCCTATATCATCAAAAGAGTTTATGTGTAATATCAACATTGTAGTGTTTTAGCTAAAATTATGACATGTAATGTTCCCATGGGGGAGGGGTGGGTTGGGGAGGTGGGGCAACTTTAATGGTAAATTTTGAAAAATTATACCACTACCATATATCCCTTTGTTCAAGTTATTAATAAACCTTTCTTCTTCCTCAAAAGAATTTAACTGTGGACTTAGAGCTAGAAAACTTGAGTCACTAACCCCCACTGGGTAACAAGACTGGCAGTCTGAGGGAAGGAAAAAGCAGTACAGGCACTGAACATTCCTACTGTCCTCTTTCTTCTGTCCACTCTAGAACAGGTCAGGAGGAACTCAGGCACCAAGTGCTCTCTCTACCCTTACTCACAGAAGGCAACAACCAGTGGTGACAACTCTTATCAGCTCTGAGATAGGAAGACCAGACTTACTCCTAGTAAGTAAAAGGGACATTTGCTCACTGTTCCAATTAAAGCCAACATTTCCCTCCTTGAATCCTAATCCTAAATCATCTGACTTTCAGGTTGAAAAGCAACTAACAAAGGATGAATTGTCTAGAGCAGGTTTCTGCCACAAGAATGAAGCAGAAAGGTTATGTAAGTTTGGGGGAAAATTATTTACTTTATTATTGTTTATGAAAATAAAGAATGCAAATATTCAGTTTCACCCCTGAAATTTCCTCCCCTGGGGTCAGTTTTGTCTCTCTCTTCTCTCCATTGTCAAGGTTATAAGTAACAAAAAAAACCCAAATAAATCTTTGCTACATTGGAAACACTTCGGGTTTACATCTCACCTCCAGTCTGAGAAGATGCTTCACTGACTTCTCTAAGATACTCTAACAAACCATCAAATATTTCGAGGAGGTTTTTGATAGATTCCCTGTCTCCTTTCACAATGTTCTCACCTTAAGAGAAAGTAATGATACATTAATAGTTAGTATCTCACAGAAGAAAAAGTCTCAAAAGCAAGCATTTTCTATAGAAGAGTGCTTGGAAATTCTTGGTAAAGGTGTCAGCTTGGAAGACACCTGGTTACTTATTTATGACTACGTAGGTACGCTTAAAGTATATTTTAAGTGTTCTATATTTGCATGTTTTCAGTTCTAGTAAGTGAAAGCTTATTGATGCAGTAACTGCTGACACACAAAATAAATATTCTGGAATTTTTCAGGGACAATTGGTATTTAATATTATTCTTATACATAAAACTATAGCATGAAGCAGTCTATGGAGTAGCAGCAGGATTGCAAACACCAGTCACTGCATACAAGCACCAAGTCAGACACTTCTTGTCAAGCAGTTTTCATTCTTTGCAGGTTATGCTATGTGAGACCACACACAGGAATACTCAGGGAAAGTATCTGTGTACAGATGACACAACATAGTTCAACTCTTTATTCACCAACTTTTTAAAATATATTAGCAAATTTGAAACTCCAGGGTCATGTCTTAATCAGTGAATTTGAAATCAGTGAATTTGAAACTCCAGGGTCATGTCTTAAAGCCCAGTGCCCAAGCCTGAGCCAGTAACAGATTTCAGGTAACACTTCGGCAGCCAGATGAAGCATGGCTGGATGTTAACTTTAACATCTCTTTCTCTTATTTATTCTCTGTTTGCTGCTTCAATTTATAACTTGATGTGCAAGGCAATGGGTCAGTGTTCTGAAGACATCCACTACCATAAGAAGAGATTCCATGCAAGTATGAAAGCAAGCTGTTTAACACCTGGTTCATAAAGTGTTCAAATTAAACCACACAGATATTCAGCTCTGTTTGTCTCATTAAACCAAGTACTCACCTGTGATGTGAGACAAGCTGACCTGTAAATAATCCAATGCCAGGGAATCTATAACTGCTTGTACATTATGTGCATCATCCTCTTGGCTTCTGGGAGTAGCAATGAAATCTATTAAAAATAAATAATAGATTTTAGACTATTAAAATGGATTGCTTGTTGCAAGTACCTTAATGAAACTACTTTAATTTCTGCTTACAAGTTAGTATTTTTTCAGTACCTTGGTGAAAAGTCCAACTATCATATGGTCCTACAAACCCCTTCATAAATACTGAGCACAAACTTACAACAGCCCTTGGAAGATGTGAGGGTTTTATCAGGATTAAATTCAAGAATAGAGATTACTAAAGCATTTCTCCTCCCAGCACACACATCTAGTTCAGATCACCAAACTGGAACTGCAGTTTGTGTTAGGGCTTCTTCTTTCCCTGTCACACACTAATTGCACTGCAATGTATTCTACTTAATTGGGAACAACATTATTTTTAGTTATGTGTTTACATTTAACAAGACTTCTACCTTCAACAGGTGCCAGTCACCTCAGTGCTCTTAAAATCTTCTGCAATTAGTGGTCTGACACTTCCTACACATAACAGGTTATAAACAAAGCAAATGCATAACTGTATAGCCTTTGCTCAGTTGTTGTCACTGAAGTCCAGTGGAGTTGGGTTAAAGCAGGGTTAAATCACAGCTCAGCTCTTAGCAGAACTGTAAGTATTAAGCATTTCATGAGAGCAGACTTCAGTGTTAACACTGCTGCAAGATAAAATGAGCCAGCTCACACCCTTCAAAAGTATTATGTCCACAGACAGCTTTCAAGGCCTAGTTTACAGCAGTTTTGTTGTGGCTATCCTCATAGCTGCCATTCATAGCAGTCCAAAGTTAAGATAAAATTGGCCAATATTACTTAAATCTTCTTAAAGAATGACAATCTTCTATTTTTGTCTTTGGAAGGATGCAAATAATTTAAATACCTACATCTGTAGTAAGTTCTACAAGTTTCAATTTTATTTAGCTACAAAATACACAGAGACACAAATGAAAAACAGATTTATCAATTATCATTTCTACCTGGTACTTTTTCTCCTAAGATTGACTCATAAAGACGAACAAACACATCAGCACCACATTCTGAGAGATGCTTTATGTGCTGGTTTATGTGACAGGTCCTTAAAAGATCATTGGCAACATCAACCCAATCTGTTTGGAAGAAAAACATTAATGTCAGAACTGAAAGACACAGAAATAAAGACGTGGTTATTTACAGTGAAAGGTAATCCCTGTAAGAGTCTTTGACTCCACCAGAGGTAGTCAAACACAGGAGGCTGACCCATCCATCCAAAGTACTAAACATTGCTCAAGGGCAATCACAGCCCAACTGGACTTGGGAGGTGAAAAACACTGAAGTACCACAGGCTGGGCAGGTTAATTTTTTTTCCATGTAATGAAAACCAAATTTGAATCTAGTCTCACAGCCAGGAACTCCAAACCTTCAAGACCTTAATAAGCCAAGCTTCGATACACCGTTTATCAGTGATCAGAAATGACAGATACTTCTTTGGAAAACACGAACTTCTCTGACAAACCCAGGTTCTCTAATAGTCTTAGGCAATGTCATCACTGCTAATGTAAACTCCTCATGAAAAGTAAATTCTACTTTAATTAATTATTTAAGGATTAGAAGACTACAGAGGTGGTCCCACCAAGTGTTCTGTTGCATACTATGACATGTGCATTAACAACCTGATTTTCCCCAAACTTTAAGTCCTGAGATCAAAGTGCTTTGAAGGACACATATTTTAACAAGCAGTAATTACTTTAATTTATTGGAGAAGGCATAAGTCACCTTTGGAAGGAAAAAGTATAGATTTACTACAACAGAAACTAATTTGTACAGTTTTCAGTCTTCTGTACACAGGAGCATTACTTCTCCATCCCTTTACTCCTCCATCAGTTTCAGACATCACTTTACGTTTCAGATGCATGAAAGGTTAAAGTAGCATCTCCTACATTTCAGGCTGGTGTCTTGGAACACTTGAATTGATGTTTATCTGTAGCTTTATTAAGTTAAAAGTGTCGCCAGGAAAGAAACAAAGACAAAAGAGGGGAAGGGGAAGGATAACGCAAGGAGCTTAAAAAGCCGTAACACAAGAAAACGAGAGCTTTATAAGTTAATAAATATGAGCTAAATTAAATAGCTTCGTAAATGAATAAATAATAAGCTGAGTAAAACGGGGCCAGCGACGGGAGCAGTGGGGGTGGGGTGATGATGGAGAAGGAAGCTCTCCGGCTCGCCTCCCCCGCCTCTGCGGGCACCAGGCTGGCCGCTGCCTCGGGAGCGGGACCCGTCCCACCGCCAGGCCAAGCCGCAGTCAGAGCCCTCCGGGGCCCGGCCCTACCTGTGCCCTCAGCGCTGCCCATGGCGGCACCAACGACCCGGGCCCGCCCCCCGCCATTTAAACCGCGGCCTGCGCGCCCATTGGGCAGGCGCCGCAGGAAGGGGCGGGGCCGCACGGCCGGTGTGTCCGGTGCTTTGGGTCACGGCCGGTGTTACGGGAGCGGGGCGGGGCCGATCGTCTCTGTAACGAGATTGGGAACAGGCCTGCGTTTGGATTGGGAGTGGGAACGGGGAGCAAAGAAAGAGCCCGTGCCCTAAAGCCAAGACGCAGTGCCGGTCATGTGCCATTCCCCGCCGGTCCCCGCTCACGTGACGGGCGCCCCCGGTGCAGCCCCGCCGTTCCCCGCCCGGGCGCTCCGGTTCCGCCCGGCCGGTGCCGCCACTGCCCCACGGCCCCGCGGGCCGAAGCCAAAGGGCAGCACGGGCCAGAACCGGGGCGCTCCGGCCGCCGAGCGCGGCTGGCGGCGCAAAATGGCGGTGGCGGAGGTGGGGGGGGAGCTTGTCCGTGAGGTTCCGCCTCCGTCACCTGAACGGGAGGCGGCTGTGGGCGTTTTCTCGGTAAAATAGGTGGGGAAAGGGCCCGCCTGGGGCGGGGGTGGAGCGGGGGAAAGTTCCAGTACTTGACCTTGCAGGCTGGCAAGGGACGTTTGTTGGCTGGTATGTCTGCTATCGGGTGGTGCCACGATACGGATTTGTACAGGGCAATCCGAAGGCATTTCTTCCTGAAAAGAGAACTAAAACCTTTATTAAAATAAGATTTAGAAATGAAAGTTAGTGTATTACCTGCAGGCATACAGTTTTTTGGACAGGTTAGATGGTGAAAGTATGTTATTTTCCTTTCTGAGCAACAGTATTCCATGCTCCTCAGGAATTCCGGGTTTTCCATGTTGAAAGAAAAATGGTGCCCTTTATCGTTAAACTCCTCGAGCACGACGAAAGCAGCTGAGGTCCCAATTTTGACCGTAAGAACAACGACTGGCAGTCAGTGAGCTCAGTGGTGTGAGCTCCAGCCCACGGGTGTCATTTGTAGATCCAAATCCAAGTGCACACGCCACCTTAGAACACAAAAGAGCTTTTGTTGTGTGTAAGCAAACACAGATCTGTGCTATCGAAACTAAACTAAATACAGATTTCAGTTTGCTACGTACACAGCTCTGCAAAGCTCTGTTGATTTGTTTCCACGTATTGGCTCAAATTAAGATAACAGGGGAAAATCAATGATGTTTAACTTAGGAGGGTAGAACAGAAAAATGAGGAAGCTTTTTTTCCTAAGGAAATTAAAAGGAGTGCCTTGCAGACTTAACTGCGTGTAAACAAGGCAGGGATTGGGTTTTTGTTTAGTCTCTTCAATTCTTTAAAACCTTAGAAAGATTAAACAGCACAGTAACAGGAGCCACAAAGTTATACACAAACAAAATCAAATTAAGCTGTGTTAAGATAAATGCAACAGAACAAGAAAAGATAATTTGCTATTTTTTACAGCCTTTGCAAAAATTCTTTTCAGACTCATCAGGAACAGGAAGCTTGTAGGGTCAGAAGGTAGAGAGTATTAATTGGGGTGTTTGGGGACAGAAATCTTTCACAAGCCATATTAAATAAGGAGGTCTATACTGAAAAAAAAAAACTGGGGAGATTCCTCTGTTAGAAATTTGCTGGGATAGTATTAACAAAACTAGTCAAGTTGGAGTGCTGTTGAGATAAAAAAAAAATTAATTACAACAAAAAATGGTTGAGCAAGGTAGAATTCCAAATTGCTGAGGGTCGAACGGCTGTGGCTATTCATAAACAAAATAAGCCTGACTTAGGTGTTACTTTTGAGGACAATGTCATGCAGATCTTTAGTCTTTGCAAACCTTGCTCTATTCTTAGCAACAATTTTAAAAAACCACTAGAAAATAATACACAACAGATCAAAAACATCTTTATACTTTCATTATGTAGATCTGTATGGGGTCCAGATTTTAAATGCTGTGAATTTATTTTCAATAAAGAAAAAATGGCAAGTATAATTATAAGTGTGGAATCACTGTAAAAGGAGGAAAAATTACACTGCAGCTTTGGTTTATAAAGGAGGTGACTTAGAAGATATTAATGTCCACAAACAGTATAAATAAACAGAAAGCTATTACTCACCATTTCGACTAACTCATTGTTTTGTGCCCCTTGTTCTTATCCAGCAATATATTGAAAATGAAAGTAAACGTTTTTCAGGTTGGATACACTGAAAATATAAAACACATTGTCATGGTATCTTACAAGCTAAGGGCATAAATAGAACCAAAATGTGAAGAAATGGCCATCAAATACAGTTATTTTTGTCCCAGAAAAGCCTTAAAGCACAGATTGCTGGAAGGTGGGAGGATATAAACGGGAAGTGTTGTTATGGCACTTCTCTGTCCTTATGTTGTTTTCATTTCTTCCCTCTCTGCCTGGAGCAGGTGGCTGCGGGTGTTTGTGCTTAAAACTTCAACTCTTGTGTGTGAAAAGCCTCAAGTCGCCGGACCTGTGCCTGACAAAGCCAGGTGGGTGACCAGCAGTGTCCACTTGGGGTATTGAATATTTTATCCGGTGATTTCGGAGTAGCTTTTCGACACCGCTGCACCTCAGATGACCTTTGACTCAGGTTACTCGCCCTGGTGTGGAATTCAAAAAGATAACACTGGTAAGTTTACAGATATATGTTTATAAATATTTCTGTTTACATATATGTTTACAAACATATATTTTTAAAAGGCAATGGGTAACAACATAAAAGAACTAGCCTGAGGAGGTTTGATGTTATTTTGTGTCCAGCTGTCCAGGATTGGCACATCGGGCTCTTTCCGAGAGCGGAAGTCACAGGTGGGCATGGAGTCAATCTACCGTGAAGTATCAGTTATTAGTTGAAATGTTTGTAGTTAAAAGCCCGGGCTCATCTCGAGCTATTTCAGGAGGATTTTCACGAACACATCTGTGAGAACTGGGGGACTGCACTGCGGACATTAGGGTCCGGCTCTGCCCTGCCGAAAGCGATGAGGAGCTGAGCTGTGTTCTGAACACGCTGGACGGCCGAAAGCCTGCACTTATAGGGGCTGGAAGAGAGAATTCTCCATTTCCATTTCCGTCCCGCTCAGGCCGGGTGCCCTCAACGAGAACGAGGCTCCCGCCCGCAGCGGCCCCGCGCAGGCGCGGGCAGGGGGTGAGGGTGGGGGCGCTCCCCGCGGGCGGGTGCACTTCCGGCCGCGAGCTCAAAGCCGGTCGGCTGGGCCAGCCGCGGACACGCCCACGCGGAAGGAGGCGGGGCCTCGGGCCGGCTCGGGCCGCTTACATAACGGAAGGGGGTGGGGCCCGCGCTTGCGTCACGCGCCGGCTCCCGGCAGCCCTCGCTGCCCCCTATATAACCGGCGTCCGCGCCGCCGGGCGCCCACAGTGAGCGGCCCCCGCCAGCGGCGCCGGATCTAATTCTCCTCTTCGCCACCCGCTTTAAGTGACCGGAGTCGCCTCGCCCACCGCCACCATCGCCATGCCCGGGTATTCCAGCGACAGGGATAGAGGGTGAGTCCGGGGGCACGGCCGGCGCCAGCCGCCGCCAGCGTCCGGACTCTCAGCCTGCCCGTGGGGCTCTCGGGGTTGTTTTTCAGACGTTTTAAGATGGCGGCGGGGCGGGGGTTGGGCCTTGAGCCCTTCCCTCAGCGCTCCCGCCGCGAGGGGTGGCCGTGGGCGGGTATCGGGCTTTTTTAGGCCACCGATTGTGGACGACTGTGTCTGTTCCTTCGCCTCAGAGCACCCTCCGCGGGTGTCCTACCGCTGAGAATAGCGCGGGGGAGTTAATTTTTTTTTTTTTTTCTGTTGGGAAGGAAAAGACTCGCCCCCACCCCCATGGGGACGCTCCCCCAGCACAGACGGTCCCTGAAGAGCCCGATTCCCCCCGCTGAGAGCGGCGGGCGGGCTGGAGGTTTGTGGGTCAGTGGGTTGGCAATGCCGAAGCCTTGGGGAGCTCTCGGCAGGGCGGTTCCCCTCCTTCCCTTCCCCCTCCCAAGGCTCGGGCTGTGGCCGGCAGGAGCCGGTCGGCTCCGCTTTGTGTTGTGTAAGCGGATGTTAATGGCCGGCCCCGCCATGCGGTGGCTGAGGGGAATCAAAATGCCGGCTATGCTGCTGCTGCCTTTGTTCCTCCTCCGCCTCCCCCCGCCCAGCTCCGGCTCTAAAATGGCAGCGGCTGGAAAATGTGGCGTAGACAGAAATGAGAGACAAAGGAAACAGCGCTGGCAGGAAGCAGCGGCCGCTTGGGAAGCGCTGTGTTGTGCTGGGAAGGATCGTTCCCAGTGCCCGCCCGGCCAAAATTGGGAAGCGATCGGGACGGGGGAGGGAGCCCTGTGCTCGGATCCAGCGCAAGGCTCAGCGCGGCACCGAGCTGCGCCTCGGGACTTTGGAGATCAGCCTTTTCTGAACGGAGGGACCGAACCTGAAATGCTAATAAAGCGTATGGCGTCATAAAACACCCTTATTAAAAGGAGTCTGTCTTTTGAGAAGTCAAAAAGAACGGGTTACAGGAAAGTTGTCTCAGGGTTTCGTAACTGCCCCTGCCCGTTTTAAACAATAGGAGTGTCACTGGGACGGGAAACCATTTTGATCACGGGGTAGTGCCAAGGTTTTAATGTCTTAATTTGCTTGTTGTAACTTGCTGGTCAATTGCATTGTGTGGAAATAGGAAAGACACGTTATCTTAGCTTGTGAATAAGAATTGTGGCCAGGCAGGTTGTGGCATCTGCAGCTTAAAGTATGGTTTTTGAAGTTCTAGTGTCCTGAAACTTGAGTAGGGAGAGTTAATACATTTGAATCATGAAGTTAACATGTGGAGTGCAGAGGTGGTGGTTAAGTTCCTCGGGAAGACGACCAAAACATTTCCCTTGCATTCTATGTTACGTTCTTTTTTCCTAGGTTTGGAGCCCCTCGTTTTGGAGGAAGTAGAGGTGGACCTCTCTCTGGGAAGAAATTTGGAAACCCTGGAGAGAAACTTACAAAAAAGAAATGGAACTTGGATGAGCTGCCCAAATTTGAGAAGAACTTCTACCAAGAACATCCAGATGTAGTTAGACGTACTGCGGTATGTACCTGATCTGGCTCGAGCAAAAGTAAACAGAAAGTGCAAACATGTTGAGGGTCATGGGGCCCAGCAGGCACAGATGGGGTAACTTAAAATATAACTTTGGTATCAGAGCTTATTTCTACTAATGGGTGTTTTGTTTTGCAGCAAGAAGTTGAACAGTACAGAGCAAGCAAAGAGGTCACAGTCAGGGGCCATAACTGTCCAAAACCAATTATCAACTTTTATGAAGCAAACTTCCCTGGTAAGTCAAGACCAGCTTTTATTGGTTGTTCTTCCGACTGGATTAAGGCAGTATCTGAATCTATATGTTTACATTTTCTCTTCAAGCAAATGTTATGGAAGTAATTCAGAGGCAGAACTTCACTGAACCAACTGCTATTCAAGCACAAGGTTGGCCTGTTGCATTGAGTGGATTGGATATGGTTGGAGTGGCACAGACTGGATCAGGGAAAACACTCTCTGTAAGTTTTGATTGTAGCCTGGCATACTGCTGGATTTCAGCAGTGACAGTATGACCTAGCCTAGTGAAGGGTGAACACTTTTAGGAAGAGATTGTAAGGAGATTTTCCTTTTTTCCAAACAGTACTTACTGCCTGCCATTGTGCATATAAATCATCAGCCATTCCTGGAGCGAGGAGATGGACCTATTGTGAGTATTCTTAAATGAAAGGGGATTTTAATTTCTAGAGACTGTATTTTACAATCTCAGTTGCCCATGCTCATAAGAGTGCATAGCTGCATTCTGTTTCTCTATATAAATAAAGGGGCTCCCTGTTGGAGTAGTTTCCCAAGCAGGTTCTGTAAAGTCTGGTTGGATTGTTCTGAAAATGGTACAGAACAGGCATAATTGTTCCATTTTGGGTTATGTTTTGGAAATTGCTGTCCCTGGAAGCTAGTGACTTTCAGGTATCTTTCACGTGTTTGGTGGCGATTGAGATGCCAGGTAATGGTTTGCTGGTTTGGCTGCCTTAGTCTACTTCAGTCAATCTGGCGCTGAACTTGACACTCAAAATTAGTGTCAGACTAGGATCTTCCAATGGGTATTGAACTAAAAGCTGGGCATCCTATTTCCAGTGTCTTGTCTTGGCACCAACCCGTGAACTGGCCCAACAAGTGCAGCAGGTAGCTGCTGAGTACAGCAGAGCATGTCGTTTGAAGTCCACGTGTATTTATGGAGGTGCTCCAAAGGGACCACAGATCCGTGACCTGGAAAGAGGTATGGATCAGCCTTACACCCAGACAGTGCATCTGTCTCAGGCAATGTGGAAACTGCTTCAGCTGATGGAGCTGCTTGGTTTTAGGTGTGGAAATCTGCATTGCAACACCTGGAAGACTTATAGACTTCTTAGAAGCTGGAAAGACCAATCTCAGGAGGTGTACTTACCTTGTCCTTGATGAAGCTGACAGGATGCTTGACATGGGATTTGAACCTCAGATCAGAAAAATTGTGGATCAGATAAGAGTGAGTATAAATTGTTCATGCGTTTATCACTGTAGTAGAGATAAACTACTGCCACTACCCTTGCTAAAGCAAGGGCAATGCAATCCTGGGTAGTTTTGGTTGGGTATTTAACTTAACCCTATATTGATCTTTCATTGTTCTGATCTTCTCCAGCCTGACAGGCAGACTCTGATGTGGAGTGCCACATGGCCTAAGGAAGTGAGGCAGCTGGCTGAAGATTTCTTGAAAGAATATGTGCACATCAACATTGGTGCACTGGAACTGAGTGCAAACCACAACATTCTTCAGATTGTGGATGTGTGTCATGATGTAGAGAAAGATGACAAGTAGGTAGTCCTTGGAGGCAAAGCATTCTGTGTTTTCTGTCAGTTTTACTTTATGGACTGTGAAATGAATGCCTTATCTTGATGGATTTTTGACATCAGTCCAAGACAACTTAAAGGCAAGAAATTAGTTTGAACTTGTACAGCAGAAAGCAGTCTAAGCTCTAACCATAATCTCTTAATAATAGGCTTATTCGTTTGATGGAAGAAATCATGAGTGAGAAGGAAAACAAAACAATTGTTTTTGTGGAAACCAAAAGGCGTTGTGATGATCTTACCAGAAAAATGAGAAGAGATGGGTGAGTAATAGCTGGGACTTAACTGAGCAACTCCAATAGTCTTTAAGTGTGCTCTTGACACCACAATTAAGAATAAAAACTGTCAGAGTGACACCAGCTGTCTGCTACAATGCCCAGACTGGAATTTGCCAGTACACCAGTCTTTCACTAATGAAACCACTAAAGGAGTGTTCTTGGGTCAGTCGAGTTCTGTGTTTTCAGGTGGCCAGCGATGGGTATTCACGGTGATAAAAGTCAGCAGGAGCGGGACTGGGTTCTAAATGGTGAGTATTTCAGGAATTTCTGCAAGCATGTGATGTGCGCTGCTTAAAGAAAAAAATTGATTCACTTCTTGTGTTACAGAATTCAAACATGGAAAAGCACCAATCCTGATTGCTACAGATGTTGCATCCAGAGGTCTAGGTTAGTAAAACTCAGTAATGCCAGTTGCCCAAAGCTTTTAAAGAAAGTCTATTGCTTTCTTTAACCTCTGCATTTTTCTAAGTTTTCTTCACATAAAGGTGCAGTCTTTGTGGCAAGGCCTAGGCATGACAATCGGAGGACTCGAGGGGGATGGAGGACTAGTGGAAATGATCGGCTGGCTGCTTCCAGTCAAATAGAGAGGTGAAAGCTGAGAGCATTGTGTGCCAGTAATCTTCAAAAGGCAAAGATCATCCTTTAAACTACTACCCCATAAACTGTTCTCTCATGAAATAAGCAGTTTCATTCACAGTTCACTTTGCCCTGGTATTTCTCTTCTCTCCATGCTTTGCATGATTTGCCATGGTGCAGTACTGTTAGTTTTGTGCATACTGTCTGCTGTGATCTGTGGGTCTTTGAATTTCAGTGAGTTTTTTGAAATGTTGAAGAACATAATTTTAAACTTCAATGTTCAATGAAATTTTTTTCAACCATGAAATGGAGAGAGCAGCTTTAAAATGTACTAAGCCTTGTACAAATTGGTGAGTACTGGCACATGAAATCTGAGAATAAAGTCCACCTCTCACTTTAACAAGTGGGGCAGGAAAGCAATGGCTTTTCAATGCCTTTGAAAGTCGAAGTTCCTCCACCTATACATAGTCGTCATGTCGAGACCTGCCAGAGAGAGACACATTCTCAAGTGAACCCTGGCTTCTTGGAAGCGCTTGCCTAGACGAGACACAGTGCATAAAAACAACTTGGTGACTTTGGGGGGACAGGTATGTTTTTCTTGCAGCTGCAGTTCAAAGGTCTTGGCAAGACGAGCAGTGTGGCCCCTTTTTTTTGAGCTTCTAATGAGTGTGTATGTGAAGGACCTTGTATGTTTTTACTCTAAGGTCCTCAAATGAGCACATGAAGAGGCTGCTGTGAGCTTTAGTGGCCCTACTGCAAGAAGCTTTCAGATGTCACTTGATGATTTGTAAAGGGGACACTTGAGTTGGGAATGACAAGCAAATGCACACTCCTTATGGTAAGGTTTTGGATCACAGGGTGGGTGATGAGAACGGGATCAGACGGAGTGTGCGTAACTTTTCTCTTCCACTATGCTCTTGCAGAAATGGATGATTCTAACACTGTTCTTTGCAGCCATTATTCCCTTTAAAATACTCTTGTCTAATGTTTATCTTCGATTTGGCTGTTGTGGTGTGCAAAACTTTGTACCTCGCTTTTTGCCACACTGCAACACTTTACAGATGTGGAAGATGTGAAATTTGTCATCAATTATGACTACCCTAACTCCTCAGAGGACTATATCCACCGAATTGGACGAACTGCCCGCAGTACCAAAACAGGCACAGCATACACATTCTTTACTCCTAACAATATTAAGCAAGTAAATGACCTCATCTCTGTGCTTCGGGAGGCTAATCAAGCCATCAACCCCAAATTGCTTCAGCTGATTGAAGACAGAGGTTCAGGTAAGGGCTATTCTTTATATTGGTGCATAGCTTTCCTCTCAGAATAAAATGGAAACTTCAGATTCCACCTCCAACCTCTCTTTAAAATAAACGTGGAAGGTGGTTTAGTTACTAGTTACTGTGACCTCAGAAGGTATTTATTAACACAAAAGCCAAAAAACAGCACCCAAATGCTCCCAGCCTGTGCTGTGGTGCACTTATGACTAGGGCAGGCCAAAGAGGTACTTCTTACTTGCCCTGAAATAAAACGCTAATGGTCTCAGTTTTGTGGCTTTGTCTCCTGTGGCTTGGAAAGAGAGAAGGACCCAAGTGTCCTCTGCTGCCAAGGTAAAATTAACTTTTTGCCTTGATGCCACAACTTGTGTTAGGGGGGAGAGTGTATGACTCCTCAAAATAGCTTTATTTAACTGGAGTCCAGCAAGCACCCTGAAAGCTTTTATAGTAGGTTTGAATTGCTGGGACAGAAAATAATGCTTAGCTGAACTGAAGAGCCTGTATAATAGACATAACTGTCTTGTCTCTTTCACTAGGTCGTTCCCGAGGTGACCGACGTGACAGATACTCTGCGGGCAAAAGGGGTGGATTTAATAGTTTTAGAGAGAGGGAGAACTTTGAGAGAACCTATGGTGCGCTAGGCAAGAGAGACTTCGGAGCAAAAACCCAAAACGGGGCTTACAGCGCCCAGAGTTTCAGCAATGGAACTCCCTTTGGGAATGGCTTTGCAGCTGCAGGCATGCAGGCCGGCTTCAGGGCCGGCGGTAACCCCACAGGAGCGTACCAGAATGGCTACGAGCAGCAGTACGGCAGTAACATTGCCAACATGCACAATGGCATGAACCAGCAGCAGTACGCCTACCCTGCCACTGGTGCTGCTCCTATGATAGGTTACCCCATGCCCACAAGTTATTCTCAATAACTTAGTGTATTTAAATGTCTCAGTTTTTCATAATTGCTCTTTATATTGTGTGTTATCAAAACAGGATAGTTATTTAAGAAATGGGAAATGCAGAAATGACTGCAGTGCAGCAGTAATTATGGTGCACTTTTTCGCTATTTAAGTTGAATATTTCTCTACATTCCTGAAACAATTTTTAGTTTTTTGTACTAGAAAATGCAGACAGTGTTTTCGAAGTAAATGTACAGTGATTTGAAATACAGTAACAGAAGGCAGTGCATGGCCTTCCAATAAAGATATTTGAAGACCGATTTTTCTTTCAGATGACAATTTTCTCAACATGTGCACAACTTTACATTAACAAAATGTCAAATGTTTTTATATTAAATTCTAGAAAGGTTTCTCAACTGTGTCTGATTAAACATTTAAGCTTATACAAATACCAGCCTTGCCTTGATTGGGCTAGATTGCTTAGCATGGCAGGCTCTGCTTTGATGGGGAAGAAAATTAAAGCTGGCTTCTGAGAAAGTATTGGAAGCAGTGTTCTTCCTTGTCTCACTAGCGTAGGGCCAGTTCTTGGAAAAGATCAAAATTCTGTAGTGGTGTTGCTAACAAGCTGCTACAAGTGTAGGAAGCTTCTGCAGCACCGTAACCGTCGCCTTCACACGAGCATATGTGCAGACCAGGCTTGAGTGTTGTGTACCCACAGCTGCCAGGCGTTGTGAGTTAGCATGCAGGCTTCTGAGCTTCAGAGAAATGGGAAGATCTTAGTATTAAAACTTCAAATTATACTTAAACTGGTATTGAGCAGTGATTTCTTTATGGAGGCAATGGGAGGGAAGTGGGCTGTTGATCCATGACGATGCCTCATGGATTTTTTTTTTTTTTTTTTAGGATTTTTTAATATGTGCAAATGACTCTAATCTCAAAGCACTGCCCATGCTGAGTGAAGCAACAGCATAATTCCTGATCCTGGGGTTAAAGTGCTTAATGTTTTCAAGCAGCATGGTGTATTAAAATTCCAGTTAATACTAACTTTCCGTTCCTCTCTCTTGTTTATCAGTAACAGTGATGAGTTTCAAGTTCAGCAACACTTAATTGTGTTCAAGGTTGAATCTACAAGACTCTTTATGCGATTTTGAACCTGAGTTAACTCTGTTTTGCACTTAGGATCTTTTTGTTTAGTCTGTTCTCAGTCCTTGATTGCTGCTTCCTTTTGAGGCTCAGCTTGTGCTGTTCTCTAATGCAGCCTAATCTGCCTCTTACATTTCCTCTTTTTCTGTGAAATTCTATCACTTAACAGTATTTTTTGATCTTTTCACTCCTGCTTCTAGAACTCCAACTGGAAGCTTGGAACTACCCCACTGCAGTCTAAAACTGCAGGTGCCAATGTATTTTGGTTTGGGTTTTTTTGGGGGGGAGAGTAGGGGTGGCGTTTCTTTTATTTGTTTTGGAACAGTGCTCAGTGTCACCAGGGGTGAAAAACAAGGAAGTACATTACTTATCACTGAAGTATGACAACGCCTAAGCTTCCAGTCAGTGGCCTGAAACAAAATACATTGAAAAGCTGGTTTTGTAAAGATTTTTTTGTTTTTTGGTTTTTTGTTTTTTGATTTTTTTTTGTTTTAGTATTTAAAAAGTATCTAGCTTGTGAATTAAAATTGAGAGATGAGAGTTTTCAACAGTGATGCGAAACCTAAACTGCAGAAAGAGCTTTCCTCCGTGTATTTTGTACTCTCGCCAAACGACCTTTTGCGTGGGGCAGTGTTTCCTGAGGGAGAAAAGTAACATTTGCACATAAAATAATGAAAAGAGACGAGCTCTACTACGCAGCTTTGACAATACTGCCACTGCTACTCCGGCAGAACTGAGCTCATGGCAGAATTTGCCCGCAGTGCTCGTGCGGGCGGGAGCAGCTCCTGCCGCTGACCCAGTGCCCTACTAAAGCGGCTCGTCAGCGCCGGGCCCGGGGGAGGGGGCTGCGCGCCCGAACAGGCGCGGCGATTATCCCAGCCCGAGCCTTTCCTGCCTGCGGCTCGCGGAATGGTTCCTGCCTCAGCCCCGCCTCCTGGCCCCGCCACCCGCTCGTGCTGCAGCGAGTATGGAAATTTCCACTGTGCTGCCTGCGCGCTGCCAGCGCAAGCGGCGGCGGGGAGCCGGGGGGCCGCGCCCGCGCACTTGGCACCGGCTCCGCGGTGCCGCCTCCGCCCGAGCTCTGCCGGCTGCCTTCCTGCGCCTCGGGCTTGCTGCTGTCCCCGGCTGTGGGCTCCGGAGGCGCTTTCCCCCAGGAATGTTCCCGTGCAGCTGCAGCATGCTCCAGTGACAGCAAGGGCAGGCTCTGTCCCATTGTCCCCCTCCCCGTCCCCAGTGCTGGCGAGCTCTGGACGTCCCTGTCCCACAGGGGCGGGCCAGGTGTGACCCCTGGCGCATGCGGCCTTGTTGCCGATGTTGGGAGCTCTCTAGACGAGTTTGGTTTATAAGAGAGACATTGTTTATTCTGCGCGGGGTTCAAGGTTGACTCCACGTATCAAGCACACCAAGGGGTAAAAAGTTGCATCTTTTTTACAGTAAAATGTACACGAACCTACCTATCTAATGCACATTCTCTGCCTACCCAGTGTATGTTTGTGTAATGTGATCTCATGCATGGCTTGAAACGAGTTCTTTTATTAAGCAACTTCTATTGTAGAAGTTACCTGGCAGCATTAATTATGTTTACAAAAGGCGAGAAAATTCGTCTCCAACACGTCAATTCCTTCAACGGAGGTTATCTGACGGCATCATTATGGTTACAAAAGATGAGAAGATTCAGCCTGGGGACAGAAAATTCACCTCGGAGGGTCCCTGACCTTCGGCCCGCGGGCCCGGCGAGACCGCGATGGTCCCGCTGCGCATGCGCGGCCGCCGTGCCTGCCCCCTCCCTTCCCGCGCGGGGCGCTACGCGTGCGCAATAGCTGCCCCGACACCCCCCNNNNCCCCCCCTTCCCCCTCCCCTTTCCTTCTAGCCCCGCCGTGAGGGAGCGGCAAGATGGCGCTGGGCTCCCGTCAAGGCTGCCGCTGGTGCCGCCGCGCCGCCCTGGGACAGCCGAGGCGGCGGCGAGTCCCGGAGCGGGCGGAGCCGGCCGGATACTCGGCGCGGCCGTACTCGGAGGGCGGCGGTGCCGCCGAGGCGGCGGGCGGGGCGGAGCTGCTGGACGTGTGCTGGCGCCGACGCTTCCTACTGGGCAATGCGGGGCCGCTGCCCTGGAGCACCTACCTGAGCGGCTGCCACCCCGGCTTCGGGCCGCTGGGCGCGGCGCTGCGCGCCAACCTGGCGGCGCAGTGGTGGGACTCGGCGCTGCCCGTGCGGGAGCAGGTGTTCCCCGTGGACGCCCCGCTCTACGGCCCGCCCGGCGCTCCGCGGGACGCGCAGGGGCTGCGGCTGCTGCACCCGGAGACGCTGCGCGTAGCCCTCCAGGGCTGTGGGCAGAACCCCGGCGGCCCGGCCCTGGAAGAAGTACTGGGGGCCGCGGGGGTGCTGCGGGGGAGCCTTCTGCCCGGTAGGTCCTGGGCGGCTCCGCTCAGCCTGCACCCTGCGCACGAGTTTCTTGCTGGGAGCGAAGCGGCTGCATTTAATGGGTTTTTCCAGCTGCGTTGGTGCGCGGGGAATGTTCCTTCTGTAGGCTGTGAATATGTGTACTTTTCAAGGACCTGACCAGCACAAGTGGGCAGTGGATGCGCTCCCTGTAATTCGGGGAAAAGCACATTAAAACCATCGTGCCCAGAGGAACCAGCCTGCTGAGCCCATGTCTGTAAAGCATCAATGCTAGTAAAGATAGTGGGACTGCATGTACAAACAACACGTGTATAATATGTGCTTCATTTGTTCTTGGTCGAGTTAAAACATCAGAAACTTTCCTGTGGCCACTAAAAGCAGGGCTTTGTCGTTCGTAGGTGTTCTGGCACAATATGTCAGCTGCTTAGAGCTGGTGAACAGAAGACTGCCCTGTGGCCTTGCTCAAATTGGAGTGTGCTTTCACTCTGTTCCAGAAAGTGAACATTCTGTTCCAGGACATGAACAACACAACAAAAACCTCACAAGGTAGAGTAATAAAAGAGTTAATCCCTTATCATACCTAAACTAACTGTTTCATTTTTGGATTATTTTTGAATGCTGTTTCTTGCTTTTCCCCTGTTATTTCCCAAGGTGTTAACTTGCTGCCCTTGCTGTTGTTTAAAGAATAGGCGAGAGGACCACGTCTTTGCTTGCATGGTTTAGTTCTCCCAGAACTGCAGGACAGTGGCTCGATTACTGGCTACGCCAGAGGCTCCAGTGGTGGAGAAAGGTAACAGCAGCATATCCAAGGGGAATCTTGGCCTGCTCCTTTATGTCTCGGGGAGGGGGGGGAATAGTCATCCTGGTTGGTTTTGTGGCCTTACATTGCTGGCATGTTCTAGGTCCACTTCTCATGGAAATTGAGAAGCTGCTGAAGTTGATGACAAACCTTGTAAATAGTTTATAACGTCACTTGCAGGAAGGCGAATGTTTGGTGTTTGTCAGTGATGTGAGATGAAAATGCCGTAAAACAACCAAGACATTTGGGCTTTAACTTATAAAAACCTTTTGCTGAAAATCAGAGACTTCAGTTTGCATGGCAGACTTGTTTTTTGTAGTTACTACTATAGGATTTGCAGTGGTGATCACCTCTTATACTTCTTACTTTCAGTTTGCTGTAGGCCCGTCTAACTTCAGCAGCAGTGACTTTCAGGATGAGGAAGGCAGAAGAGGATTTAAGTTACATTATAGCTTTCCTTGGGGGACAGAAACAATAGAAACGCTGAAGAACCTTGGTGATACTGAACTGTTACAGCTGTATCCAGGAGAGAGATCTAAATTACTTGTAAGCTTTACTGTATTAAACATGTTTCCTGATAAAGATGGTAATGTGTGAGAGAAGTAGTTTCTTGCTGATCCAGTTGCTTAGCATGTGGCTGGCTTTTTATACATTTTCTGCAAGAATAGTACAGTAGATACTCTGCAGTCAGACCTTCATTTTCAAAGCTGATAAAATAGTTTGGTAATTTTTTTTTGTTTTTTGCAAGAAATTCTTCAAAATTAGAAATGAGCCCTATTGACAGAACAGCTGTTTTCAGTGGCTTGCTTTTACCTGTATCTGTGAGTAGATGGAAACACAAACCCAGACTGTGTTTTGCTCTGTTCACTTTACATCAAAAAGAGCCTGTAAATGTGAGGGGTTTTTTTTTTCTTGCTGTAGCTTGTTCACTTTCATGTATGTAGAAGTTTTTGTAGATTAATGGGTTATAAAAATGGGTTTATATAAAAAGGGGGGATGGACCAGAGAGAAACCTCTCCACTGAATATGTTGAAGAGGAGGGGCAAACCTAATAAATGCCAATGTTTGGAGTTAGGCTGAAGAGATAAAACCAAAGTAACTTTGTATTTTACTAGTAAATTGCAACCTTCTCCTTCTCATGACAGTCCTGTCTTTCCTGCTTTTGCAGTATATTTCTACAAAACTGGGTTATGTAGGGATTTCTCAGAATGTGGAGACTCATGGTCACTTGGAAGTAACTTACAAACCTCCAAAAGAAAATGCAGTGTTTCAAGTGTATTTGCCATAGATTTTAATTTATGATCAAAGTGGCAGAGCAAGGAACTAATCCCATCCTGCCCTGACCTGCTTTCCCCATTGTTACATTCTTACCTGGTTACAGGTACGCTGCTAAGGTTGCTGGTAATGTTTTAAATAAATGTCTGTATTTTAAATGAAATAAGAGTGCTTGAGTTGAATGTCTCATTACATGTTTAAAGCAAGCAAAAAGCTTTTGGGGACAATCTTTGATGTTTTCCTACGTGGGTTTTTTCTCTTCAGGGCCGAGATGGAAGGAAGAATGTCATCCCTCATGTTCTGTCTGTGACTGGGAACCTGGACCGAGGAGTGTTAGCGTATCTCTTTGATTCTCTACAGGTAGTAGAGAATCCATTAACAGCAAAGAAAAATTCTCAGAGAAAGGTAACTTCATGTAGAAAATGTGAGAAAATAAGTACAACTCCCCCAGACAATGTGGTAAATTCAAGCATGGCAATGTTTCCTTTTCCACATGGCCATCCTGATTCCTTCCCAATGGGTGCAGACTCACCCCTCTCACTGGTAGCACCAGGCTGGCCCCATGGCACAGCCCTTGTGGTCCCTGTCACCCATATAAGCAATCTTTCTCATTCTGAGGTCCCCTTTTCCTGTTTTACCCTTCTCTCTGATCAGTCAGTAGGATCTTGCCATGCAAGTGGTGGTGTTAAGGTAAATTGGAACATAGCTGCAGTTTGGGAAAGAGCAATTTGTCTTTTCTAGCAGCATTTGAAAGTGGCTGAGAAGAGTAGAGAAAGTGAGGTGGTAATGGGGCATTTCCCCAAGGACCATAATTCTCCCCACTTTTACCCTGTTTTCTGGAGTTTGGGTGCTGGCTGTCAGTGCCTGTTACCCAGACAGTTGTTTGGGCTTTAAGAACAGGCAGTAGACTGCATGGGAACTGCCTGCTGGGCTGTCTCTCATCACTCTGGCTCCATTCAAGATGATAGAACTCTGCTAACAAATCTTCATCTCTTTTCTGGAGCTCAGCCAAAATAGAGTAATTTCTGCTATGTGAATGTAGCTGGGCTGTGTGCTCATTGCATAAAATACAGCTTGCTTCTAATTTAGGATTTTGTGCTGTAAGAAATTTTTTTTATGTTTAGAACCTTAATTTAATTTTTTAAAAATTGCTATTTCCTAGTTCTGTTAAGAATTGCATGATAAATACATTTAGTAATCTGTTGGTTTTTGTAAATTTATTAGGTACTTAAGCTACATCCTTGCTTAGCACCCCTTAAAGTGGCCTTGGATGTAGGAAAAGGTCCAACAACAGAGCTGAGGCAGGTATGTTGTAAGAGAGTATTTTAATTTTGAGCCTTGACTCTCCACGTGATCTGTTACACTGTTTATGTTGAGGAAAATCATGCTGCTGCTTTGACTCCTGGAAATTCTGGTTGTGTGGAGTTCATGGTGCTCGTACTCTGCAGCTTGTGGGTCACAGCCGAAGGAATTCACTGCGGGCAGTTCCTTATGTGGACACAACTGCTTTTGGTACAATAGAGCTGATGCTTGTCCCATGCAAAATTAAGGAAAATAAATAGCACCATCCCCCTTAGCTTCTTCATCTTTCAGAATTATCTTAACACATGAGTCACATGTTCAGTAGGATTTTTTCAAAGTTTTTGTTTTAGTCAGTCATGAAGTCCCTGTGGAAGGGAGGAAACTTACACTGGCATGTTTTTAAACAGAAGGGGAGACAGAATTGCCAGGCTGCTTTCTGATTTGAGATTATTTCAGCCAGCAGATAAACACCAGCTAGGAATGTTAATACCACACTTGTTAAGAGTTTTAATAGTTTCTTTGTATAGAGTCTCAAACCCTCTAAGTCTGTCTTTTAACTTTTGTTTTTAAATGAACACAGGTTTGTCAAGGATTGTTCAATGAACTGACAGAAAATGGAATTTCTGTGTGGCCGGGTTATCTGGAAACTGTGCACGTGTCTCTGGAACAGCTTTATACGAAGTAAGAAGAAACAGTCTTTTGTAAATTAAACTGTGAAGGTCAAAGATGTCTTTCTGTGGACTGCTGTAAATAAGTCTTTTTCAGTATGAAGTCATTGAGTGCAGTTACTGGCTGAAGGTGTGGACCCCAAACTACAGACTTAGATTCAAGTAGTTTATTATGAAAAGCATGTATCAGGTAATTTTTAAAATTAAGTGAAGTAGAAGCGTTTCACATGTTACTGTTATTTCCCTCGAGCTGTGAAATGCCTTTTAAAAACTCTCATGTAGAAAACAGATTTCTTCAGATGAATTATAAGCTTGCAGAACTGTTTCCCACCCTCACCCCCATTTTTGCGTCTGCTCTGGTTCTGTGTTTCATTCTTAAGCACTCTTTCAAACAACCCACTGGGTCTAGTCTTGAATTTGACAGTTCTTCCAAGTCTGGAACCACTGCTGTTAGTGATGTGATAGAACTGTTTGTGGATATAAAAACAGCTTCCATTTGGGGGCTTCATTATGATTTGTTGATCAGGAGTGGATGTGGGGCATATGGCTCATGTCAAAGCATCTTGAGCATAGTGATGAGTGGTTTTTTTCTGAGAGAAAATAAATGCAATTTCTTGTTCATGTGGAGTAAAATGAAATCAGAAAGATAAATTCTGCTTGTAGAAAAATACTCTTTTAATAGGTTACTAAATAAGATTCTTTTTATATACTAAAGTAGCTAAATAATTTGAAGAAATATAATCAGGAAAGCAAGGAATGGCAACAAGAAAACTGGAGATGTCACACCAGACTTAGTGCAATACAGCAAAACTAAGTATGTACAGTTTATGGTCATTTGTATATAAGTTATCTGTTTTTTTCCATGCACCAAAAGCAGTAACAGGTGGGTTCTTCTCTCTGCAGGTACGATGAGATGAGTATTCCCTTCATGGTCTTGATAAGTGATGGCACTCTAGAGAATGGAGTGGTCCAGCTGAGAAGCAGAGACACCACCATGAAGGAAATGATGCACATTTCCAGGCTGAAGGACTTTTTAACTAAGTATGTTACATCAGCCAAAAATGTGTAAACTTGAACTTGTCAAATAAAAGAATTTTCTTAGACATCTTTGCCTGAACTGGTTTCAGCGTTGTCACGGACTCAGTGGTTTCTCTGCAAACAGTTCTGCTAAAACTTGGTGGTGCATCTGTTTTCTGTCAAATCTGGATCTTCCAGATTACCTTGGAAAAAGTGAAGAAAAAACTTGTCACTTTATAGCAAGGCTGACTATATTCTTGTTCATGTCTTTGGTTTTAATATCATACTGAAAGTGCTCCATCCTAAGCTAAAACTTCAGCTTTCCTCTGGATTGCTGACACAATTGTGATCTCTGCTGGAAAATGATATTTTATATTTAAAGGACTTCAAATCTTAAGTATTTTAATAATATCAGTATATTTGTACTGTTTGTAGGAATGCGTTTTAGTACCATGGCTTCAGTTCTTAAACACGTAAGCTACTTCATCTTGCACTTGATAAACATAAAAAAATCAGAAATGTATTACCAACAGCAACAGAGAAACAGATTTAGATATGTTTTTTAACCAGTATTTTTTGTGGACAATTATCTGTGTGTACAAAATGGTGGAAAAAGACTAATGTGTGATCATAGTTTTCCTCTATCTAAGCACAGTGGTTAAAATCAGATACAAGAGTTTGCAGAGATACAGAACTGCGTGCTTGTGATCTTGTCTAAATTTCCAGTGCCTGTACAGCTTGTTCAGTCCCTGTTGAAGTGTTTAAGGTTCGTGCAGCAAGGCCTGTGACCTCTGATAGCCATCAGTGTCATGAAACACAAGAACTTGCCTTAAAATACTCTTTTACTAACATGGTGTTCACTTGACTATAAATGAGTTATTTGTAACAACAATAATAATTGCAGTATATTTATGCTAGATATAATCACTGTTAGCATAATGTGATTTACTGAACTCATGGAATTCTAAATAAGCTGGCCATGGAATGGTATTAAAACAACCCAGCAACATCTTAGAAACAGCCTGTAGCAGGATACAGAATTTATTTTGAAGTCAGTTGTCCCAAAGTTACTTTTAGCAACCTATCCCTACTCTGAGAGCTGAAGTACTGTTGAACTGAAAAATTGTCATCCTTGCAGGTACATAGCGGCCCAATACAGATCCTCTAGTGCCTAAGAGGGGTGTTGTTTTTTTTTCATTACACTAGACAAAAGCCTTTTAATTATCTTATGTCTGCAAACAATCCAGTTTCTACTTTAGCAGAATCGTTAAATGTTCAGGAACTCAAATCTACATGAAAACTTTACATGTAATTCTAAGTTTTATCTGTTTGCTTTTTCTTGTAAGTTGAAGTCCTTAGATATTATGGCTCAGAGATTTTGCTTTGAAAGTGAGCTACACTGTCTGTCTACAAACTGATTAGGCCAGGAAATTGGTATCTAAATATCATCTCTTTGTATGCAGCTTGCTGGAACTTAGCATGTTTGAAGGCTGAAAAAGTCTTTAAAAGTATGTGATTAAGTTAATCAGAAAAAAAAGTCATACCTGGTACTCAGTCTCTGATGAAGACCTTTGAATAGACTGTAGAACATGCCCTCTTCCCTGCTAAAAGTCAGAATAACATAATTCATAGTTGCTTTTTTGGTACAGATACACAGAATAATTAACATTGCATCTGCAATGTGATTACTGATAACATATTCTGTGTGGTTTCATAGTGAGGCTGTTGAATTTGCCATAGGATGCTTTGTTGGGGTTTTTCTTTCTTTTTCCCCCCCGCTCCTCAAAACACTTTTAAAGCTATTTTAGTTTTTCCATAGTAACTAAGCAATTTCATAAGCAATTGCAAGTATTTAAGCCCTGCCACCACCCAGCAAAGTCCCCTCAAAATATATTTGTGTGCATCAGATATTCCAATATTACAGCTTGAGGTGTTCACCTTTTTCCTCTTCTCTTCTAATAATGGAGAAGTTGATGTATTCTTCTTCTGGTCTAACAGGCTCTGGATTAAAGATGATGAACAGCAGTTAACTCAATTGCAAACAACTTGAATCAGACTTTTTTCTGTAATTTTGAAACAAAGCAGTGAGATTCCATACTGAATATAAATCATGGAGCATCCATGGGCCTTATCAGAGCTCTTCTCACTGTCCTTGCAGGCTGAGACCTGGCACGAGCAGCTGCACAGCACTGAGCTGACCCAGCAGGGCAGTGAGAACTCTTTTATCTACTGCATGGACAGGAAGGCAGGTTTGTTTGGAGACAGTTACTCCATTTGGATATTTAGAAATTGGAAACAATGCTTTTGATATTGGTTTGTTTTGGGGGGGGGTTCTTATTCCCTGTGAAAAGAGGCATTCACATTCAAGGCAGATGTAGACATGTGCAAGTTCAGAGCATTGTGGCTGTCAGGTAATATCTTCATTATTGTGTGTTTTCTGCAGTTCAAGTACTAATATGTCTTAACGTAGGTCAGTTGCTTTGTTGTTACTTCATAATTTCAGTTTGAGCTGACTTTGAATCTTGCCAGACTTAAGAAGGATTGAATAAATAACTAAAATACTGTACAATTTTGAACAGAATGCAGGAGCGATGCAAGTTTTACTTAGCTACAGCTTCATGTAGCTCACTGTTGTCTGTTAGTAAATGGCCATTACATCCTTTTTTATTAAAACCTCAGCTCATTTAACCAGCTGCAGTTTTGGCTGCATGCCTATCAGATGATGCCAGATATGGATTCTGAGGGATTTCAAATAATGCCTCTGCCAGGAGGGTCAGTAGCTGTCCCCTTCCAGTGATTTTGCAGTACCTGAAGAAACCTGCCTGACTGCAGACAGTGACAGGAACTTACCAATCTCTGAGTATATGACTTCATTTTCAGACTCCTCTGCATTCACTGTTGAAGTAAGGCCAATTGAGGGCCTGGTAGACTTAAATTTTTCTGTAAATTGTAAAAGAAAAACACAGGTGTATATATATATGTAAAAATATTTCTTAGAAATAAACAGTGTCAATGTATTTTTTAATATTTGGAGATGTCAGGTAATGTTATTTTCACAATCAAAATTATTCTTTAAACAAGGCCATTTTAATAATTTCCCTTTCCAGTGAGGTCAAATTCCTTCCAGTGTTTTTGTGTATTACATTAGCTGTTGCTTTGCCTCCCCCACCCCAGATCTTTCATCTAAAACACAGCTCAGAGATTTGGCCTTGTCAAAGTCTTATTAAGGTGCTGGTGCTGCTTCAGAGGAGATTCACCAACATTCAAGAAAATACCAGGAGCTACTCTACTGAAAATGTGATGTTTACACACAGAAATATATTGACAGCATAAATGTCCTTTGGAAAAAGAAACAGACATTCAAATAACTCACTTGTTTTATACAAAGGAATTATGAAAAATGGAATTGCCAGAGCAAATCCTATTATAAGTAGTAGCAGGATTAGCCCAAGAGAAATTATCAGGGGCTGAGAATGGCTTCTCTCTTCTGCTAAAAAAAAAAAAAAAGAAAGTGTTTATGCAATGAAGTGTTGTTTCATACTTGAAGTATTTTCTGTAAATTGAAATCAAGACTTGAGGTTTATTTCAGCTTTTAGATTAACTGGGGTTAATGTAACTGTTCATGAGAGTCCCAAGGGCTCTCTGCCCCAGCAGCAGGAAGGCAGCTTGCTGGTGCCAGTTAAGCTCTTTCATGGGACCAGAGAGAAAAATGAAACCAGACTCTCTCCAGGGTGGACCAGGGGTCTCTTGTAAAAGTGAGTCTTTTACAGACATTCTCCATGGTCACTTCAACTTCTACTGCTATCTAGGGTGCATGAAATCCTATGGTTTTGCATTAATTTTAAAACCTCCATTTTTTTATTTAAAAAATTGTATTTTGAACATCACATTGCAGGATCAAAATGTCTGGCTAAAAACTTGCATAGTTACGACATTCTGAATTTTGTGTGATCCCAGTTTGTCAACAGTAGTACCCTCTTTTCAATCATACCTGCTAATGTAAAGTTGAAACCATCGCTGTATTTTGTGTTATTGGGAAAACTGTTATTAGCTTTGCATTTATAGGGTCCAAAGTCACTAAGGGAATCAATAAATAGAAAAATCACAGCTGCTTCTCTCTTCTGCATCGTCTTTTGGGGAGAAATATTCTGTGTTCCTTTGAAGAATAGATAGGTGATGGGAAGGGATCCGTTCTCCGAGAAGCAAGACAGGGTCACGTTCTGGCCTTTCTTTGCCTGAGAGGTGGGTGAGCTCAGCACTGGTTTGGAAATTGGCTCTGTAGAAAGAAAACTGAAAAGTCTGAATCACAGATTACAGGACAAGCTCCAGGCAGGACTTGGAGTGAAGTGACAACACTGGCAAAAGAGCTGGGCAAGGAGGATGGAGGGGTCGTGAGCCCAGGTGGGAGAGCACTGCCAGCTCCCGAGGCAAGAGCAGCAGTAAAGTTCAGCTCCTCAGCCAAGAAAAGAGATGGCTGTGTGCCCCTGGAATAACCAGTGCTGGGAAGGTGTACAGCAAGACGTACCTACGAGGGTGAAGTTGAGGCTGTTGCTGTATTTTCCACCAGTGGAGTTGTTACGCTCAGCTTTGCACTTGTATTCCCCCACATCGCTGGCAGAGCTGATGGTCAGGGTGAACAGTGCAGGGGTCAAGTCTGACCTGTTTAAAGCAGATACCTGCTGGTTGTGCTTGAACAGTGTGTATCTGACAGGTGGAGGTCCAGGCTCAGAGAGGCAGGAGAGGGTCACGTTCTGCTTCATCACCACGTTCAAAGTCCCCTGAACCAGTACAAGCTTGGGATTGGACAGCATCTCTGGAAAGAAAAAAACTTCTGAGTGAGTTGACTGCACCTATGACCCGAGAAAGCCCCAGATATTTCCCAAAATATGTTGACAACCAATCTATGCTTATTTGTGTTGAAATGGGCTATTATACTTTTCCCGCAACTCAATTACTTCTCAAAACCAGAATCAGCTTCACCCATGATTAAAAGTGCCTGTGTTCGTGCAAAAGAGACACAGCCACGCTAAGTCCACAGCTGTGTTCTGATGAACCAATAACAATACTTCTGAACTACAGCAGCAATTAAAATAATAGAAGTATAAAAGATTAAATCAAATATTGTGGAGAGTTAATTGTAGGAGAAAGTAACTTTATATGTTAGTTGAGAGGTAGCATGTGAACCTGAACGCAAAAGCAGTATTTTATTTGTGGCTGTCTATTAACAGACAGAACTAACCTTGTGTAAGTAGATTGAACAAATGAATAATACCAGTATGGGCCTTAATGGTCTCTCAAATTTGTTTCCTTTCATGATCTTATGCAAATGAATTCGCAATAAAAACCCGTCTTTTCATAGAAAATGGTACTGAACTAGTCATGGCTAAAATGAATTCCAACATTTCCATGGGAGAAAAAAATGTTTTAACAATTTAAAGCAATTTTGACTTTACATACAGGTCAGCAAAGAGAAGCTTAACTTTGTATAGGAACTTTCAAACTGACTCACTGCACAGAGAGGCAAAAGATTTGGCATAAAATTTTTGGACATTTTTAAATTTCTCCCCCATTTTTTAGGATAGTAGTCAATCTCAGCACATACCTCAAAATCAACAAGAGAACCTACCTTTGCCATTTGCAGTAGTTTTCTGTATCTGCTGAGACATTTGAGCTAAGAGAAGAAAAAGAAAAGTTTTCAGACAAGAAACAATGGTTCTGGTTTAGAAAGATTTGTAATACGAAAGAAACATGTCCTTACTTACGGTAGGAAAACAGCAGAATTGCGAGAAAAAGCATTTTCTGAATACTGAGCAAGAGAGCTGGTGAGTTACATGACAGAGATCTTTCTTCCGAAGTAGATGGAGGAGTGGCTCTAGGACTTGAGGAAGTTCTAAATATGGAAACTGTGCCGGTCAGTGCTGATCTTTACTCAGGTTTCTGTGGAGAATTTTGTCATATTCCACATACATTTAACCTATGGCAGGCAGAGGAGCGGGCAGAGAGAGGAGCAGTGGGGTGGGCAGCAGCTGTTTGGGACACAGGGAGATGTTGTGTCCATCTGTCCTGAGATGTGGCTGATGTGAGCAGCAGTTTCTCCCATCAGTTGTGTGGCAGAGCCCTCCTGTCCTGCAGTTCTGGACCAGGGAGTCACTAAGGGTGGAAAAAGCCTCTAAGAGCATTGAGTTCAACCATTCCCCCAGCACTGCCAGGTCAACCACTAAATCCTGTCCCAGGTGCCACATCTGCATGTCTTTAAATCCCTCCAGGTGACTCCACCACTCCCTAGGGCAACCTGTGCCAATGTCCAGCCTTTTCCACAAATAATTTTTTCCTAATATCCAATCTAAACCTTCTCCAGTGCAACTTGAGGCTGATTCCTCTTGTCCTATCACTTGTTGCGTGGGAGGAAAGACCTGCCCCCACCTTTCTCCTTTTGGGTAGATTTTCCAGCAGTGTTCTGGGAAAGGAATTAATGAGATCACTTATCCATATCAAAGAGACACATATTTGCTAGAGATAGTGCAAGTGATAATTTATCTGAGACTAAGGAAGTACGTGGCACTGGGTGTGTTTTTAGCAGCAATATAATTTTTAAAAAACAGTCTAAACAAGTATCAAATCTATAGAAGTTTTAAGATGTTAATGAGTATTTATAGCTAGCCAGCTTGTTAAGAAAATATTTCACTTGAGCTTCAAATATTAATTAATATTATTATTATAACATTAATATAAGGAAGTGAGATCTTGTACTAGAAAGTACAAATCTCATAAAGTATTTGAGTTCAACACTACTGCATAAACAGACCTGATGACTAATTTGATGAAGTAATCAGTAATACAAAGCTACATAATGACAGGCTTGGCAAGCAGATGTTTTTTACTCTGGGTGAAGGAAATGTCAGCTATGCATGGGCAATGCCTTCTGCAGGACTCCAGGCCCTGTTGTACAATTGCTTACACAGAAAATTACTTAATAGTGATCCTTGTCTTATTTCTTATTTCTTTCTTTCCACTTTCTGAAGGCAGCAAAACAAAGCCCTGCAGTCCTTCCCTGGGTCGTACAGAATCCCTCCCCAGTCCTTGGCTGTTGCAGCATTGCAAAATTTCCTCACAGAACGTTGTGTGCTCTTCCTTCCTCCTTGTTTTTTAAATTTTGGTGGAGGTTTACTTGTTTGGGTTTGTTTTCTTTTTAAATTTGTTTTAAGACAGTCCCCACCCTCCTCTCAGAAATGTTTCTGATGGGGAAACGCTGTCAGCAAACCACAAGAGCGGAACATCTTCTCCCAGCTGTCAGGAAGCACGTGTGGAAGTGCAGCTGGCCGAGGGAGGATGGGGCTGTTTGTGCACTTTGCTGTTGTGGGAGCCTGCTCTTGTCAGAAACCTTCACAAACAGCCCTCAGGAGCCCTGGCTGCTGGTGCTCACCTGCAACCCAATGCTTTTTCTAAGAAGCTGCTTCATTTTGTGGGTGGGTAAAAGGCAATAGTTACACAGCAAAGGGAGCTGTGAATTTAGCCATACCTTCTAAAGAATAAAAGTTTAGGTGTCACCAGAATCTCTCATGTGCAGCAGCTTTCATGGTGTGCAGGCTTCCTCAGGATGCACAGCCCGAGTGTCCAGGGAAGACAAGTGCTGGTCCAAACCCCTGGTTTCTGTTTGCAAGTGAGAAGTTTGCTTCCATTTGGATTGTTTTTCAGGCAGAGCTGGCTATTGCCTTTGGACTAAGAGGATGTTGGTTTTTTCAGTATGTGTACGAAGAGTTTTATAGCAGCAGTAAAGTACTGTGTGAACTTGGAGTTCCCTTTTTATTAGATTTGCAAATTTCCTGCCTGCAATTAATGTGGTTGTACATGTAAGGAGAACTGAATAAATTTGATGAGGAATAATGAGCAGAACATTGCAGAATAGAACAGAAGTCATCCAGCCAAAACCAGTAAGTTAAAACATCAGAGAGGGAAATATGCATCACTTGGTGCTGTAACAATATTCTGCCTCAGGCCAGCAGATGGAAGGGAATAACTCAAACTGAGCTCTCATTCACAAGGTCAGTTCTTCAACTTGAGGATGAAAATAGTGAGATAGTGTTCTGTAGTAAGGCTGTGATGGCATCACACTGTGTCTGTTCTGTCACAGGCTTCCAAGGAAATCTGTGTGTTTCAGTAGAATTTTAAAAATTATTATATATAGTTATTCCCAGTCCCAGTTTCTCATCCTGAGAGGTCCTGCATTCTGGAGGAGCATCTGCTGCAGTGGATGTCTGCAGAGGGTTTGCCAGGAATCACATGGACTGACAGTTATGTGTGGTGATGAATTAAATCAAGGCTTCTGTTTTGTCTGCAGAAAGGTTTTACTTATATAGGCAGGTTACTCAATACTGGATTTTCACACTCCTGCTCAGAAAGGCTGTGGGGGCAAGTCTGCTGTTTATTTCAGGTATATGCTGTTTGATTGTGAGAAAATTGTTTTTCTTGAGGACAAATAAGAGAAGAAAAGGAAAGGATCTCATTTCTATGCAGATTTAAGATAGCTTTAATTTTCTTCTGGTTTTGAATGAGAATTTTGACATGGTGAATGCTTTTCAATTGATTGCAGATTGCAAAGAACATGTTGACAGGTGAAAGGAACTTTTGGGTACCCAACTTGATAAACCTAGCAGCTCTCAAATCCCCAAAGATGAAATATTTTAAAATGGTGTGTCTGTCCTCTGAATCATCTCCCAACAATGGAAAAAGAAAGAAAAAAAATGATGAAACACCAAAAACTGGGTTTACTAATGCATTTATCTTGGGATAAATTCAAACATCACTGTATGAAAAGTATTCCAGACAAATGTTTTTAGGAATTGCTCTAAGAATGCAGGATAGAGTGCTTTGTTAGCTTAAATACTCAGCTTACTCACAGGTGTAATTTTTAACTTTTTTCTGTTCCTAACCTCTGATAAAAGTTAAACTTCTCCCCCACCCCACCCCAGATACTTAACATATTTAATGAAAAAACTGTTTAAAAAAGAACTTGTATTCCAGGACTGACTATTTATGTTTTTCAGCCTTTTTCAAGCCTCTCTTGGTGTACTCTGAGGTGTATCTGAGGTGTATCTGAGGAGTATCTGCCCCTCTGTGCAGTCATCCATCAGTTCTATGAGGAGCAGCAATGGCTGGCTGTGTGTGGGCACCCGCAGCAGATCAGGAGCAAATCAGTTCTGCCTCTTGGTTTGCACAGGCTGCTGAAAGATTTTCTGTCAACTTGGATCAGCTCATTGAGTCACTACAAACTGAATTTTGCTCATGAAACTGATGTGGAATAATGCTTGGGGAATCATCAAGCAATATTAAAATAATGGTAAGGGAAGGAAAAATATTTTCAGGATTAATTCCCTCTGCAGCCAGAAGTTACTGACCTCTCCTCTGTCACTGCTCATACTCTGATGGGTATTACTGCAGAGCTTGAGGCTGTTTTCCAGCTGCATCTGGAAATGCTGGATGTTAAGCAAATCCTGGTCCTTTGCCAGTAAAGGGCATCGTGTGACAGGGTGTGATGTGTGTTTCTGAACTGAGGAACTTCATCCAGTCGTGGACAGCAGCTAAAAATGTCCTTGAGCAGCTGAATCAGGCACACACTACTGGCACAGAGAAAGTTTGAGGTGTTCCCACAGAGCATGATCGTAAGGTAATCATCAATTGATTTCACATCTCTGAAAGAAGGAATTTCTCTTATTTGTCTGAAAGAATTTCTAAGGTGCATGGAAGTGTGGGCTGTGTGAAATACAAGTCAAGATTTCTAGTGCTCTTTTCAATGTTGCACTGTATCAGTAAGGAAGTGTAAAACCAAATAGTAATAGCTCCTATTGTGTTAAAAGTAGAAGTCCCAGGGTGAAAGCCTCAGTGATATTCTGTCATTATCAGCCTTCTGGTTCCTTTAGTTACTTTTCCAGGTTTAATTTATGTTGCCATTTGGAAGAGGTGTTGGGTATCAGTCATCCTACGTTTAATTCTGAAAGGGGGCAGTGAGTGAAGCCCAGTATGCTTCACTGTCTTGCTCATCTCCCAGCAGATGGTGCCATTGTGAAATGTAATTTATACCCCGACAAACTGGGCAGAGTTTCTGTAGATTGTAAATTGTGGAACTTGCAGACTTCTCAAAAAAAGGCAATGTTAATTTTTTAAATGTTATTGTAAATATTCAAATCCATGGAGAAAAATTAAAATTTTATTCTTCTCTAGGGAGGTATAAAGAGATGCTTTTAAAACAAAAATAATTGATGCAAATGTCCCACTTTCAAGAGAAGACAATATGCCCTGAAAATGTATGTAGGAAGAATTTGTTTCATTCCCAGCTCACCAGGGATTTGCCTAGACTTATGAAAACAGCAGTGTTGTTATAGTTCTATTATCTGTGTGTATACTGAAACAGGAATTGATAAGTAAGCAAAACAGTTCACAGCTGTAAGAAATCAAAGCAGTTAAACCATTATATGTGACAGGAATCGAGAGATTAGAAATCAGAGCTGTTCTTGATTGAGTTACTGGAAAACTTCAGTGTAATTAGACATCAATTTCTGTATTTTTGACATTTTAAAAATAAGTTTAGAAACATTTGTAGATACACCTCTATAGCAATCAACTGTGTTTAAAATCAGTGAACCTACACACAAAATTATGTGGACCCTCCACGATCAGTGACAAGATTTCTGAGCCCAGAAATGTTTAAGCAATAAATAAGTCAGTTAGAACTGGAAGGCGATGCACAGGAAGCCTTCACCTTTTCTGAAGAAAGTGAAAGTGCCATCAGGAATGGGTATTTGGGACCAGGGGACCAAGTCTGGGGGCTGCAGAAGTTTGTCTGGAGCTGGTGTGTGAGGTGGGAGATGTCCGTGCTGGAGGTCGGCACCGCGGCCGCGCTTTGCTGCGGGCACAGGGAAACAAACAGCTGCAAAGTGCTGGGAGCTCTAGCTCCCTTTCCTCTTGTGAGGGACTGGCTGAAAACACTCTCTTTGCAGAGGGGAAAATTTGAAAATCTTATTCAGCATTTTTCCTTTAGTTAGGGAAATATACTTTGCCTCTCATTTCAGCAAAGCTCTGTTCCGTTGCCAGAGCTGGTGGCTCTTAGGAAATGTCACATGTGAGCAAGTTGCAGAGGATGCAGCCAGTAGAAACAGGGATTGTGAATTCCCAGATGAGGTTTAGTGTGTAAGGGTCCAATTCATTGGCAGTAGATTAGATGTGATGATTCCCATGGGTTTCGAAGGGCATTCAGTCAGATTATAATGGCTATTCTGGCTGCTTCAGGAGGTGTGTTGCATTTCGGAGGTCAATCCTGCTTTTCCCACAAATATAATAGGGATTGAATAGAGTTCTTTATATGATGTGAATTAAAATAAATTTGATCTTACATAATTCAGAAATATATATCTTGAGAGATGGCAATAAAATGGCTGTTAGGAAAACATGCATTTGTGTTACTGGCACAGGTACTTTGAGTTTGCATCCTTTAGGTCAATGTGCTTTCCAGTTTAAGCATGGAAGATGGTCTCAAAATGTTCTTGTGTGTTTGAAATGTTTTTCTCTCAAGTTTCATGTTATTTTGGCCTAAATTCCTGCAGTAGAATTTAATCCTTGGGTTTTGGTCAATAGCAGCTTGATTTTCCTTTCCAAGACAATGTTGAGGCTTGTCAGGAGTATGACAGTTTAATCAGCCTGTGAAATGTGAATCTTGTGAAATGGACTTGGGAGTGACATCTGACAACAGCCTCCGGTTTTGGCAGCATTAAACCTTAATCCTGAGCTATTTCATCCTAAAGCTGACCTTTCCACTTGAACCTGTAACTAGCCTGGCTCTGACCTGAGCCCTGCTGGCCCTCTCTGAAGGATATTGGCCCACCCTCACCCTCCTTCCCCCACCGGGGCTCAGAGGAAGCTTTGTCCCCCCGTGGGAAAGACTGATGTGGTTTTGCACAGCTTTTTATGTCCTGCTGAATTCTTTTACAGGGAAAGGGGGAAGGGGAAAATCTCCTTCCTTCCTACTTTTTTGTTACCAATAGCAAAAGCTGATTTACCTTTGTTCTCTACCTGCCACGTGTCCTCCTACTCTTTTCCTTTACCTGTCTCTGGGGACCATGGTTGGCAGCTGGCCAAGCCACCAGTCTTTTGTTGGTGGTTGTTCCAAACAGCCTGGGCTGAGCAGGACAAACACTATTGCTAGTTAACAGCTTAGTCTTCATTGCTGTGACTATTGTGCCATTCTGTAAAACAGCCAGAGAGGCTCGTTCATGCAGCCCATACATTGTTACATAGATGAGTGTTTTCCTTCTGTTTCCCTTTGTAGAATTCCACGCCGATGTGGGTAATGCCATCATTGATGTAGACTTGTAGCTTTAAAATAGTGGTTTGGGGGGAAAACTACAGCTTTCATTCACCCCAGGAGGAAAGAAAGGGATTTCATATGAACAGTGAAGCTTATGAGAACTGTCTGTCTCATTTATGGACTTCTATAAATGCTTTTTGCATTGTTTATGCAGTGTTTTAACAAGCTTGAAAAATGTTGCTGGAATTAAAGGAAAGCATTGACTCTGTCCACAGGGGACAGAACAGAGATGAAGAGTTGAGCACTCAGTTTTCAAGAATAACTAAATCACAGCTTGGGGAGTTCTGGGTCACACAACTTGAGAAACTTTCAAAAGGGCTTGGTTTCAACTCATTTTGTCTGGCCTGTAGGCTTCAGTCTGTATCAAGACTGGAGGGAACGGGTTAAGTCTGACTTAAAAGTAGGCTAATATACTGAGAGAAATATCCTGGATGATGGAGAAGTGTTCTCTGTTTCAGATTGTGCCAGTGCTACTGCAGATTTCTGCTGAGAATTGAAACTCCATCCGATTCTTTTCCTGAGGGGTTTAAGGTTTGTGATTGTGTGTCCTTTGCACTGTCCTAACCGCATAAAATAAAATCTGGTGCAGATCCATGGTTTTGATATATGATGGTAGTATGAGAGATCCACCTGTCAATATTCTAGTCTCACACAACAGTACCTCTGCTTTTTGAGATAATTTGAATTTATTGTGCAACATACAGTAAAGCTGTTCTTTGCCACAGCAAAAATGGGAGACCTAGAAATGGAGGTAAAGGGGGAAAATGAGTAATTATGTACATCTATTCTCTGAAAGAGTCCTCTGTTAGGATGAAGGGAAGTATTTGCTCAAGTATCTGCTGAAGTCAAGTAGCAAAGGTAATTTGTGTTCCTAAATGGTTAATTGTGACTTAAAAATACCCATATTGACAGGAACTGCAGGATAATGTCATTGGAACTTCTTGTTTTTTTAATACACCTTAAGAAATTAAACAAAGCCAATACATTTGGTAGCGCCCTCAGGAAAAGTCCAGTCACTTCCTGACCAGTAATCTGCCTGGGAGCAGCAGATACATTCTCATTGTTTGCCATTTCCAGTTTCCAGTAATGGGAACGATTACTTGATCTAGCCAGTTTCTGCTGAAGATCTGGGGAAACGTACAAATTTTAATGGCAAATTTTTATCTCTTTCCATAAAACAACAAGGGGAAAAAAGCATAACGTGGTTTTGGTACCTGGAGGCATCACCTCTGATAATGAATATTGTTTTATTTTGGAATTAAAGTGTCTGTTCTTCAGGAACGAGATGTATCTTGCTCTTCTGGTGATTTTCTTGCAGTGTAAGTTTGATAACTAAATCTCTGGGTGGGTACATGTGTTTCTGGTTTGTCTGGGGTGGTTGAGGCTTTTCACAGTTTTGCATTACTGTCTCTCAATCTATAAGCTTTGAAAATAACATTTCTTCTCTTTTTTTTTCCCCAGGTTCAGAACTTTACGGTCAGCGGAAAGGTAAGGAATGGTAGATTCTTGGGGTTTTGTTGGGGTTTTTTATGTAGAAATTTAATATAACTAGTTTAACTAATTCTTCAGTTGGTATGCATCTATAACAGAGTTTATTTGGATTTGCTATACAATAGCTCAGTATGAAATTTGGCTATATGGAAAAAAATGGCTTACTTGATGGTGTTTCTTGGTATAGTGTTTAAATCAGAGATGTACTACTCATACCTTAATAAAGGTTTTGGTGAAATCTTTCCTAGAGCAATTTGCTTTACTGAGCCACAAAAGAGGTGGGAGAGAAAATTAGCATTTTGTTTTGATGTATAAAAATGTTTTGATGTATAAAAATCCCATGCCCACAAGGAAGGAGGAAGGATAAAATTATAGAATGTAAGTTAAGATCACTGTCTCCTGGTCTTGCAAAATAATTGATCATGTCTGAGCAGAGTTCAGAAATTGTGTTCTGAAAGAAACAAGTTTACTTTTTATCTTATCATCCTGCTGGCTCCCAGCACGTACATTCTGCTGCTTCCTTTTTTTTTTTTGCATCACCTGCGAGAAATGTTTGCTCCTTGCTGTCATGTGGTTTATTTACATGCAGAGAAATTCACAGATTTTCACTGATTTTATGCCCCAGACTCTCTCTAGCAGGGACACATTATAAATTGCTGGGAAGTGTGCAGGACAAGGGACTTCTTTAGATGCAGGGAAGTTTTTCTATTTGAGTAGCAATTGCTAATGCAAATCCTGACCAAAATGGGCATAGCCCAAAAGTGTAAGTTCTAAAGGAAGAGAAAGTGAATGAACTAATACATCTTTCTCTGTACTTCTTCCTTGAGATGTGAGAATATAAATACACCAGGAGTCTAACAGTTGTAACATTTAAGCTACAAATTATTTTTCTTGCTGTGGTTATAAAAACAGAATTTATTTCTATGCACATACATTTCTATACACATATACATATTTATAAATACTGCCATGAATTGTATTTCTAAAGCACTTATCAATTCAAATGACAATATTCCTATCAAAAGAAATGTATATTTTTAAATTAATATTTGTAGTTTAAATGTAGCATCTTGAGATAACTGTGTTATGTTAATTTAAACCAAATATAACTTAATATAACTATATTAAGTTATATTAAATATAACTAAATATAACTAATTTAAAATAAATATAACTTTTAAAATAAATATAACTTTTTCTTTTCTATTTTCTGCCAAGTTTTTACTTTCAACAGAGTTGAAATCAAGGTTCAGCCATCTTTCAAAGTGAAGAATGGCGCTCCAATGTCAATCATCTGCCACGCTGATATTAGCAAAAATACTGATTTCCAGCTGAAGCACAATTTTACATTTTTTAAGGATGGGAAGCTTGTGTTTATGACTGTATCAGACAAAGAATATGCACGGTATGAAATACCTGTGGCCAGATCTTCAGATACAGGAGACTATGAATGTACTGTGCAAGCAGATGTAAAGCGGGGTTCCAGTAACTCCATCTATGTTTGGGTAGCAGGTGAGTGTTCTGTCAGACATGGCAGATGAAATACAGAGAGAGAACTTTACAGGGAAGGAATAACAGTCAGTGCTAAACAGGGCATCTTGCAAAGTGTGTTTTATCCTTGACATCACAGTACTTGATGAGAGTTTGGTACTAATCCCCCATGAGCTCAGGACCCCAAGGCTTCAGGACAGATCAGTGCTGGTCAGGAACACAGTCTGTGCCACTACCCTGAGCCTCTGTTCCCTAGACTAGAGAAAGAATTATTTGTGAAAGTTGTGCCCACCCCAATAACCGTGATGAGGGGTGGGCAGATTCCTGGAAATGCTGGAAATAATGTACAGGGATGCTCAGGGTGTGAGAGCCATCACCAAAGCCAGCATCAGCCATGGGCCACTTTTGTAGACAATGTTGTATCAGTCTTGTTCTTTCATCTCTCATGAGAACAGAGGCCACCTCCACCTGTACCCTTTCTAGATGTGTTCTTGACTGCAGCTGACATTTTCCCCTTGGAAAAGCATCTTGGACAGAATTTGTCAGCACTGAGTAGTTACGGGGGCATCTTTTGGTTCTTGCAAACTATTTGCATCTGTTGATCAGTATAAATCATTCCCACAGTCATCAGAGATACTGTTTATTTCAGGATTATGCAGTGTTCTGTTTCTTTTTTCGTTTTCTGTTGTAAGGAATGACCAAGCCAATCCTGACTGCTGACAAAAAAGAAGTTTTAGAGGGTGAAGTTGTGAAATTACGTTGTGAGCTGCCAGAAGAAGTACCTCCCTTAGAGTTCATTTTCCGGAAGACAAAGACAAATTCAGCATCTAAAGAAAAACGTGTACCTGAACAAAACCAAAACTTTTCTGAAATGGAATATTATGTTGAAGAGGGAGACAATATTTTACAATTTGATTGCTTTGGCAAGAGACAAGTAAGATCTGGATGGGAAAGCTCCCAACACAGCAACAAAACACTTGTTACAGTCAAGGGTAAGTTGCTTAACTTTTCTTTTTACATTTCTTTGCCAGCCATAGACAAAAATTGGATCACATATTGATGTATTTGTAACATATATAAATTTGTAACACTTGTTACAGTCAAAGGTAAGTTGCTTAACTTTTCTTTTTACGTTTCTTTGCTAGCCATAGATAAAAATTGTGTCACATATTTACATGTATATCTATCTATCTGTATGTTTATAATATTCTCTTGCAGAACCATTTATAAAGCCCACTCTGATCACCAGGCCCTCCAGTAACATTACAGAAGGAGACCAAATAGAATTTGAATGCTCAACTGTGGTAGCTCAAATGCGTGACATTGAAATCATCTTCCAGAAAAACAGAACAATACTGAACAGTATACGAGATAAGAAATTTTTGAAATACTCTACAGTAGCTACTCAAGAGGACACTGGTGAATACCTGTGTAAGGTGGAGCAAGGAGCAGTGTCTAAAACCACCAAACTGAATGTCTTTGTGTCAGGTAAAACCTCTGTTCATCCTAGATTTTACTCAAAGTATTAATATTTAAATTTAAATTTGGCAGAGCTCAGGATCCAAGTGTAACCTCCAGATCCAAGTGTAAATTTTCTCTAAGTTAAAGGTTAGTTAGATTTTAGTTTCTGATTTTTGCCCAACTATACTTCCCAACTGAAATAATATCCTCAAACAACCTGTGAAAAGTGGTTTCAAGCAAACGCTGTTTCTATTTTCCCTGAAAATACAATAATATTAAAATAACACAATTGTTTTGTTCCCAAATTATAAACTATCTGTATGTTCTTCATTCTGTATACTTTGAGATAAGTAGTCATATTCTTCCAGGCTCACTTTGAAAGAATCAGCTCTCTTTTTATCTTGCAGAATTATTCCCCAAGCCAACACTGTCTGCTTCTATGACTAAGCTGGATGAAAGTAAAGACTTAATTTTGAGTTGCAGCATTAATGGTGTACGGAGAGCCAACTTCTCTATAGTAAGGAAAAGTTCCAGTGGAGACATCCTGTTGAAAAATTCTAGAGTCTTACCAATTAAAGTTAATGTGAATGATACTGGATCTTACACCTGCAAAGCTGAAGTAAAAGGAATAATCAAGGAGAGCAAACCTGTAGAGATAAGTGTTTATGGTGAGTTGATACAGAGGCTTAGAACCACCAGGATGGGGAGAGGATCTAAACCAGAAGCTTATAAATAAGGACACCTGTTTACAGAATCAGTCTCTAGTCCATGAACTAGCAGGGTGTCTGTTAGTTCTTACAACATGAATTCCTGTGGGCTGTGCTTTAGCTGCAGAGGATTTGGTGTATTGTGATGTAATTAAGTGATACTTTCCAGAGCTGGCCCTTGGAGAAGGGAATTGGAATGGCTCCCTGCTGGTTCCCTAGGTTCTGCTAGGGACCAGATAAATTCTCATTCACTATCATTTGCAGGAGCCTGGAATGTTCTGCAGAACTTTCACTTTGATCTGAAGCTCTATCAGTGTCTGCCTTGAATCCCTGCCCCTGACCCTCCAGGCAGAGAGCCAGGAGAGGCAGAGGTCATCTGGTTGGCTCTGCTCTAGAAAAGCCAAGGGTTCATTGCTTTAAACACAGCCCCCTCACCAACTCACCAACTATGAATACTCCAGGTCCCTTCCCTCCCATGGAACAAGCACAGTGGTTCTCCAGCCTGTCAGAGTGATGGACTGGATTGTTCACTGTGCTGCTGGAACAGGGCCCTGAGGAGGAGCTGCGCGATCTCTCTCAGGTCATACATGGAGCAGACTTCTTCCTTGGGTCACAACTACTTTTGGAGTTTGGATGATCCACAGCTGTGTCACTGATCCTTTCCTTGTTTTGCTTCATATTGTCCCTGTATGCTGCTTTATTCAAAGTCACATATGTTCTATTATCTGTGCTATTGATCAGTTCAAGTTCCCCCATTTCCATTCTATCGATGAAAAAGAGCTTTCCAATATAGACTGTGTGTGCAAACTAGCTAAATATTGTATAGTTATGTTTTCTACAAAATAATATTGTGTCTTTTGGCCTTATGCAGTGTAATTTGCAACAGTTTTTTTTATTCACCTTCTAGCTCCAGTCTCCAAGCCAACTCTTTCCGTTGTCAGTGGTTCACCAGAGGTGGTGTTAGGGAAGCCTCTACAATTAATCTGTCATTCAGTGATGGGAACACCACCAATAACATTCACATTCTATAAAGGGGATGAAATTAAGAAGAATGTAACTAATGACACATATGCTACATTCTTGGATGAAGATATTGGACTAAATGACAATGGAGGATACAAATGTGATGCTAGAAACAATCACTCCAGTGGTGTGAAAACTAGCAATATTCTAAATGTCACAGTGATAGGTAAGTCTGTTTGATTCTTCTTCTTCTTGTCTAATGTAATATTTAGAGTTTTGAAACTGTAACAGCAAATGGTGGACTAAGCAAAATGAATGTGAAATGTTTACAAGTTCTTGCTCACTTGAGTTAAAATAGTTGCCTGTCACAGCACAGTAGTCCAGGACCAGAGCAGAAGTCAATTATTGATCTTTGAAAATTAAGAAGTAATTTCTCTCTACCAAGGAGTTTTCAGTTTTGCATCCTAGTTTAAACTCAAATTCTGTTGGTCTTAATTAGATAAACTTGTGGTTAATAGGCTGTTTTCCTTCTGAGTTTTGACACTGAGTTGTGTATGACTAGAACAGATAAATCCAGAATTGTTGCACTTTTTCTGAGTCAGTTGGATTATTGCACACTCTCCACTTGCTGTGCTCCCAAACATGGCTTTGAATACAGTATTTGCATTCATCCAGACTACAGCACCTTAGGACTCACCTTAAATTCATCAGTTCACCATTTACTAACAGTAGAGAGAAGCTGAATGATAAAACTCTGAAGAGTTTTATCTAGGGAGATTTAAAGTCAAGGTATTTTGAAAAAACAAGATACAAATAAACAAACACAAAGCATAATCTTAGTCCATTAACAAGTGGGTATTTCTTTGCTGGAACTGGTATATCCCAGCTGTCAGAGCCGTGGTTTGGGATGTATTGTGACACTGTTTAGAAGTTCTGAAGAGAAGGAGCCTTGCTAGCCAGTCCATTGTCTGGAGCCTTGCTAGCCAGTCTTCCACAGTCCATCACTGGTGAGGTGGTGACTTCAAATTCTCTGTATTCTGTCCTTTCTGTCTGTACCAGATCTGGAAAAGGACTTGCGTTTTCCAGAGCAATTCTGTCTGTCAGGGTCTCAGTCCTAGTAACCCATGTCTTATATCTAAATCTGCTTCCTAATACAAATACAGCTTTCATGACCATCATATTTTCATATCAAATCTGGTTTCCTTCCTCTGCTTCTGTACCAGTGTTGCCTTAATGATTCCTTCTTTACATCTGCCTTGTGTTATCCACAGCTCTTCCCCAAACACATTCATAATATTTCCAGAGAATTTTTCTTTGGGAATTTTAGCAAAACATGCTTCATATCCCAAACATTTTGCAAAGCTGCTGACATTCTACATGTCTTGCATCACACAATGTGTGTCCCTTTTCTCCCCCTGTAATTACAAAGGCTGAAGCTCATCTGCTCCTAGGCTAGTTCTGTGTGTGCTCATATGCTTCATTGGTAAACCAGCAGACTTAAAAACTATGGTTTGGTTATGCACATTCTTACAACTTCTCTCCTTGTGTTTGCTATATTCTGTAACCATTGAAATTTGGGATTTGCTTATGCTTTTGGAGAACTCAATCCGTTATCTCCTGACACCCTCTATTGTACGTTAAAAGTTACAAGAACACACTTACCACAGAGTTAGCATAAACCAGCATAACTTTACATAACTATGAAAGCAGAACTACATAAATTGCACCATAATTATTTAAACAATGGAACTGCTGAGTGTATTATTTCTGGAAATTAAATTGTTTGTAGGCTGGGGCCAGAGGGCCATCCAAAGGATTTTAAGGAAAGAGACTGACTGACCTCTGTGGAATGGATATAATTTCTTCCTGTGTCTGCTTTGTTTCTTTATCATGCCCTCTCTATTTCTGGGTGTATAAAAATATTTACTAGAGGATGCTGTCTGGCACAGACTGTTCAGAAAGATTAATACTGTGCATTCAGTCCCTGTTTAACTAAGCATTAAAGCAAGCATTTCTACAATACAAGATTTTGTCATCAAAGTTATTTCTAACAGTGCTAATATTTGTTTTCTTTGTGCTTTCCTCTGTAGTACCAATCAGGGATGCCAGTTTGGGCAGTGTTCCATATGGAGAAGTAGAAGTTGGCAGTGATACTGCTTTCCTCTGCTCTGTGAAAGAAGGATCTTGGCCAATTGACTTCAAGTTTTTTAAAAAAACTGATCATGAAGTTCTTCTACATGAAGTAAGGGAATATTCAGACAGAACCATATGGCACAAGAAAACAATGAAGAGGAAGGACACAGGGACCTATTATTGCATGGCTTCAAACCGAGCCAGCATGGACGTGAGGAGCCGTCCAATAACCATCAGTGGTGAGCTCAATAATGATAAGCTGCCTATTCTGTCACCTTTATAGGTGAGGGCGTCTGATTTGAGATGTTCCTCAGTACAACTCCCTTACTGGAGGGGTTAATACCGCCTTACTGGTGGTCTTTGTTCCACTGCAGTCACAAGTTAAACAGAGAGAAGTCTTTAGAAATGGAGATTGTCCAGCTTACATAGAAAAATTCAGGGGATACCCAAAAGCCTAAGGAGCAAGATGCAAATTAAAACCAAGCTGTTGATGTACTGAGCTTTTGGTCACAAAGGAGAGCCTCACTAGAGAACTTGGCACACAAGTCTCTTCCAGGATCTTCCCCAATGTGTAAGAAGGTTGATGTGTAGTTAAAGGAAAGGTCAGGAACTGCAGAATTTTGTAGTGTTGACCTATCACTGTAACTATTCTCTTAAACATGTTTTTCTTATTTGCAGTCATCTTAGCAGCTTGGCAGAAAGGAGTCATTGCTGCATTTGTCCTAACAGCCATGGCAGGAGCAGGAGCAGTCGCTTTGTGGTGGTTTTTGCGTAAGAAGAAAAAGGGTAATGAATGGTTCCCTTCTCCTTGTTTGGGGACAAATGTATTACAGTTAAACTTGCATTTGTCTCAGCAGCAAAGGCTTGTGGGGGTGAGGCTTCAGAGATGACTAAACGCAATTAAAAGAATCAATTTAGAAATGCCAGCTGATCCAAATAAGGCTGCAAATGTGCTGAAGCTTTCCAAGCATATTGGGCAAAACATGTACTAATAGTGCTGGGCAGGCACTAGGGAAGCAAAGGTTATAAAATACAGGCCAGAATTACACTGTTCCCATGCAGTCCTAGGTCTGAAATTCAGCCTCAGGCAATGTAGAGGCCCCCCAGGGCTTGGGGAGGTTTCTGATCCCTTATAGAACTTTAACAATTTGATTTGGGGTCCCAACTCAGGTGTAATTGAGCTACTTCTCTAGTCCTCATGAAGCAAATTTAGATTATTAGTTTATGGGATTAGGTTTTTTTCTTCCACTCTATAATACAATTCCATTTAGGGATTTGTCTTCTATCATTAAGGTATTTTTTTAGGTCTAGTTATTTCAGAAAATAAGTAAATCTGATATGCTGTACATGGCAAATTATTTGGGAAAATTTGGAGCATTTGGATATCCCAGATTGCTTGACTTGGCTAGGTTCAAATCTGGGGTTTGGGATCTAGGGTTCTCTGTGAATGAGACACTTAAGGGACCCGGGAGATAAATAGGATATAAGACATAAGGTAATTAATTTTGTGATAGCCAGGAGAAATTACTCTGACAGAAGCAGACAATCACTATATTTTTATTTTTAATTTTTACTTTTAAATTCTTTACTTGTACAACCTATTAATAGATGTTTTGTTTTTCTCTGTCAAGCTAAAGGACCATCCATGGAGATGTCTGGGTAAGATGCCTTCCTGTCTGGGTTTCAGCTGGGATAGAGTTAATTTTCTTCTTAGTAGCTGGTACAGTGCTGTGTTTTGCATTTAGTGTGAGAATGATGTTGATAACACTGCTATTTTAGTTAAGTAGTGCTTACACTAAATCAAGGACTTTTCAGTTTCCCATGCTCTGCCAGTGAGCAGGGGCACAAGAAGCCAGGCAGGATCATGGCCTGGACAGTTGACCCGAACTGTCAAAGGGATCTTCCACACACAGAGTGTCATTCCCAGTAGAGAAACTGGGGGGAATTGTCTGGGAGGCATGGTCAGTGCTCAGGGCTGGGCTGGGCATCAGTCAGCAGGTGCTGAGCAATTGTATTGAGCATCTCTTATTTTTCCTGAGTTTTACTTCTCTCTCTCTCCTTCTATTATTATTATTACTACTATTATTATTACTATTACTATTATTATTATATTTTACTTTATTTCAATCATTAAACTGTTCTTATCTCAACTGTTCTTACCTGGGTTTTACCTTTTTCCAATCCTTCTCCTTGTCCCACTAGGAGTGGGGTGGGTGAGGGAGGGTGCTTAGTTACCAGCTGGAGTTAAACCACAACAGCCTTTTTTGGCACCCAACGTGGGACTCGAAGTTAACACCAGATCTGACCAGGGCATGTTGCAACAAGTTTGTTACAAGCGTTCCTTGTGGTCTAATAGCCACTGGTCACGGTGTTGATTTGTTTGCTCTCAGAGCTGTGTTCTCCAACACCTTGCTTGCACTACTGCACCCTGCTGTGTTTGTTGCCTTCGGAGCAGGGCTGAGGGTATTGTTTGAACTCACCTGGTCGGGTCTCAGCGCTGCCACCACCTGGGCGTGGGGAGACACCTGTTGGGAATTATTCACAAGTACACCTTTTACCGGATTCCTCGGACAACCAGCCTATGGAGGAGAGACATCTTCCCATAGTCTCCCTTTCTTTTCCAGCCTAATTAGCAGAGCATTTGAGAATTAGGAAAATTTTGAATACACTTGGGATGTTGGAACCAGCATGGCCCTATTGGTAGGAACCAGCAAGTGGCTGAATGTGGTTCAGCTCTTGTTCAGGGTCAAAAAATTACTTGTAGCTACTCCAACCCCCACGACAGGCACAATGGGCACTCAAACTCCAGTAATCACAGACACTGTGATTACTCACCCCAGGGGTGGGTGATGCAGCTGAACCAGAGGACCAACCCCTGTCTGTAGCAGTTACCCCTCAAAAAAGCAAGAGAAATGCCCAGGAAAGGTGGCTTCTTTAGTAAAGAAGGACAAAGCAGGATCATAACAAGAACAGGAGGAAGAGGCAGAACAAGAGGCACTTGATCCCTATCCCTGAGTGAACTGTGGGATATGCAAAAGGATTTCAGCCATCATCCAGGTGAGCACATTATCACCTAGATGCTCAGATGCTGGGATAATGGGGCTGGTGGTGTGGAATTAGAGGGTAGGGAAGCCAAGCAGCTGGGATCATTTCTAGGGGAGGGTGAATTGACAAGGTGATTGCAAGAGTAACACAAGTCCTCAGCCTCTGGAGGCAGCTCTTGTCAAGGAAAGGTATTTCTTCAAGGAAGGTGTTCTGTTTCACCCAGGCAAGTGGACCATAATGGAGAGGTACCCAGTACAGCAGGGAACTGGCCATGCTTAGAGGTAGATAATTTATTATGACCCAAACAACACATGGTCACTCACAGATCCAGATGAGGTTTAATGTGCACAAGCCATGTATCAGAAACTTGTGTGCCAGAGTGCACCATCATCATACACCAGCTCACTGGCACTGTTGTCTGGAGACACAAAGAGGCACCAATGGTGGAGACAGTGCCTCCTCAACTCTAGCAGTACCCAGAACAATCTCTTCCTCCCTTGTGCCTGCTATGGAGAAACCGGTTGAGCAGCTCAGAGAGGATCTAGATTCTACTCCCCACATGCACGGTCTGGAATCTCAGCTGGTAACAGAAAGTGTTGTTTGGAAAAGGGAGGATATTGAGGGCACACACCAGGGGAGACCTTGGTTTTTTCTGCAGGAAAAAACTTCCTATGAGGAAGTGGGATAGAAATTCTACTTCAGCTCTACATGAATTGCAAGGAAAAATAATCATAAGAGGGGGTTCTTCCAGGAAAGCTGCTGCTGCGGTCTGCAGTGAGCAGTTCCCCAGATAGGGTGGAAGGGCTGACCTTACTCCTGATCCTATGGAAAGAAGTTCTATTCCATTTTCACAAGAAGCAAGTTGGATAAACCTATGACCAAGACTAGAGGAGCTCTGCCTCCAGCCACGTGCAAGAGAGAGACAGCCTTGTTTGCTGGACTGTGTGGGTCACGTGGCCCATAACGTCAGCCCCCCAGGAATATAAGGCTGTAGCAGATACAGGTGCACCGTGTACCCTGATGTAATCAGGCTGTGAAGGGACAAAACCCACTTGTGGTTCTGGAGGGGGATTCCAAGAGCTGACTGCTGGAGGCTGAAATCAGCCTGACTGGGAATGTGTGGCAGAAGCCCCCACTGGGACTGGCCCAGAGGTTCCATGGGTATAGACTGTCTCAGGAGTGGGTACTTCAAGGACCCAGAAGAATCCTGGTGGGCTTTCAGTGTAGCAGCCTTGGAGATGGAGGAAATGAAGCAGCTGCCTGGTCCCACCTCTTGGAAGACCCTTCTGTTGCAGGGTTACTGAAGGCTGAATAAAGCAGGTGCTGGTCGCTATCACAGCACAGCCCCGGCGGCAAAACCGCGCCGAGCCTGGGACTGCAGGAGGTGCTGATCGCTGCTCAGGGCATCCCTTGTTTCCTTGGGTTTCTGTCTCTCTCTCTCTCTCTCTTTCTCTCTTTTTTTCATTGCTATTATTAACTTTATTTGAATTATTAAACTGTTCCTATCTGAATCCACGGGGTTTATCTTTCCCCAATCCTTCTCCCCATCCCTCCGGGGCAGGGCAGGGCACTGACGAGTGGCTGTGTGATATTTAGCTGCCACCTGGGGTTAAACCACGACACCTGCTTTATGATAGTGGTGCAATATTTCTGTGTATAAAGGGCTGTAAGCCCTGCTTCACATGAGTATAGCTTGTTACAGCACACACCTGCAGACAATAGATGGTTGTGCTTCATGTACTACCTGCTAACACAACAACAGGATGAGGAAATACTCTAAAAATAGAAAAAAGGGCCAGCTAAGTGAAATACAAGAACGTTAGGTCTGTATCTGAATGCGTTTAAATATAGAATAAAATTGAAAATACAGAGGTCTTAAAGAAGAATAATGTAATAGGAAACATTTTTGACCTTAAAGTTTCCTTGTACTTCTCCTAAAGCAAAGGCAAAATTTTCATTCGTTTCAGTGGTTAAGAATATGTGGTAGTCAGCATAGACAGTGACTGATCTTTGCACAGAATCATGTTGTTGATTTTATTGACTGGTTTTTGGATAATTACATCAAATTTTATTGGTTTGTTTTTCAGTTCTGCCTTGGCTCCAAACTTGACAAGTGAAAAACTAACAAGACAGCCCAGTGATGGAAACTACTATTCAGGTAGGATGTTTTGCTATAAGACTGTTTGTAAGTTGGTTTAATTAAACATCTATTTAAGGTTTTGGACTTCATAGTTATTGTTTGGATGGGGCCCAATGTTTTGGTACTACAGAGGGATACCAATAACATTGTCCAAGGTACCTTCTGTCATTTTGTTTTTGTACAGTTTTTATGAGCACATGTTACACAGATTGGTTTATAAATCTGCTCAGACACTTCTCCCAGGCAATCAATTGACAATATCACAGATGGAGAAATCATAGTAAAAGAAAATTACTTTCTGCTTTTGACACAGCTGTAAGAAAATTATTTCAGAGAGGAAATTTGAGCTGTGGCACATGGTCCTGTGATGTGGCCACAGCATGGAGATGTTAACTTGCCTGGGCACCTTTCATTGCAGGACCTCAGTGCACTTGGCAATGACAGGTGGACATGATGTTTAGAGCACCTGACATAGACAAAGTTGCCCCTTGGGTGTTTGTTAGCTGATTATTTAGAAATCCATATTCTTCCCACCTAAATGTCTTAGGTGGGAATCTAAAAGTAGAATGTGTTATATAGAAATATAGATAATGACAGTAGAAATTTCAGCTGTGTAATTTGCTTATTTCATTGGTTATAATAAATATTTTGTCAGTTCAACTTTGGTTTTCATATTTTAGGAACAGGTTACATCGAAGATAATGAAAACCACATGAAATCAACAGATGAGAGTAAAGGTAATTCCATACTTAAACAGTAGATTTTAAAGTAATTTTATAATTGAAAGTCTTGTTTTCTACTGGTAGTACTGAGGTAGTAATGATAGGGCCATCCCTTTTTTCCCATGTCCAAAAAGACACCAGTAGGACCCTTTTGTCAATTGCATTATGGAGTGTAATTAGCTGTGCTGGATCCCAGGCCATCTAATGATGGGTGGTATAAAAGTACAACTTATACTCAAAATATTAAGTTCTATATAACAAATATTCTGTTTTGTTTAAAACCCAAGATTTTCTATAGATTTCTGCTTCTTTTATTTCTCTGTCTTTCCTTCACTTCTCTGGATCTTTAAATATTTAAGAATTAAATATAAAAATAACCTGCTATGAAATCTGAATAAAACAATCTGCTAAATCAGTTCTGCAGGATTTCAGTCTGAATGACTGTTGTGGCTCCTTCCAGCTCTTACAGAAATGTGGTAGAAAACCATCCCCACCCTAAGAAAAATAGAGTAGAAAGCAACAGCTGTTTATTGTGTCTGTTGTACCCAGGTAGGCAGTACCTGTCAGCCAGGGGTCCTAGTAAGTCAGATGTCTGATCACTGCCAGGCTTTCTGAGGGTATTGTGGCAGAGAAGCATTTTGAGGAGGAAAATGGGTTCCATTCCAAATGTTTTATGGGGGGCTTGGAGGCAGCCTGGGAGAAAAGTGCTGAAATGGGCTAATTGGCAAAGCAGAAACTGGGAGAATGAGAGGTGATGAGGGAGGCCATGAAAGACATAAAGATGGCTTGAAATGTGAGGAAAGTGGAGAATGGGAAGTGTCCTGCCATAGTAGCCACAGAAAACAAGAAAGTAATGGCAGGGAGGGAAAGGGAAGAGCAGCTGGAGCAGGAATATGGGAGAAGCTCTGGTAATTCCCTACTCCATTTTGTGTTGTGCCACTTTTGAAGGTGTTACATTGTAAGTAACAGTTTTAGGCACAATTTGCATGTCCCACAGTTTCAGAAATCTGCCTTTAGTTGGTCTTCTGCCCTGAGGGAGTGGGACGACCCTCAGGAATGGGCTGGCCTTACAACTCAGCAGAGAAACTCCCATCTGCCATCAGCAGAGCCTGGTCCTGCACCTGCCAAAGTCAATGGGGACTTGTCCATTAATTTCAGTGGCAGCAGGATCAGGCCCACAGCTCAAACAAAGCTTGCAGTCCTACAAAGAAACATCTTCTTGATATTTTTGGGGCAGGACCTGACCTTGAGAGTGCTGAGGTGGATTACACTGAAGTTGAAGTCTCCACGCTTGATCCTCACAGAGGTAATAAACTGTCCAGCCTCTATGGTTTATTTTTGGGAGGAACTCTGGGGCTGTTGCTGTTCCCTGGCACTGGTATTGGCGATGCCAGAGTTGTGCTTTGTGTGCTGACAGTCTCCTGCCAGCAGTGTTTCTAAACCTGGCTGATGCTGTGGCTCCTGTGCTGCTGTTCTTGCAGTTCTTCCCCTGGGATCATTCCCATTTACAGGAGGTCTGTGTGGAGCAAGGCTCCCAGCTCAAGTGTGGCTCCAAGCAGAAGGCAGCCTGCTGTGAAATATCCATGTTAAAGAGACCAAATTCACTGAGAGCCACTTGAGGTTGCCACAGATAATGGAGAGAACAGAAGCCAGTGGAATTTCCTCCTTTGTAAAGGAACTGGTTGAAGGGTCAAAGCTGTAATTCACTTTTGATCGAGAAGGGAGACCAGTGTTGATTTAATCTCTTAGTCTGGAGAGGCCTGGAGACCATCCTGGATTTTGTGGCACCTTAAACAGAGAAATGAGGATATTGATGCCCAGATAACTTTGTCCTCCTCTCTGCAGTAACCAGACCTCAGAGCGTAGGGCTGAGGTAACCTGCAACCTTGTCTGTAACCTTGAAGGAGAAATATCCATGGAAATTTATTTACCACCCAAATGCCCACTTCAGTCATTCTGTGTCATCTGGAGGACTCTGATGCCATTATGGCCTTGTGTTGAAAGCTGCTAAACCTTTCAGAAATTTGCAAAAAGCTCCAAGTAGGTTAAAGTGAATAAACCCTGCAAGAGAAGTTTACGCTCTGCTCTTGCTTCAGCTGAATGAGAAGCAGACTGAGGAAGAAATGGATAAATTTCCTTCTTCCTGGTAGGAAGGACTAGTCACTTATTTCAGAGATGAAAGACATGATTGTTTAGCTGGTAGCACAGATGTTGCCAGTCCTCCTGTCCTTTCTGTTTTCCCTTCCTGCTGTCATTCATCACAGAGTCTTCCCTGTGTTTGAAGCAGGCTATTTACCCACCTCTGCTAAATTCTGCACTGAAGGACCAGAGTTGTTGTACTCTTCTTCAGAATAGGGCTAATAATTGTTCCAACTGTTTCTGAGTGTGCACTACAATTCTACAATGATGTAGAATAGTAAGACATGATAGTGCATTATTTAAATTAAAAGCCCTATGAAATTCAAGACCAACGTCTATAAAAACAGGATTTCCATCCATTCTTGACATATAACTCTATTCCTGTATATCAGACTGAGTAATAAGCCAGTATCTATGCTCTGTAGACAGAACCCCATTAAACCACAGAACAAGGTTTACTGTGGTGTGGAAATGAGATTATTTTAACTGAGTGCTGCCTCATGCCACAGACCTATGGCACATGGAACACTGATAGATTCTGTAAGACTGAACTCTGCTTGAGTATACAGAGATAGGAGCAGTTCCCTGATCAAGTTCCTTTGTTGCCCTAGGACACAGTGGAGTGCTTTGGTTATGGAAATGGGAACTGCACTGAAAATATTTAATGTGCTCCTCTCTGAGAGCATCCTGAGGATGCTGCTTAAATAGAAGGAATTGTATGAAAACAAGTTATTTCTTGAGCTCTGCACTGCCTATCACAATGAAAACAGGATGAGATTTATTCCAGGGAAAAGAGAAGCAAAGCCAAGTTTCTTAATATTCCCTTATAATAATCATGTACACCCACAGAGAGAATTTGGCCACAGGGCCGCTGATACTTCTGCTACATTGGTGTTATTGTAAGGTTTTGTTCCCAGTCATAATATTCTTTCATGTCTGTGTGTGGGCATGACCAGCCCTTCCTAGGGAACAGAACTTTCAGATTATCACCTTGCTCCAAATCCCTTTTATGCCTCTTTTGATTCCTCCTATTTTCTGAATGAAGACCAAACAAATCACATTTACCTTTTCTCTGGGCACACATTGCTCATCCAGCAGCTACACACAGAGTCTGACTCCTTCTGCCTTTTGAGGAACTGCAGATTTCTTTGATCTCTCTGGCCTAACCTCAATTTAATTTATCTTTCCAATCATTTGTTCCTCCTGCCACTGTTGTCAATGTCAATACTAATGTTCTCAGGAGCAGGAGAATCATATTTTGTGTACTGTGAAAGGCTGCTGCAACAAATGCAGTATCTAAGCTGTAAGAGTTGCCTTTATGTCACTTCTGGGAATTGGGATTGATTGAATGTCACTTCAAAACAAGTTGAAATTATTGTAGAAGGATGTACACTTGTCTTTATCAGTAAAGAATTACTTGCATTTGAAAACACTGTTTTAACCTGGTTTTCGAGTAATGGCTGAGCTATCTGTTAATTTCTGGAATACTTCTTTCTGGAGTTAAGTTCAATACTTACCAAGTTTGTATGCTTGACAAAAATACAGTGCTTTTCTTTTCTAAAGCTTAGTTGAGAAAAAAAGATGGCAAGGTGATTTAGACCCTTTATTTTGCATCTGAGCAAAACCAAAAGCAGGGGCTAAAGTCAGACCAGGAAATATCCCTAAAGTGACAAGGCAGAAACTGCTAAGCATGGCTGAGTAAGAATGTTCTCCTTATTTTACTTTTATATCTGGTTTGTTATCTGCAGGGTGGCAACATTATAAAATTAGTGGGAACAAAATGTCAAATCATCCAAGCAATTTCTCCTGGCACATTTTTTCAGTGCTAGGACGACTTTTGGAAGGTTGACAAAGGAAATAACATGGGCAGTGGCATTATACCACAACATAATGAAATGAGTATGATAAAAATAAAAAAGCAAACTAAGGAAATGCCTCAAACCAAGTCTTTGCACAGAGTCAATAGGAGTAGATTTAGGACTGTTACCTGCTAAAAAAGAGTCCTAAACAAAATAAGCTACAATAAGCTACCTTTCCTTAAAATTCCAATAAGATTAATTCTTACTTCACTGGAAACTGAATTGATCATTTAAGCAGTAGTCTGTAAGCATTTGAAATATGGCTTGAGATCTTCAAATTATTTTGTATAGAAAGTTCATGCCAAAGCTGCAAGTTTGAAAGCTTTGATTAGACACTTGGGGAAGTGTAGCTGCTATTGTTTAAATTAATAGCAGTTTTGCAACTCCATTCTGATGTGTTAGCTCACAGCATTTAAAGGATGCTGAACAGAATTTTAAAAAAAATTAAAATTAATGGAATTAGCTTTGGGAAATCAGAATGTGGTGCCAGAGACATTTGGGTTCTTCAGGGCGATGCAGAGCAGTAACAGTCCCGACTCTGAGTCTGCAAATCATTATGTCTGAATTCTTTAAATGTTGGGGTTTTTTAATAGCTAAAGCACAGGATTCTGTATCCAGAAATGTGAATTTGTTTCCTTTTTTTTTTTTTCAAAGAGGAAACGACAATTAATATTTTTTTTACTTTAACTAGAAAAAAATTATCTTCTGGGTTTGTTGAAGGTCCACAGAAATTGGAGGTGGTTCTGGTATAATTCTGGGGTTTTCTAGGAGACTCAGTTTAACTGAAATGAATGAGTGTTTCTGAAGCACTTTGAGATCAATGAGCAGCAAACTCCTGGACCCTGCCATCACAGACCTTCACAGCAAGTGAAGAAAGTGGTTTTAAATGCACGGTTCTGGAGCACTTTGATTGCCCAGGGATTTTTAAACTACAGCCGTACAGTGAATCCAGGAGATTTTTCTGTTCTCCTGGCCAGAAGTTTATGCTGACCACAGAGAAAATTATTCTTGCTATTTTCAGGCCTTTAGCCAGGGCTCTGTCCAAAAGGAGTCCTTCCCCAGGTAGCACTAAATGGAAGCTGTGCAGTGTGAAATCTGCAAATATTCTTCTGAGACATTTCACAAATCACAGCAATTTAATTTTCTTTTTTGTGCCCTTAAAATTTAATCAGGCTGGTTGCCAAAAGGGTTTGTAGTTAGTCTTCCAAGTGATAGATCTCCTCAGGGCTGGGATCCCTAAATCCTTAGAACAAACTGAAGTAGCTCTTCAAAGTGATCCAGAGAAACTTCTCCAGTGGCAGATGTCTCTGTGAAATTAAAGCAGTATTGGTTCAAGTTCAGGAGAAGATTATGAGAATGCTGAAATCAAATTTAGAAAGGGAAGCAGATTTTCATCATCATTTTTATATAGAAGGAGACACCCTTCTCTCAGACCCTTACAGGCTGGGTTTGGGGAGGGGGTTGTACTTGATTTTTCACACAGACTCCACAGGCTCATTGCTGCTTATGTATCTGCTTCTTCTGAAAATAAAAAAGTATGTTCTGTTTGTTTGAGGAGCATTTTATAAGACAAACAAACCGAGAAACAATGAAAAAAAAAAAAGAAAATATATTGATTCTGTGCCAATACATTTTCCAGCTCCTGAACAGAAGGGGACTGAAACAGTTTATAGTGAAATCAGAAAAACTAATAATGGTAAGTAAGCTAGTGAAAAATTTAACACTTTAAGGAAGCGTGTGTAGAGATTAGGTATAAATTTGTGACTGAATATTTTATAAGATAATATTTAGACTGAATATTTAGAACATAAGTGCCATAATAAAGAAGAGCTGCAAGTCACACAGGATATGAACATACCAAAGTGCAGCTACAAAATCACAGAAGTTGATATATTGCATGATCGTGGCTCCTCATAAATCAATGATATTAATATTTGTAACATCTGCTTCATCAGCCCATTTGTGCTGGATCTGCTGAGTGTTTGGGCCATACAACTGGATCTGGAACTAGATCCCCATTGGGGATCAGGATTCTATGTCCTGTTATCTCAAACTGCTCCAGACAAACATTTGTCCCTTAACTGAGCATTTGTCACATACTATAAAATATTCCATTTGCTTTGCTGTAACTCCAGCAAATACCTATAAAGCCCCAGCAGCAGACTCTGCAAGCCTTTAAAGCAGTGTGATCATTTCAGCCTTTAAAGCAATGTGATCATTTCAGCCTTTAAAGCAGTGTGATCATTTCAGCCTTTAAAGCAGTGTGATCTTTTCAGCCTTTAAAGCAATTTGATCATTTCAGCAGCTCCTCTAACACAGACCTGTGTGTGGGCAGTGGCAGCTTGCTGGCAATTACTGTCTATAAGTGTTCTGGCACTAATCAGTTCAGAGACAGTGGATTAAAACAAGGCTATTTCATCACAGTTTGTCAAAGTCTAAATTGGAAAGGATTTCCGCTCCTCTCTTTGTGTTAGGAAGTCTAGATTTGTAAATATTAGGGCTGCAAACCGTTCATATTTTGTCCCCATTCAGGCTTTGTCACATGCCATTTTTAAGTTTTGGTTGTTATGCTTTAAGTTTCTGGTTTTTTTCTATAAGGCATTTCCCACCTCTGACACAATATTCTGTCTCTGGGGAATCTTTTATGTGAGGGTCTCCACGTACTTTAGAAAACATTACCAAATTTTCCCTTGTTAGGACTTACATGGCAATTTTTATCTCCATTTTACAGCTGAATAAACAGAGAGATTAGGTCATGCATTTAAGGCAAAGTGTTTAGAGAGTGACAACAGTGACAAAGGAATTTTGGAATCCTTGATGCTGTGCCTGTGTGTTGTACTCATTTTTCACAGCCTTGCAGTGAAAATCAGAGTATCTTTCACACTTGAGAGCATGGCCAGGCACTTCATGCAGGACCACCAAGAGAAAAAACACGGTTTATTTTAGGGCTGAGCCCCAAGGCCACACACATTCTGAAATGTTCTCCAACGAGTGTGAACTGGACTATAAAAAGCTGCAGAAGCTGCTGTATAACCCTCACCTGCTCTGCCCAGGTGTGATTATCACACCACTCACCAACCCTGGGTTTTTTTCTGGTGCATAACAACAGAATGTTGTTAAACTCCAGGCTGGTACAGCAGAGCTGAAATTCAAAGAGCACATAAAAGGCTGTAATACCATAAGGTGGGAACTGCAGTAAAATGGGATATGATTGAAAGACTGAGCTGAATTAGCCAGAGGATCTGCAAACACCCCTTAATCTTGCAGTCCACCTGCTCTTTTATGCAAAACATTTTACAGTTTCAGTTATTCTTGGAAACACAGTACCACTTTATTGTTTCAATCACGTCTGCTTTTCCTGACTGATACACAGGAAAAGTGTTTCAATTAGATAAGCAGTGCATCACCCAGCACTGCAGTGCTAGGTTACAGCTAATGTAACACTGCCTTGGATTTTTGAGAGGCTGTGTGATTGTGAGGTGGCAAAGTGTAAATGCAGGGGAGGATCCCTATGAAATATTCTACTTTAATATATATTAATATAAGCATATTAAATGATGCCAATTGTGACAGATGTTGAACATGACTGGAGGGTGCAGAAGTTGATTCACCATTCTATTCTTTGATATTTTTGAGCAAAAGCCCAGGAGTACAACCTACTTCAGGAAGGCAGTGATTCAGACAAATGTGTCCTTGGTGAAATAACATGAGTTTAGGAATTGGTGTCAGCTACATAGTTTGACAGATTTAGCCCCTAAGACCTATGTAACATTTTATTATTATTTGTTTGTAGGTAGCTATTGTGGTTTAATTAGAATTGAGTGCTTCATAAGCAATTTTGTCTTATGAAGGGGTTGTCTGTGCATTCCAGAAGTTGTGTGCACTAGAGAGGAAGCTGAAGAACAGTCAGCAGTTGTTAATGTCTGATGCAGTTCCTTGTGACTGAGCTAAAACAGTTTTACTCTTCATTTTTCTGGCAACTCTCACTGCTATCCCCAGTAAGGCAGCTGCCATAGCAGTAACCAACTCCTGTATTGTGAGTTCTATAGCTGTTGCTTGTTCCTATCCAAAATCTGCACCATCAATCCATAGTGCCAACAATGCTCTGAGCTTTCCTAAGCCCCAGGCCTTTGGCAGTGTGCTGAGCATCTGTCATTATTCCTTTTCTTTTTATTTTCCTGGTGCTGGCTATGTTATCTCCTGCTTCTACCATGTGAGTGCCTCCACCACACTGTGGATAAGAGTCCCCATCCTCCCTGCTGTGCCAGGACCTGCTGTCCTGCTGGTTCTGAGTGCCAGGACTCAGGAGGTGGTTTTGCATTAGAGATGGACAGAAACAAACTCTCAAGTGCACATCTCAAATCCCAGAAGACCTGCATGTGATTAACTACAGTTAACTCATTTGCAGTGGGAAAAGCAGGTAATTTGTGGAATTCCATTGCAGTCAGGTATGTTTTGATTGAAAGTCAAACAATGTCAGCCTCTGGTTGGTTGGATGCTGCATTTCCTCAGCTGTAATAAGAGTTTAAGGAGGATGCTGCTTACTTTGTCTCTGCAATCAACTGCGAGATAAGAAGTTGTCCTTGCATTGTTATTGAAAGATTAGTTTAATTCAGAAACATCTTTAGTGTTCAGGATGTTCACACGGGTATTGTTTTAAAGCCTTTTCTAGAGCAATGGGCTGTTACTTTAGTGTTTTACATAAAATACCAAAAACTCCAAGCCTCACCTTTAAATCAGGCCTTACATCCAAGTAGCAGTTTGGAGAATGGTCAGTTAGTGCCATTCAGGTCAGTAGCAGCTTTGTGTAAAAATCCTTCAGGCTCACCAGGAGGAACTCATTTCCTTAAAATGCTGCTTTCTCTGGTTGCTCTGTGAAAAGGCCAAAGCATATTGTGAGTCAGGAATACCCAGCCCAGTCCCAAAGTTGCTGGTTTTTGTTCAGAAAGAAGTGATATAGTCTAAAACTCAAGCAAAGCAGGCGATTGTCCAACTGCAGCTGGCCAGCAGCAATAAAGCAGCCGTGGCCCGGCTGCCTCCCGTGCCTGTGCTGGACTCCAGCAGCCCAGGCTGGCAGCTCTTCCTCAGGGAGGGTCAGGATGTGTCACACACGAGTTCAGCTGCCTGGGTGGAGGCTCTTTCAGGCATGATTTATTTCCATCACACCTTTCATCTTCCCAGAAGGCTGTAGGGGCAGGAAGCCCAAGCATCTGCATGCTGGTTCTTTATCTCAGCTCCAGCCCTTCCCTCAACATTGATCTCAGTTCTTGGGGTAGCACAGTCCTGTTCATGTTGCTGAGGAGAATTAGAGCCAACTCCAGCTCACAGATTTCCTCACGTTTTTCCAGGACACTTCCTGTGGAAGATGATGTTATTGGTCCATTCTTTCTCCTTCAGTGAACTCTGTCTTTGCTGTGTGTCAGACCCAGAGCTCACAGAAGCCAGTGATAGGCTTTGCACTGATCTTACGTGCACTGGACTCAGCTGATTGTGGCTTATTGCAAGATAACAATTCCCAATTTCTTATTAGGAAAGTGGAAATCCAGCAAACAAAATGCAGAACCAACCTTTATGCTGCAAAGTATGGAAAAATGAATTGGTCACTTGGAAGCAATTGCAGCAGTGAGACAGGAAATTCTAAGAGTCCTACAGCAACCAACAATGTACTATGGAAAAATAAATATAGCCCAGTGGAAAGAGGCATGAGAAATCCCCATTGCATTCAGAGGTTTGGAACAAATCTATTTGAAATCAGCTCGAGCAATCAGGAAATCTGCTCAAATACTTTCCTGCTACTGAGCCTCAGGCTTAACACCTACATCTTAGCCAGAATTTCCCACTGAATCCTTTTCCAGCACAGAAAGAACTCACAGGGTCTGGGGATTCATTGTGTTGTTCAGAGCTCAGGTATTTATTTTATTATGGGCACATGATAGCTGCAGGCAGTCCAAACCCATGCAAATAACTTGTCCTCTCTCCAGTATAGAAACTCTTTGGATCTTTAGGTTTCTAGACATATTCTAGACAGAGGCCTGGGTCTGTGAGACATTGATTCTGGAGCCAAAGGCTTACAATAGCTTCAGCCAACAATCAGGCAAAGCCAGATGGTTTCAGTAAGGCACAAATACGCAGGGAGCTTCTGACCTTGCTTGAACCTCCAGTGCAGAGCTGGATTACGTGCATGCCCCGTGTCAGAGCTGTTCCCAAGCTGCCTGCCAAGATTCCCTGATGGAAGCCACTGCTCCAGTTCAGCCTTGGCAGAACGTTGTGTGTCTGCAGCTCAGCACCTGTGGTTATAGGCTGACATCTTGGCTTTCACCAGGGCTGGAGGTGGCTTGGAGGTGGATTGACAATTGCAGCTGTTTGGGCACACACTCTCCTCCCCATAACTCCAGCAACAAGAAATGGTGGAGCAGGTGGGGGTGACAGTGTCTTAAATTCCTGCTATATGTATTCCTTTGTAAAAATGTGTTCTTTGGATTTAAAATCCCATCAATTAGAAGCAATACCAAGAGTTTAGATCTATCAGAAATCCATAAAACCATCTACCTTTTTTAGACTTGGGAATATTTTAGAAATCACCAGTATCAGACTTTCAGCTCTGATTCTTTTCACAAAACATGGAGCTTCTACAGAAGCTTGGCCAATTTTTCTGTGTGTCTAGAATCCAGCATTTCTCAATTCCCTATTTTTGGCAGTAAGGGAAAGCCAAGTGTTATGAAAAATCTCTCAGTTCTACAGAAAAACTAGTAAAAAAGTAAAACCACCTTTAAAAATTTTTTTCTTCTTTTAACAAAAATGAAATAAAAAGATTGTGAAAATATCAACATAGTAAAGAATCAGCAAAAGCACTGCATCATTGTGCCTTTATTAGTGGCTACCTGCTGGCTGCCCTGGTAGAAATCACCCAGGCTTCCAGCAGCACTTGCCTGGACACAGAGTGTGACATTTCCTGGCAGAGCTGTGACACTCAGCTAGAAAGCCCCAGGGCTCTGGATGTGGGTGACAGGTAACGAGGAGCAGGATCGCTGTCACTGTGACCTCCGAGCCTCGGGTTGCCAACATCCCGTTGTTTGAAGTCTGGAATTTACACAAAATTTCTCATTTCCTCCTTCCTGTGAGAACAATACATTGTGACAGAGACTAAATGACAGCTTGTTAATGCCTCACTTCTTAAACCTTATGTATGGTTTTGTCCACTTAAAGCCAGGCTTTGATGTAGCACTGGGTCAGCAGTGGTTTTGTTCAATTCTCTTGGCTTTCAGGACACAAAGATGCTTTTGTGTGTGTTCCATGTAACTTCTTATTTTGTTTCCTAATGTCTAAACTTACATGGATCAATCTTGCCAAACACTGAGATCGATTTTATTCTGAAATTGAGTTTCTGCACTGCTGGAAGGTGCTGTAGTCACCTCAGTTTTCAATCCTTTGCTTAGGCTGAAAGTTCTGGGTAAGAAACTCTGAATCTACCATGCCAGAGACCCTCACCTGTGTTCAGTTTCCTTGTTACTTCTGCTGGCTGACAAGGGAGTTTCTAAAAGACTTTATTAGGATCTAATAATGGTAGTAATGCTCTGCATAATGTCCTTCATTTAGTGATTTCAGGGAACTTTTCAGAATTTCCATAAGTGCTCTGCCTATGGAAGACTGATTTTTAAATTTGCTATTTAAAAAATATAATTAGAAAAAACAGATTCAGAAACTAAGCCCCATTTATATAAAAAATACTGGGAAAATTAACCCAGAGGCCCAGTCCAACCCCTTTTTTTGAACATTAGATGAATTTCCTTCACACAGTCTCTCTCCAGTGAATCTGATACACTTTCCAAGAACATACCCTTCAAGATTCAGCACTTGCTTTTGTCACATGTAAAATATCTCAACAGAACATACAGATGAGCACTTTTAACAAGACTTGAAGTCCTCTCCTAAAACTGGAGTTGCTTTGAGAGGGGAAATAAATAGTTATGTTTTGGTATATGTATTCTGTGAAATTTCTGAATAGCTAAATCCACTTTTTTTTGAAATAAGTATATGATCCAGTCTTAAAGTTCACTGACCCTAAAAGGAAAGAGCTTGCTGGCCCTCAGGTTTTTTATTGGGAACAAGCAACTTTTTATTAATAAAATGTCAGGTGTCTTTGCAAGATGTTATTTTTGCCCTGAAAATTATATCCTCTACTGGATTTCTGCAATACATTATTTTCCTGGCAAGGAATTGGATTAGGAAGTAAAATGCTGATGAGAACTTGCCTCTAAAAGGAAGACTCTCTTGTCCAGTAAGAGATTGTGCACTCAGTAGAGTCTTCTACTCTAGCACATGACCAAGAAAGCTGCCAAACAGGTCCTGTTCAGTGTGGGCTTTGAAATGTCTGGTCTCACCCCTATACTTGGGCTAAACTAGAATTTGGACACTCCTCAAAGCCCTGAGTTTTAACCTTAGATGTAGGTAGGAATTTTACATCATTGCAAAGTGAACAAAAAGGCTGAAGTACCTATACCTGTATTTTCTGGAACATGAAACTGGTCACTCTGCAAGGTGCCATTTCATCATTTATACATTGTATTTTATTTTGCAGATTCTATGGAAAACAGGCATTCTGTAAGTATACATTTTATGCAATCAGTTAAGTACAGTGACATGGGTTGAGATCATTGTGCATCTGGTGAGATGGGGTTCAAGTGCTGATGTGGTTTACTTGTTGCTCAGACCCTTTGCAGGACAGATATGGGGCAATCCCTTTGTATATATATTTTTATGAATCAGGCTTTCAATCCTCTGTTTACAGCATGGTCAGTTTTAGGAGTCTGTGGAAGAGGCTGGAGTTTGGGTGTGCTGGTGCACAGATAATGATCTCCCAGGAGTTTGTGTCGAGCACCTGCACAGCTTTGGGTCTGTGCCACAAACACTGGCAGGACGGCACAAGGTGAGGGATGGCTGTGGAGGCATGGGAGATTTGCAGATGGAAACTGCTCACCTGGTGAATGCATCACTGGGGACAGAGCTGCTGTTCCAGTGCCATGTGCCACCCCAGGCCGTGCTGGGATGTGCCTGCTCACACACACCCCCTGTGACTGGAGTGTCCAGAGAGGTGAGCTCCTTCCTAAGGTGTGAGCAGCTGAACCAAGCAGAGATGGGATCAGCCCAACTTGCAGAAGTCCCTTCTCTTCACTGTCTATGGCTGTTTCCTTGTCACTATAACAGTAAGAAAATGACACAGACTCCAAGACTGAGTTTTCAGTAAAATCTACTTTATTACAAATTCTTCTCCTTTTATACACTACTCCGATCCAGCTGGATTGGATTGGTGAACTAATCAACACATTCTACCTAGCTGGCTGGCCAGCTCAATACCTTTTAGTAAACTATCTTAGAGAGAAAAGAAAAAAATGGAAAGAAGGAAAAACAGCACCTGCAAGTTGTTATAATAACAAGTTATCATTATTTTGGCTAGGCCTGCTTAGAGTCTCAAGCCGACCCTGAGAAAACGTTGTTTTCTCACTCTCTGACCAAGGTTGTGGAGACCACATTTCCTCCTGGCTTTGTTTTCATCCACTGGTAGAGCAGGTAGGATGACTTCAAGGGCTGGCAGTAAACTGAGACCTCGTAAGAAATTTTGAAGGCAAACAGTTTTTATTGCAGAGCACAAAGCTGGGTCATAGCTGGGTCACAGAAGTGGGAATAGTACCATCCACATATATGGAGGATCTCAGCTAAAAATGTGGAGTTTTGTGAAGGTTCTGTAGGTGGTGAACAGCTTCACAGTGCTAAGACACCAGTGACAAAATACGGAATTTTTTTAAATAGAAGAAATATGTTGAATGAGCTGTTGCTCTGCCCTCAGGAGATCTGAGAGACAGGGAACTCACATTTCAGGAATACTTTTATAAATGTGAGATACACTATCAAATCCAACTCAGACCAAGCAGATGGGTTTTTTTTCTGCCACCCACTTTGTGACTTTGGAGCTTGTACTTAAAAAGAAAAAAAGGAGAGACTCATAAATAAGAATCACAATAGCACAGTCTACGTCAGCTCATGGCATCCATTTGAGTTTTGAAAGGCTCCATCAGCACTCCCATCCCCGTGGGATACACAGGCAGCCCATTGTATTATTTACAGACACTGGCAGTGCACTGAAGGTCACAGATTGTGTTACAATAAACAGACTGATATTAACACAGGCCAGGAGGGTTTATAGTGTCATTGTCTCCCTTAGTTAAAAGGTCTGTTTTTATTCTTTGCTCTCAGTTTTCTAAAAATATGTAGAGCTGAACCCTTCCCTGGGTTATACCAGGCATTCCTTGGAGAATCATGCAGAAGAAAGTTTGTCCCTGTCCAACACAAAAGAAAAAATAGTCAAGGGTGGCTGTGAGAGATGTGAAGTGTAAGCTCAGGGAGGAGGTTTTGTCTTCTTTTTTCCACAGCCTACATAATTTCTAATGGACACAAAGATTTTTTTTTTGTTTTCCTGTGGCCAAAAGTGAGTAAAATATCTCTCCATGGAAGTACAATAAAAAGTCAGTGAAAGTAAACTGACCACCCTGTGCGCATCACTTTCATAATTAATTGGGCTATTAAAGCTTGCTAAACCAGGCAATCTGTGAAGGAATGTCAGATTTGAGGAAGAAAAGTGTCAGCTGAGGGCAGTGTTTTCTTTGTGCTTCTTTTATTACTCTCCTGTTAGCGGTAGAAGGGTAATAAAAGTAGTTATTCTGTAAAACTAATCTCATTTTCAGAAACACCCCAGAGCAAAGTCAGTTTTATAACATTTGCACATCTTGCTTGAGTTTTCCTAGAAGCTGCCTTATTCAGTTAATGTCTGAGACATTTTCTCCTCCTTAGGTATACTGTTCATGTATTAACATAATAACTATTCCTTTTTTTTAATTATTAGTGCTTTAAAGGAAATAGCAAAAGAACAGAGCCTTGTCTTCTGCTTCTTAAATTCCCACTTCTGTTCCCAATAAAGCCTGTGATAAAAGCAGCACCTCCCTCTCCAAATAAGTGACCTAAAATTGGACTGGACAGATTAATTTCTTCATAGATTTTCCATTCCCTCTACTTGTCTCTCAACACTTTACAAGCCACACAGATGGACACAGAAGAGGCAGGGAGCTGCTAAGGTGCTTTTTATCATAATTTTCTTGTAACTGCTTTTTCTTTTCAGTAGCTCATTTTCACACGTGCTTAACTGTGATGATCTCAGAGGTTTGGTCCAAGTGAGGAGCTGTTGATCCTACTAGTGAAAAGGAAAATGCTCCTTATGAAGTGATCAAGTGGCTTAAACTTCCTCCCCAGCTGTTCTGCTTCTTGATAGCCAAATTAAGTGTTTGGCTCAGAGGTGAAGTTGCATTTGATCTGCTGCTCCCTTCTTTGTGAGTGGAAGGGGCCTTCAGGAGCTGGCCTGGTCAGCTGGCATCTGAATCACAGGGAATGCCAGATGGATCACTTAGCTGGAGTGGCCTGTCAAAAACTTGTAGAATTCCACTTTGTTTAGGAAGTAATAGATGTTCCAGAAGTGTGAGACAAAGGACCACTGCAGAGAGGAGTATTTTGCTAAGAGCTCTGTTTTCAGGGAGGATATGCAGCCTTTTTATTTCAGTAATGGTGGTGGAGACTCATCAGATCTCAATGTCCTTTTAAGTCCCTAAATTCCAGTAATGTGCATTCCACTGCTCAGATAAAGTCTGTTAGCATTCAATTCTGCATTGCTCTTCCAGATGTCACAGGCAGAACACCAAACTGCACTGTGGAGAAGGAAGATGTAGCAAATAATTGTAATGGTTGCTAGTCCTACTTTTGTGCCCCTACATAGTTTCTGTCAGAATAAATATAATCCAGCAGGGAAAGTTAGGAACTTTGCTTCTTCTTCACTAAGAGACCATCATAAAATTGAGTTCAGGTTTTTAGTAAACACTATGTACAGACACAGGTGCATTGAAAGTGTTTGTATTATGTCAAGAAAGATGATGTATTAGAAAAATAAATAAATAAATAGTCAAGGTTTGAATTACTTGAACTACATAAACTGCTCAGCTGCAGTACAGGTTGTGACTGATTTGCAGTCCAGAGTACCTTGAACCTGAATGTCTTGGATTTTTAGGTCATTTAAAAAGGAACCTGAAGTTTTATGTCAGGGGTTGCTTCCCTCCATCTCCTCTGTTTCAGAAATTTGTATCTTAAATGCAATCCATAGGAAGTATTTGCGAAAGAAATGAATTACTTAGAGAGGAACTGGGAGGAGGTTTCCTTCCTGAAATCAGAGCTGGCAATCTTTCTAAGTTATTTAATGGTCCCAGTTTCTGAAAACATATTGAAGGAAATATCTTGACAATGAGATAGCCACTTCGCCAAACACTAATTGGTATTGTGTCAAATTTACCTCAGCAGTACGTTCTGACTTCATGTCTCCTCCTCTCCTGCTGCCTCCTAGATGTGTTTGTGTATTTGTTTGTTTGGTTCTGTCCTAGGGGTTCAGGAGGACTGGCAGTACACGAGGACATTGTGTACTTTTAGCTGCCTATTTGTCCAACCTCAGCATGTGCCCTCTGAGACAGAAACCTGTACAATTTATATCTCTTTGGAGGAATTTCTAGGTGTTACTCAGCTACTTTCTCATCTTACTCAAGTGATCCCAAAAGTATTTTCTCAGTGTTAAAGGAATTCACATTGCCAGCTCCAAAGGGGGACCTGGCTGTGTTTAACTGTGCACAGTAACATGGCACAATAGTTTCAGACAGGAAAGGAAGATGAAGGATGTGTCCAATTAAAATTGGGGGGGGGAGGGATTTTAGGCAGTCAGGATATGGAAAACAAGGTGATACTCTGAAATAAACACTGAATTATAAACCAGGAATTCCTCTGACTCATGGGGCAAATCCTTTGGGGGTAAGTCCACAAAAGGAATTCGGCGCCTCGGTGCTGACAGACTGCACTGTTGGGTTAGAGGCCACCGTGTACCCTGAGCAGAAATTTGTTGGAGGAAGACTCACTTTGGCAACCGATTCCAGGAAAGAGTTGACAGTTGTGAACCCCCAGTGGACAGAATTATTTCTGTCATAGAATGTAAAAACAATGAAGTTTGGGCTCTCTCTGTGCCCATTCCCATTGGCTGGTGTAGAGGACTGCTCTGTCTGCCCTCTGTGCCTGCCAGTGCCAGGATTCTGCCCCTGCTGTGTGCTGGAGATGACCCCTGGCACTGCTCTTGCAGGAAAGTGTCCAGAAGTCAGGTGCTGCATTACTCCCTGTGAGATACCCCCTCAGGGAAAGGTTTTCATTCTCCTGGGACTGGCACTGGGGTCTGCCTGTGGCAGCTGAACATCTCCTAGCAAATAAGGGATCTGACTTCCAGGTGTGTTTAGTGCCAGCAGTTCCCTTAAAAATCCAACTTTTATCAGTAAGCACCCACTTACAGATGTTGGTGATAAACAGTTTTGGGGTCTAGCTTGTAGCCATTGCTCTAAATCTCCCACTGTCTTATTTCTTTTCTCTCTGATGAAGATAATACCAACATCTGCCCAGAGAACAGAGAGTATTTATTAGCTCACTATGGAGGGTTCTAAGGAATATGTTACAGGACAGAGGGTAGGGCACAGTTATACTCACAACTTGTTTTTTTCTCTTTTGCTCTTTTTGCCAGCAGAGAATATATGGGCATCCTGATGCCACCTAGTACAGTCACCTCGAAGATCACCTGGGAGAAGAAAACAACACAAGATGGAAGATGTTGCAAGTGTTTCAAAGGCTTTGCAGCAGTTATTTATGAGTTTGCCAGACTCATCTTTTCAAAGTTTATTTCCTTAGGAGGAACAATAGAGATGTTCCTAAAGCATTTAATGGAAAAAATTACGAATAAAAATTCTCATAGGAAAGTGGCTCTAGAAACCACTGACCCAGGTTCTCAGCTGTAATTTCTCCTGCTAATGCAATTTTGCCTTTTTTGCCTCCAATTCATCATGCTCTAAGGAAACAAAGGGGGAGCTACAGCTGAGGGAGTACATTTCTACAATGCAGCAACTACTGTGATACCAGTAGGACAAAGAAATATCTAAGCTTGCTTTAAACTTGCTAAGTTGGTTATCAGTGCCAGAACAGAGCTCAGCACAGCCTGGCCAGCCATGGATGTTCCTTGACATGATCTTGCAGCTTGTGCTGAGCTGCCTGTGCTGCAGCAGCTGGACTGCTCTCAGGCTTGGGGCCAGCTCAGTTATAACCACAGGGACGTGACACTGCAGGGAGGGCCTGAGGGAGGAGTGAGCTCTGGGCTCCCTAAAAACTTGAATAACTGTTCAGAGATTCAGCCTTTACCAAGTGCTTCTATCAGAGGCACTGTCAGTCTTTATTCTTCGCTAAATTGCTTTTCCCCTTTAAAAGTTCTGATGCTTGTTGGTTTCTTTGATGTGATAGCTCTTCAAGAAATGATTGTCCATCACAGTTATTTTGGATGATTCTGTGATAAGTCTTCATTGAATGGCTATAAAACACCCAGGTCAGTGAGTTTGTACCTGAAAATCCTGTTATGTACAATCCTTATTCCTTTGATTTTAGGAGGGATCTGAAGCTGTACTTGTGCCCAGTTTGTCCAGTATGGAATTCCATATGGATCCTTTTTCTCTATAGTATGATAAACCACTAACACGGATCTAGTTTGGACACAGATGTAATCCTGCAGCCTATGTTTATCTCAGCTGCATGAATTTAAAAAAAGAACCCAAAACAAAAGAGGAAAATGCTGTTCTCAACCCCTTAACCAGATGGCCTTTGGCATTGCAGTTGCTCTCTTTGTCTTACTGCAAATTAAATTCCTACAACATCTGGGTCACAGGTAAGAAGGTTCTCATTTTAATTAGAAAATAGTAAAAAAGAGGTCATGGGTTTGTATATAGATATATAATTACTGCTTTAAGCACTGCATCAAAGGTGCAAAACCAGCAAGAAACACAAAAGGGGTTTATATTCTCCATTCCAAATGTTTAAAATTTCAAATTCCAGTTACTGATTAATATCTTTAATTTATTGTTCCCTGTGCAAATGTTGTTTGTATCATGAGCCTGTCACAACTGACTTCATAGCTCTCTTCTGTTGACAAATGTTCTTTCAGCATCCCGTGAGTGTCCATGCAAATGCGTTAGTATAAGGAATGTGAAAAGGTATTTTAATAAAGAAAACTCTGAATTGAACTTTGCACTGGATCTTGCACATTCATATTGCAATGAATGCCTGAGAAGGTTTTTATTCCTGATGAGCCACAGATCTATCGTATGGATTGGCATTTGGAAGATGCCCTCTCTGAAACAGATTCCAGGCTCTTAGATCTGGAGTCAGGAGCCCATTTAACAGCAGGTAAATGCACTAAATTGCTTTAGGAACTGAGTGGGGGAGTGCTTGCATTCACATAAGTCTTTTACTAAATTACAAAGGTAAAAGTTCCTCCACAAACCCTTCCCAGCCTTTGCCAAAGCTTGGGAAAACCCCAGGGTTTGGAAAGCTTCAGAATATCATCTGGGCGTGATGGAGCAGCAGTGGAAGAGTTCATTGCTCACTTTGAGCTTGTTTCTTGTCTGGAATAATCCTAACTTATTTTGGATTTAGTTATCTAGTACAAGATGTTTGCCCTACTGAAATGTTTGAACTGTCTGTTTCTCAGAGTGTTGTGCACTGCTTTGAGCTCTTCTGTTTTGTCTTGCAGATAACAAAAGTATTTCAGAGTATGGGACAAAAATCAGCAGACGTCGCCAGTGAAGACGAGGTAAATGGCTTCATGAGTAAACAGCTACACAAGGAGTCCTGATACGAGCATGTGCCAAACAAGCCTCATGATTCCATTGGAAATATTTGGGAAATAAGTCTTGAATCTGTTACTGAAAGAAATCAAAGCTCAGATTGGAGCTCAAACATTACATTATTGAAAACAGCAATAACAAAAAAGAGATTTCTGTGTTGTCACCAAGTTGAGCCCAGCAAACAGAAAATGAAGTGTGTTGGTAAATATTTACTTTTCGAGCCGTGCCTTGTCGGGGCACTCGCATTAGGAGGGCACACACCCGGGTCCCTCGTGCTGTCCCCTATCCGAGCCGTTCCCACATCCTCGGCGTGTTCGGGGGAGCCTTACCCACCCCCAGGTGGGCTCACTTCGGAGTATTTTTCCTATCGCAGAGCAGAGGCTTTAGAGGTGACGCACAGAAGTGCCTGAATCGAGGCCCCTCCTCTTCTCCACGGTTACTTTCCTTTTGCATTCGCAGCCAAGCGGCACCGCGAGTCCCCGGTGTAACGCGAGCCCCCGGTGTAACGCCAGTCCCCGGTGTAACGCCCGTTTCCCGGTGTAACGCCTGTTTCCCATTGTAACGCCCGTTCCCCCGTGTAACGCGAGTTCCCCGGTGTAACGCGAGCCCCCGGTGTAACGCCAGTCCCCGGTGTAACGCCCGTTTCCCGGTGTAACGCCTGTTTCCCATTGTAACGCCCGTTCCCCCGTGTAACGCGAGTTCCCCGGTGTAACGCCTGTTTCCCGGTGTAACGCGAGTTCCCCGATGTAACAGGAGTTCCCCGGTGTAACGCCCGTTCCCCGGTGTAACAGGAGTTCGCCGGTGTAACGCCGGTTTCCCTGTGTAACGCCGGTTCCCCGGTGTAACGGGAGTTCGCCGGTGTAACCCCGGTTCCCCGGTGTAACGCCTGCTTCCCGGTGTAACGCGAGTTCCCCGATGTAACAGGAGTTCCCNCAGATTCCAGGCTCTTAGATCTGGAGTCAGGAGCCCATTTAACAGCAGGTAAATGCACTAAATTGCTTTAGGAACTGAGTGGGGGAGTGCTTGCATTCACATAAGTCTTTTACTAAATTACAAAGGTAAAAGTTCCTCCACAAACCCTTCCCAGCCTTTGCCAAAGCTTGGGAAAACCCCAGGGTTTGGAAAGCTTCAGAATATCATCTGGGCGTGATGGAGCAGCAGTGGAAGAGTTCATTGCTCACTTTGAGCTTGTTTCTTGTCTGGAATAATCCTAACTTATTTTGGATTTAGTTATCTAGTACAAGATGTTTGCCCTACTGAAATGTTTGAACTGTCTGTTTCTCAGAGTGTTGTGCACTGCTTTGAGCTCTTCTGTTTTGTCTTGCAGATAACAAAAGTATTTCAGAGTATGGGACAAAAATCAGCAGACGTCGCCAGTGAAGACGAGGTAAATGGCTTCATGAGTAAACAGCTACACAAGGAGTCCTGATACGAGCATGTGCCAAACAAGCCTCATGATTCCATTGGAAATATTTGGGAAATAAGTCTTGAATCTGTTACTGAAAGAAATCAAAGCTCAGATTGGAGCTCAAACATTACATTATTGAAAACAGCAATAACAAAAAAGAGATTTCTGTGTTGTCACCAAGTTGAGCCCAGCAAACAGAAAATGAAGTGTGTTGGTAAATATTTACTTTTCGAGCCGTGCCTTGTCGGGGCACTCGCATTAGGAGGGCACACACCCGGGTCCCTCGTGCTGTCCCCTATCCGAGCCGTTCCCACATCCTCGGCGTGTTCGGGGGAGCCTTACCCACCCCCAGGTGGGCTCACTTCGGAGTATTTTTCCTATCGCAGAGCAGAGGCTTTAGAGGTGACGCACAGAAGTGCCTGAATCGAGGCCCCTCCTCTTCTCCACGGTTACTTTCCTTTTGCATTCGCAGCCAAGCGGCACCGCGAGTCCCCGGTGTAACGCGAGTCCCTGGTGTAACGCCTGTTTCCCGGTGTAACGGGAGTTCCCCGGTGTAACGCGAGCCCCCGGTGTAACGCCAGTCCCCGGTGTAACGCCCGTTTCCCGGTGTAACGCCTGTTTCCCATTGTAACGCCCGTTCCCCCGTGTAACGCGAGTTCCCCGGTGTAACGCCTGTTTCCCGGTGTAACGCGAGTTCCCCGATGTAACAGGAGTTCCCCGGTGTAACGCCCGTTCCCCGGTGTAACAGGAGTTCGCCGGTGTAACGCCGGTTTCCCTGTGTAACGCCGGTTCCCCGGTGTAACGGGAGTTCGCCGGTGTAACCCCGGTTCCCCGGTGTAACGCCTGTTTCCCGGTGTAACGCGAGTTCCCCGATGTAACAGGAGTTCCCCGGTGTAACGCCCGTTCCCCGGTGTAACAGGAGTTCGCCGGTGTAACGCCGGTTTCCCTGTGTAACGCCGGTTCCCCGGTGTAACGGGAGTTCGCCGGTGTAACCCCGGTTCCCCGGTGTAACGCCTGTTTCCCGGTGTAACGCGAGTTCCCCGATGTAACAGGAGTTCCCCGGTGTAACGCCCGTTCCCCGGTGTAACAGGAGTTCGCCGGTGTAACGCCGGTTTCCCTGTGTAACGCCGGTTCCCCGGTGTAACGGGAGTTCGCCGGTGTAACCCCGGTTCCCCGGTGTAACGCCTGTTTCCCGGTGTAACGCGAGTTCCCCGATGTAACAGGAGTTCCCCGGTGTAACGCCCGTTCCCCGGTGTAACAGGAGTTCGCCGGTGTAACGCCGGTTTCCCTGTGTAACGCCGGTTCCCCGGTGTAACGGGAGTTCGCCGGTGTAACCCCGGTTCCCCGGTGTAACGCCTGCTTCCCGGTGTAACGCGAGTTCCCCGATGTAACAGGAGTTCCCCGGTGTAACGCCCGTTCCCCGGTGTAACGCCGGTTCCCCGGCGTGACGGGAGTTCGCCGGTGTAACGCCGGTTCCCCGGTGTGACGGGAGTATCACGCGCGCTCCATGCACGGCCCGTGGCCGCTCCGCGGGGCCGGGCGGGGCCGGGGCCGCCCGCGGGTGCCGGAGCGGTGGCGGGGCCGGGCTGACCCCTGGTGGGCTGCGCGGGCACTGCAGGGGGACAGCGCCGGGCCGGGCCCGTCCCGACTCCTTTCCACGAACAATGAACGGAGCCCGAGGAATTTTCTGTCCCTACAGCGCCCGCCCGCCTCTTCCCGACCTCCGCCGCTCTTAAAGAACACTGTCCTAAATGCAGTGTAAACCTGCCCACCGTGGCTTCTTCCCCTCTCCCGCAGGGTAGTGAATTGTTTGTGAATGCTGGGACACTGCTTTGGGTGGTTCCTGATAAACCTCAGCATTTATTTACTTTTCTGCGGCGTTGTTCCACCTGCTGCTTTGTGAGCTTGGTTCGGTTCAAGCTCTTTGCGCTGCAGTTCATCACTGAGCTGTCTTGAGCCCCAGCTTTTGGGGGCAGGGGAGGCGACGCTGTCAAACTGAGTACAGCCCATCTCGTGCGAGGAGAGGGCAGGCACAGGAAAACGTAACAAAGTTTGAGAAAAACAGAGGTATCAAATGGAAAAAACTCCCCCACCAATTAAACTAGAAATTAGACTGAATGCAATAAAGTATCAGTACAGATTTTAAATGCTAGCACATTTTGTTGTTTAGAATTTCAAGGCCTTTCTGAATACATGAAAGCAGAATAAACATCACTTCTGCAGTTATTTGAGAGGTGATAAGCAATTTGACATATCTAAGGAATCACAAAAAGTGGAGCTTATTGCCTTCATGCTATGAAATGTTCCACTGTAAATCACGAGTGCTCCCATTAGAGAGCTGAGCAGTCATGAGAATGTAGGTTGCATGGGAGGTTTCAGCTAAATGTGACCATTTATTTATATAGGTAATTTGTTTTCATAGCAGCTACAAACATGCTGAGTGGGAAGACTGAAAAAAATTCTCACCATTGCAGGAAATAATCACTGTAGTTAAATTTTAAATGTAATAGCAAAAGAAATCACAATTTCCTTGGGGAAGGAGTCACTGCAAAGACTGATGACAAGCAGAACAGCAGCATGAAGCTGAAATGAGAGATTGGGCACAAAGCAGCAAAGGGCAAGGCTGTCGCCGCAACGGCTCTGCCCCCATCAGCCCGGAGCTGGGCTGCGTGTGAGGCTCTAATGGTGATTGCTAGAAATGGACCTCACATTGTTTGGACCACATTCCCATGGCTAAGAGGAATTCAGATCCAATAGGTATTGTTTGAGGAGAAATTCCACAACTAAACTGTTAGGCATATTAAAGATGGATTCTGCCTCTGAAATGAATAGATTAGCAATATATTTCTGTTTTATTATCCTGAAAGTGTAAGAGTGGGAGATGAAATCAGGGTCTCCTTTAGGCCAATGATAAAAAATATGACAATTTTTTCACTGAACGAAAAACAGAAGTGACCAGCGTGATGGTTCATTGACCTCTTGTTACTGCCCTGATTTTTCTGTAGCTGTCTTTTTGTTTTAATGTTTTACTCAGGAGATAAAAGAAGATCTTGGCATGAAGACTCAGTACAGTGGAGAAAGAAAATTAGAAGAAGAGGAAAGGAAAGACAGAGGGGAATGAGCAGGGCTGGTGAAGAGAAATCCTCCAGACTGTGGAAGGTTTGGAAGAACCTGTTAAGCTGTTACCTTAACAGCTCCACACTTCATGGTGTTGGTGCTGCTCTGGGAGCGTGCTGTGACACAATCAGCATTGTGGAGGTGGCTCCTCCCAAACATTCCTGTGTTTATCATTGTCAGGTGACCACTAGGAAAAGCAGAAAATATATATGTGTTAACAAAAAGTTGCAGGTAATGGCACCATTGACCCAGGTTTGTGCTGCTCCCAGTGTGTCAGTCCTGGATGGGATGTGGAGTGCTGAGGCACCAAGGGGCCTGTGTGATGCACCAGCCTGGGAATGTGTGCTTCAGAGGAAAACACCCTATTACACTGTTTATTCACATTGGGATCACACTATTACACTGTTCCTCAGTTGCATAATCTAAGCCCTGTTGAGTGCTTGCAGAGGAGCTGTGACTGCTGAAATCACCTGTTCCACACTGTCAGCTCTTCATAGGGAGGGCTTGGCTTTCAGTCCTGTGCACTGCCTTGTTGTTTATTCGTTTTTCAGCTACACGCAGAGCCAAGTCTCCGCTGTGAGTGACACGATTTCACTTTGCGAATCAATGACACAGCACTACAAGGGCAGAAGAGTTTCCTGAGAATTTGTGATGCTCAGAGCCCTGAGTGAGTGCAGTCCTCGTGGAATTAACCTGGGCCAAACTCCTGAGCTCCCTGGGGCTCTCAGCAGCCTCCCAGCCTGTCTCACACTGAGGCCTTCTGGCTCAAGCTCCAACCAGCTTAGGAAACTCTGCCTTGTGCAGGGAGAAGTGCCTCCAAGGCAGTGATAAAGAGGGCTGCTGGCCTGCCCCTGGAGCAGAGGAGACAGAGAAGTTGACAAAGATAGGACAAAGATGAGAGCTTTGTCTTAAGTGGGCCAAATCATGGTATTACTGGAAAGGGTGAACTTGGCATCCCTCCTTGATAATAAACTGTGAGAGTGTAATAGGAGAAAAAATTGTCAAGTCTATTAAGATGCGGTCAGAATGTAAGTCAATTAACGAAAATTACAGCCATACAGGTTATTAAATTAACATGAGATTGTCAATAGGAAATATAGATTGCTTTTGAATAATTTTAAATTATTTAAAGCATGATGAAAATCTCACAGTCTCCCATAATGCAAACTTTCGGTTTGACTTTATTACTGTTTGAGTTTTTTTAATATTTTTGTTTCAACTTCATGCTGATTAAAGGAACAGGAGTTTTGAAGAGCATTTTTATTAGGGATGCTGAGAGCTGCAGTAGCTGTTAGGAGGCAGAAGCTCAGGGGTGGCTGGAGGTGAGCTGTGATTCTGCAGTGTGATCCACAGCAGAGCTGGGAACACAGGAAGCCAAGGGTGAATGCAGTCCTTGCACACAAAGTGATGGATCACATTTTCTGGCACTTCCTCAGGGCTGCAAGAACCACTCTACACGGGCTTACAGCACACATTGGCACTGTTGAAAAACTGGTTCTACCTATGAATGCTGAGTCTGAAACAACCTCTTGATGATCTGTTCACCCTGGCTGAGTCAGGGACCTTCAGGCAGCAGAGGGGGGAAATTTGCAGCCCTCTGAAGAGAGGTTCACATTTCTCCGGGGAGCTCGGGGACCAGCTGGTCTCTGCAGAGGGATGGTATGTTCAGCATGACTGAAGGTATTAGCTGCCTCAGCCCTGGAGCCTCAGAACGTTGTGTACACTGAGGAAATCCAGTTTAGTCATGGCTGGAGGGAGGCAGGGGCTGGTCTGTTAGAAACAACCTGACACACACCTGTGCTTTGTCAAACAAGAAACACTGAAAGGGGTGTCTTTAACTATCCCTTCCTTTTCCTTTTTTTTTTTTTCCCCTTGAAGCTAATCTTTTCCCACTGAGTCGTTTCCTTTCTGACTGTTCCAGAATGAATCCCACAGCCCTACATGTCTATCTGTAATTCCCAAGGGGACTGTGGAAAGCAAACCTGACTAATGTCCCCTGCAAGGAGAAAATGATAATTGATGCTTTTTAATTACAAGTTTCCTGCATTATGGTCTAGTTTTTCAGCTTAAAATCATTAACAGTATAATAGAGACTTAAGTAAATTGTTGCCTTTCCCTCTTTTGTAGCATATGTAGGTCAGATTTTCATGTGTAAGAGTTATTATCTCTGACACACTAATGAGTGCAATGACTGCTGACAAAGGTCACATCTGTGTTTTCTTCATTGCATACAACGTGGAGAGGGCCATGTGCTCCTCATTGCTGTGTCTTCATTGCTGTGTCTCCTAGAGTAACTTCACTGGCCAAGATCACTTGGTGCTTTTCACAAAGCACAAATCACAAAGCTGCTTACACCTGCTTTGTACTTCTGTCAGTGAAAGATGAGGCTGAGGGCAGAGGAGTGTCGGCATCGTCATGTCCTCAGCACATGTCCCCTTCATGCATCCTTGGCTTTTCAAGATCTGTGCATTTGCAGTCAAAGAGACGAAGTTGCTGCCTTTCCATGAGGAAATGAATGGAGCTTTTATGTCCCATCTTTGACCAAAGCACTTAAAAGGTTTTATGCCCAGTAGATTGTTTCTAATAGCAGGGAAAATTGATCACTCAGGTACTTTGATGCAGCCCTTTTATTTACAAAGAAAGTACAAAATTCTGTTTCCTATAAATCAGAGGAATCAGACAATATTCTCTTTCTCTGCATGCAATTTCAAACATTTTATCCAGCACTTATCCAGAAGCACTGTTTTATTCTCGAGGTCATTCTTGTGGGGTTTGTCTGGTTCTGCCTGGTTTGGAGAGAAGGCAGCTCCTGTAGGAGCTGGGGGCTCCCTGTCACCCCAAGCACTGCCCTCTTCCCTGCATCTTCCAAGTTTTCCAGATGGCAGAAACCTTGAATTCACCAGCTTCTCCTGCAGATTTGCTCTTTTGCCTTCTTAGGATGGCTGCTCCTCTTTCAGCTGCCTCCTTGTGTATGGGAACTTGGTTGTTTCTTATGCAAAAGAATATCCAGTGAAAGGCAACATTAAAGCTGTTTGGGTCTCATAAGCTTTTGCCTGAACTTTGTGTCAATTGGGGTTACACAGTCAGCATGTGGCGTTGTGCTGATGAAGAGTAAGACCTTTGCACCCTTATTGTCAGCGACAAGGAGCAGGAATAAGTGATGGAACTGGGGCAAGATGAGGTTCTCACTGGCCAAGTGTTTTTACTCCATACTCCCCTTCCAACTAGAGAGAAATACCCCTTTGACCAACAAGCAGGATGAATTGCTAATACCCATGTGAATTTCTCTGCATTCTTGCCCTATTTATCATATTTAACCTTGGATTTATTTGTAGAGAACTGCTCAGAGTCTTGTTTAACAGAGGAAGAAACCAGAAGAAAGCCTGGACATGGTGTGTTTTCTTGCAATATTGCCCTGGACAGTTTCCAGTCTGTTAATGGATGAACACTGACATCTAAACCATCCCCAGGGGAGGATCAAGATCCATCTGACTTCAGTAAGAGGTTCCTAAATAGCTGCAACAAGCCTATACTTCAAGAGAAATAAATTTCACTATTTTTAAAACATGCAAGTTTTGGAAGGCTTTGAATATCAAGATTAATTCTCTGTCTAAATGCAGTGGAAGGCAGCATGGACTGGTGAGTCTCACTCAAATCTGGAAGGTTTTAATATCGTCTGGAATCTGGATTTGATGTTCTAAAAGCTTAGACCTGTTTAGTTTATTTTTTATTCCAGTGCAGACTCTGCATGTAGATATCAGATTCCTTAGTGTATCTCATTGGATTTTTGTGGAAAACATACTACATTATCCATCAGCACCTGAAATTTTGACTCAGGAATTATTGCTGGATAGATTACTGAGCAATATTTAATGGAAAGATTCAATGGCACTCTGAAAAAACCCCAAGCTCACATGGAGCCAAATGCTGCCCTGCTCAGTGTGATGCTGTTTGCAGAAAGTGGCAATAGGGGATGGCTGCAGGAGCTGGACAGAAGGGTCAGGGCACCTGGGCAGGTTTAGAGACTGGATTATGCATCAGGTCATGAAAATTACAGAGGGAAGGTGAGCAGAATATTCTCAGTGCCTCATGAGACACCTACCTGGCATGTCTGAGCTAAGAGGCTGCTCTGCTCTCCAGTCCTGCCACTGAGAGTCCTGTTTGGAACCTGTCCATTTTCATTGCCTATAACAGATATCCTAGGGAGCACAGGTTCCTTATTTAGCCACCTGAATGATTAGCACAGTGAGATGTTATTTAATTAATCTCTGTGCTGAGATCTTCCTCCTGAAGTGCTAAAGGAGAATGTGAAGTCCAGAACAAGAATCCAGTTGTGGAGGCACTGAGAACTTTTGGCTTTGGAGGCTGGGTCAAGATTTGTTGGAGAAATGGGCCAGGATGGAGCTGCCACTGGTGGTTGACTGCAGGCAGAGCAGGGAAGGATTGAATCTTGGCTATGGTCATTTTGTGTGACTGGACAGGCACTGAGTGCTCTGTCAGAGGCAGTTCTTTAACCTGGGAAAACACCAATCCTGTGTTTGCTTTCAAAGCTGGGCTCTTGTTTGTTCCAGGGTGTGACTGCACCTTCATGTTCTCATTGTTTAAGCCCAGCCTACCCAGCAAAGCTCAGCTGGATGAAGATGTGCAGAAATGAGCCACGAGGATGCTACTGCTCAGTGGAACGTAACAAGTTACTGTCACAGAGACAGCAGTTCCTCACACCCCTGTGAAGTTCATGTAAATAAAGGTTCTAGCAACTTTCAGGTTTGAAATTACACTGTCTAGAACTGCACAACAGCCTAAATTATATCAGCCTTATGAAAACAATGCATATTGTTTACACCTTCAGAACGTGGAAATGACCCTGACCACCTATGCCTGTTGTCCATCTCAGCTGGAAAAACCAAAGTCAGGGTTTTGTCCCTCTTTTGTAACTAGGAGTTCACTTCATGCTGCCATTTCTGATGCATTTCAGCAGGTGTACATTCAGCTCTGGGTCAGGTGTTAATGCTCTCAGAACCAAGACATCTAAGCAAGATGTGGCTATTTTTATGATAGCGATGTTTTGATCTCACACCAGGACCATTAAGGAACAATTCCCATTAAATCTATTGATGTGAGTCTTTCCTTGAAGCGGACACTCAGGGAACCTGAGCTGAATTATATTTTAAAGTAGATTAGTTAAATTCTATTAAGACTTATGCAGATATTCATATTCAGAATTAAGTGGCATTAATCTGATTTAGTGTACTTTACTTGAAAAATGAAGAAAGCTAAATCAAATGAAGGCCACTTTAACTCTGAGTAACAAAACTCACTCGTGTAACTTTCAAGTCACAGGTGTTATTAATTCAGATTAATTTTTCTGACTTTCCCTGTGAAGACAAGGGGCAATAAAACCAGAGACAGCCCTACTATATGTTCTCCTTCTGCCCCCAAAAAAACATTATGGACCTCCTGACAGTTAGTTTGGACTTGTGGCTCTAAAGGCTGCTGTTCATTTCTAGTCTATAGTCAATGCTCTTTTCCCTTAACTAACCATTTGAATTAGGCCCATCAGTGTAGAACCACAACATCTGTCCAGGCAGGAGCAGGAGGGTGCTGCTGCCTGGTGTTAATGCTCCTGTGCATGTGGAAAACTTGCAGTGTGTGTGGCTGATTTAAATACGTATCTTCAGCTGTTCTGTAATGTCAGAACTAAATTTACTTGTAGATTTAAAATAGGTGAACGATTTGGCAGCTGAAAGGTCAGGACACACTGTTTATTTTGTGCTTTGCTTGTCCTGATTACCAGAAGATTGTCTGTAGCATCTGACATTATTGTCAAGGCCTTGTGGTGCAATCCTGCACAGACAAACTGCAGCCTTTGTGCCACTGTATCCCCCAACCTTCCCCCAGCTTTGGATTTTGCCACAGTTGCACTCTGGAGTGCTCCAGCACTCAGCCGCAACATCCTGCCTCACCAAGGTCTCAGTGGAGGGAGGAGTATCGACTTCTCCACCATGTGCAGATCAGATTTCAGGCTTTTAGAGTTTTGTACATTTGCCAGGTACACTGAAATACAAATACCAGCTCGTACAACCTTGCTGTGACTTTGGCAGCAGGCACGTGGCTGTTCTGGGTGGCCCCTTCCCCAGTGATGAGTGGCATCGCTGCAGGCGTGCTCTGCCCATTTCTCCAGTCTGGATTCAGTGTCAGGGAGAGACAAACCCATGTGAGAACCATCCAGAATGTTTTGCAGGTCTGAGAGAAACCAGTGCACATTGCCAGCACTGAAACTGCCTGACCCAGGCTGCCTTGCAAAGCACCTTCCCTGGAACAGCTCTGCCTCTGGGTGTCACCTCGGCAGCACGACCACACCTGGACAGGTTCTGCCTCTGCACACCTTGCTGGCCTTGCCTTAGCCTCTCCTGTGAATCCACCTGGGCTCCTGGCAGCCACCAGAGGCTCTGCTGGACACGGGTGCAAGTTGGAACCTCCTCTGGCTCTGGCAATGTGTCTTCTCTGAGTGCAAGGACTTGACGTGAGCAGTTGCGTAGGGCTGTTTCGCCCCCGATATGTAGGAGTGTAGAAGCCTTAAATAAAATATAAAAATTAAAAAAAAAAGAGAGAGAAATAGGAAGAGCAAAAAGACAAACAAGGACTAAATTCCTGTAATTTTTAAATGTTGTTTCTCTCCACCATTCTTTTGGATATTTTGTTTCACAGCTGGATTTGAGACCTGCCTGCTTTTGTAATTGAGGAGTTAGGAATGCTCTGGTCTAGCTGACAAGGTGATGATCAGTCAAAGGTTGGACTCAATAATCTTGGTTGTCTTTTCCAACCTTAATGATTCTGTGATTCTGTGATCTATCCTCAGCTCACCTTTAAAAATGAAGCAGTAATAAAAAAACCCCAAACCCTAGAATAACGGGCTTCAGCACAGGAAGAAACAAGAGCTCAGAATTTCTGCAGTTCCCAGGGGGATTTTAAAAACAGAGAAGCAGATTTGGAGCCAGGCTTGGGGAGCTGACTGGGGAGGCTCCCTGGGGAGGGTATGTCCAGGCTGTGCCCCTTTGTGCCAGCAAGGAGCCAGGCCCAGGGGCTGGGATCAGTGTGGGGAGAAGTGATGGGGTGGAGGACAGGATGAGCAATTTGCAAGTTAGGCAGTTCAGATCCAAAGACAGCAGTGAAGCCACTGGCAGAGAAAGAATTTGAGAGGTGCTGAGATAACTCCCACTGGGGTGTTTGACAAGCAGGAGATGGGCCCACAGGTGCTGTGGAAGGAATGTGGCTTTCAGGAAGCTCAAACTCCCCTCCACACCCACAATCAGAGCCAGCTGAAGCACTGGGAAGCCCCAGCGTTGCCAGTCCTTGCTGGGCTCTGTACACGCTGAGTGGGCTGGAGCCTTGTTTGGGTTTTTTCTATGCTAAGCTTCTTTCCGTTGCATTCAATGTTGCACTGGTAACAACCAAACAAACCAACAGTGAAGCTGTTCTCACACACAACCCTGTGTTCGCCAAGATTCACACGCTCAGGCTCAGCTGCTGCCTCATTCCTCTTAAAGCTTCTCAGCATAAAATTGCAAGCAGGGCTGTCCTGCAGCTCTCGGGTCTTCCCCAGGATCTGACGGCAACGGGATTTGTGAAAATCATGTGGAACCCCGGAGCTCATGTAATGTTCTTTTCTCACAAAAGTAGAGGCTTTAAACTGCCCTGAGCTGTGAAATTCTGATGGGGGCATTATGGAGACATGAACTGAGCTTCACAGTAGCTCTGGGGGAGAAATATTACCTATTATTTTACAGCCTGCTCAAGCACTGCTTTTTAAGGCATTTAAATGTCTCCCTCACATATTCCAAAAGATTAAAGTAATTATTTTCAAAAGCAGCTCCTGACTGTAGATACTTGTTTCTAGAGTCTGCAAGCTGCTGCTTCTCAGAATGACTGTACACTTATACATGGGATACTGAAATATTAAAAATAAATAAGCATTACTTTATTCTCTTTTTCTAGGATAGGTGGAAGGTAAGTAATCCAACAAAAGGATTTACTCTCACAGCACCAAGTGATTCAAATATTCTGAGATTTTTCCTTTTGCCCCTCTTCCACTTTTCTGGGACTGGCCTTTAGAAGAGGATTCCCATGAAGCCCAGAGTGTGGTACCCTGGTCAGACACAGCTTGTGCCCAGTTTTTCCCAGTGGCTGCCTCCAGCCTTTTCTCAGCATGTTCCATGCTATGGAAGAAGCCTCTGTGGAGGACCTAACTCTAGGTGCACAAATATTTATCTTGAAGTCAGGACTTTTAGTAAGTTACATGCAAAGAGAGGGCAGAAAAAGCTTCAGAGATTCCAGTGAGCTGATTGTAGCTTAACACAGCCAAAACCAACCCATCAGCCACAGTTTCAGCCATAGGCTCTGTTCCTGCAGGGAAAACCTGTTGTTAAGGAAACAACCATTATCTTATCTCCAGACTCTGGAAACATTAACATCAGCTTTGTATAAGGATTCAAAGGTCTTCCTATATACAAGGAGAGCCATGAACAGAAACGTGTCCTAGATGAATACATTTGTACCTGTATTTCAAATAGAATGTTGTCTTTTTCATTAAAAAAATTAAGACTAAATTGAGGTTCTGCAGTGATGCTCACACAGTGCAGTCTTTTGCTGGGTTCCTTCAGTTCCTTCAGCTGTGACCTTAAGACTGCTGAATTTAATGCTTGGATATCCCACAGCTTGAAGGCTCTGACCATCCATTTGGTGAGCTCAGGCTATTCCCCACTGAAACAGATTTTGGCAGGTGCTGGCTGCTCTCAGTAACTCTGGTTTTCCATTACATGCAGGAATCTGGCTTTTAAGAACAGAACCCAGAGATGCCTGTGAAGAATTCACTTCCACAAGCACTGAGCTGTTGCTGCCATTTAATGAGAAGCAGTCTGAGTGCTAGCTGCACCTGCTTCTGACCCAGACTGCAACCCCTACTATGTACCATATGTATAATGCCTGGTGCAACAGCACCCCAGACCTCAGCACAGCTACAGCTGCAGGTAACACAGGAAACTGTTTGAAAATTAATAATTTATACTCAAATCTTTGCAATGGCTAGTTTGGAATAATTTGAATTCTGCTCACATATCCCACTAAATGTTGGTTAGTAAATAAATTTTGTCCTATCACCTCATAAAGTATCATAAATGTAAAGGCTGGTATGAAATAAAGAGTCTGAAAGATCTTGCAGGATTCTTTATGTTTTAATTCGAACTGAAAATATTAAAGAGAAGATAATTGGCACAGCCAAATTAACCCAAGGGTTGACTGAAGAAACCTGGGCCAGCATCAGTCTGACCCGGTGTAATGCTGTAATGTCATCATTAACTGCCTTCAGAAGCAAGAGCAATTAAGTAAAGGGTAAAAGCAGCAGAGAAGCTGTAATTTATTGCATAAGACCATCATTGAGAAAACAACCTTTTGACACAGAGAATTAATTTTTTTTTTCTCTGTCTGCTGTAAATTGGGAAATATGAAGGGTAAATAAAATGACCTCTGCCAAGGCACGCTTCCTGGGATAAGTGCCTGCTCGGCTGGGGAGCCGATAATTTTTGGCCATTTCTGAAATGTTTAGATACCAACCAGCTTCTCTGTGCCTGGTCGCGCACACGCTTCCTGCGGCAGCCGCTCCCCCAGCGATGTCAGCGGCGAACCCTGCACCGAGCCCGTGACACAAACCCGCACCGAGCGCCGCGTTCCTGGAACCGGCGGATTATCGGGAGGCTCGGCACGCCCGGGAGCGGCCGGAACCGGGAGCGGCCGGAGCTCCGCACCCGCGCCGGCCGCGGGCCCGAGCGGCTCCTCGCCCCGGGGCCGCTCCGAGCGTCACCACCACCGGTCGCTGGAACACCGGCTGCGCCCGAGGGACGGACAGGGCCGCTCCGGCTGCCAGGGGTCCCCTAGTCCCTGTCCTTCTCCCCGTCCNAGCCCGCGGGGAGCGGGGCCGGGCCGGGCCGGTGCGGAGCTGGGCGGGCTGGAGCCGCTCCTCCTCGGCGCGGGAGCGTGGTTTGCCGAGCCGGGGGTGCAGCTGGGCAGGAGCTGCCGGAGTACGAGCGACACCTTAGAAACAAGCGGCGGAGGAGGCGGCAGCGGTCGCTCCTGCTGAAACCGGGGGAGAATTTTTCGGTTGGTTTTTACCACCAAAGGCGAGAGGTTTCCTGTCTACTAAAATTGTTTCCTCTCTCTTGCTTTAGCTGTCGGCTCCTTGGTTTCTTCTTCTCTTTTAATTTTCAGTGTCATCTGTGTTATCTTCATTGCAGTTAGGGGGCTAAACCCGTGTTAGCTTGTGCTAAAGTTCCTTCTGAATGTTTGTGCTGAACTTCTTGGTGATTTGTATCTGTCAGTAAATGTTTTGAGGAACTCGTGACCATAATTTTGGGAAAATAAGTACACAGCACAGGTTAATTTAAATTTTTGTATGCAACTTAAGTATTATAACCGTAAGATAAATTAGCGTTAGTGTTCACTGCTGTAAGATTATCTTAAGATGCTTTGTCATACTCCTCTTTCACGATGATATTGTCCATGTAACTCAGGAAAAATAAGGCATGCTCACAATTTCAGGGATGTACATTTTACAAGAAGATGTTATCTTTTTAGTGGTAAAATAACTTAATATTCTTAAATTGAATAAAATACAGGCAGTGTGAGTACTCTGTTTTGATTTTCTTGGAACTGAAAATGTGCTAAATGAGAGGTAAAAGAACTTCACCTTAAGCGTAAAATGATGAACTAGTGATTTGGGATGTTAAAATTGACTTTTAAAGACTCTGACATGATGCTGTTTTGTGATTCATGTGAGGTTATTGGTCTGTCTGACTTCAGAGCTGATCCACCAAGGTGCTGTGGTGTGGGTGGCATATTAATTATGCTCCAAGTAGGTGCTGAGGCTTGAGGTAGTGTTTCTAAAGCAGTGCAGGGTGCTCTCTTCCTTGAGTAAAAGATCAAGAAGTTGATTCTGTGCTCAGAGATGGAGTTTGCTGGGGTATGGTATCACCTGGGAGTTGTACTGGCAAGCTGAACACTTCTCATGTGAACAACACTTCTGGTCTATGCAAAGAACTTACTGAAATGACCTATTTTAGGAAAAAAAAAAGGAATTAAATTCACAGTTCAAGCTTGAAGAAGGACATGGCCCAATCGTGTGTATTAATTGCATACTTATTTTTGTGAGATAACAACTCTTAAGGCTTCCAGCTTTTAATATCAAATGCTTAGTTGTTTCTAACTAAAGAACGTCTAAACCAACTGTTTTTCAAAGTAAAGAATGTGGAGCAGGAAGCCTGGACATAGTGTGTAATGCCAGTAATTTCACTGTTGTGGTAGGTGTGTAAACAAAGGAATGGGAGGTATGGAAACTTACTTAGCAAATACAAGTCTAATATAACTGAAATACATTTCAAACCATGTAGCTGGAGGACTGAGGATGCATTGTTGCATTCAAATGGCTTTTTAGTTGATCGATTTGGGGACTGTGCTGCTGTACCCCGACTTCTGTGCCAGCTCAACCAATTCCATATGATGAAATGAGAAGGTTTCTCCTGTAGCACATCTGAAAGGCCACCAGAGTTACATTGTGTGGCTGAAGGTGACCAGTCACGGGCATGGCAGTGGCCATAGGTAAGGACATGTTCCCCTGTCCTGCTCTCCAGGACTGAGTTTAGCCACTTTCTGCCTGTGAGATGAATAAATTGTGGTGCTGAGTGTGCAGAGTGTAATTGACACCTGCCCGGGAGCTGAAGAAAAATAAAGATGTTTATTAGGATAAACTGTAGGTTTCAAAAGAATGGAGGGGGGCGGGTAAGTGAATTCTGATCTTAAACGCAGTCTTGGAGCTCGGAAAAGTCCCTCAAATCTCTGGATTTTATTATTTTTCTTTGGTAAGCTAGCAATTGTGGTATCAGATATCCACAGTAGTAGTGCTAATGCAGTGTGCTCTAAAACATTTATCCATGAATAAAGGCCTCATGTTCTAGAAACCCTTACTGCCCTAAATGAAACAATCAGATGACAACGTATGCTGGAAAATGAGAGCATAATGTAGGCCTAGAGATTAGAAAAATAAAGATAAGAGTTAATACTGTGAGCTGTCATGAGTGTGTACTTTGTATTAGAAGAGGTGTATTCAGAGTGGAAACCAACTCTGGAAGTGCACAAGGGTGCTACATGTGCCTGATAAAGGGCATGAACATTTTTAAGTAATGCAAAGTGGACACTTGAAAGGATGTGTTGTGCTTTCAAGGCTGAGGAGGGTAGAACATTGAGCTACTGAGAGAACAATATCATGTCAGAACTGTTAATATAAAAAAAAAGTGTACCACTTCTTACTGTAGAGGATTGTGCTAAATGGTTCAGATTCACAAAGTAAAAGGTTTGGTTTGGGGAGGGGGGGTTTGTACTGCAAGTGGTTGAATTCATCATCTTTGCTGGACCAAAATCCCAATTATTGTGTCATAAAAATATATGATCAGCTGTTCTTGACAGAATTGTGAGTTATCTCTTCTTGGAGGTTGGCTTCTATAAAGCTTCTGTTAACATGACAAGCACAGAAGTTTGAAGGCAGAAAGTTAATAATAATTTATCAAAATCCCATTTCCAGCTTAAGACACCAAGACCTGAAGGTTGTGCGTTGGCTGGGAGGGTTTATCCCCACCCAGCAGCCTCAGCCCCTGCTCCCTCAGAGTGTTGTGAGGGATGAGGTTTGGCCTCCTGCAGAGATAGCACTGCGGTAGTGTCCTCTTCAGAAGAGCTGTAAGTGAATGGATTTGCTTGGATTTGGGCCAGGCTTTGTGTATCACAGGTCCTAAAGTATTTATGTACGTGACAAATGGAATTTTAAGTCTTTTAAGGTGATTTTTACGTTCTTTCACACAGGTCCTTACTGGAGTTTTGCATTGGAGGCTGCCTTGTGCTAACTTGGTTTCATGGGTTTGAGTATGTACAAGGCAGGGCAAAATCTCCTCTCCTTGGTCAGCACAGTAACAATGCCACCCGTGTAGTGCAGGACTCCCAGTCAGACCAGTTCAGTAATGCAGAATCTGCCTCTTTCATCATTTCCTTTAATGGACTCCTTGATGACCATTATCTCTGAAAAATAAAAACCAAGTGTCTTAAGTTGAAATTGCTCAATTAAAGCATCTGAGAGGCATTGCTTGAAGACTTTCTGTATTGGCCATGGCCAGTGTTGCTTCTGTTGGAAATGGTGAGAGAAAGGAAGCAGAGGAGCAAGTTTTGATGGTAGAGTAGGTTAGAGTGACTGAGGTATCTGCAGTAATCCCTGTAAGTTTTGATGGTGTTTCTTCCTGCTTCACTCTCTGGGAGGAGAGGAGTCCCAGGATGTTATTTACCAGTCATATTTATTCTCTGGGCACTGTTGTCTCTGTTGAAGCCAATTGTTAGTGTCTTTGGAGAGAAATGAGAATATAATGATAAAACAGGGTTTATTCTCTGCTCTTGCCTTTCTGCTCCTCAAAACTTCTACTTCTCTGTTCATTATATTTTGTATTTGTTTTAACTCTGTCCTCTCCTGACAGTAAGGTGTGTTACTCTGCTATGCAAAGTCCAAATCAATACCCAGTGCAGTTGAGGTTCTAAAAGGGAAGAGGACTGATGGACAATGGATAACAGAAGATCAATAAACATGGTAAACAGTGATGTTTCCCCATAAAGGCCAGGAGGGCAGCAGAAATGAATCGTTTTGTGAACCAGGCTTTAATATTCATTACCCAGGGTGTCAGTGGTTTGTAAAGTGTTGTGCTCTCTGACTCTGCTGGTGTTGGATGACAGGAATATTGCAGAAGAATGTCCCTCAGTGCTGTGACTGTATTGCATGACCTGCGGGATTGTTATCCTGGAGCTGTGAGAAGCTGGGATGGTCAAGCTTAGAATAGGATCTCTTTTAAGAGTATGAAAATGGTTATTCAGACATTGGAGTGCTCTTTTAAGGGATCTGTTTGATCAAAAAAATTGCAATATTGGGTTTTAATAGTGGAAATAGAAGACAGAGCTACAAGACTTAGATCTTACTCTGGATTTCATGTGTTTTGTTTAAATTACACTTCAGTTGTAAAATAGGACTGCGAAATTATAAGCACAAAGGTATGGACTCCTTTGATACTGGGAATTTCAAAGCAGATGGTAGAGGAGTGAAATGGGAATGTGACTTGTCATGAGCTGCAGTGAAGTACTGATCTGAAATTAAATAGAGAGATGTAAAAAACATTCTGTTTCCCTGGAAGTCTGGATTAAGACTGAGAAAAGAAAAACGTTTGTTTTTATGAGCCCAGGCAGGCTGGAAGAATGAGGGTTCTGTGTGGGAAAGGAGCTGGGGTGCTCACACGCCTGTGTTGTGGGCGCTTGGGTAGGAAATGTTGCTGAACATGTGACAAGGAGAGACAGTGGAAGTTGTCTGAGTTGTGCTTGCTGTCTCCTGCCTGTGAGCTGCAGCATGTTCTGCTTGCTTGTCTCTGGAACCCCAGGTACCCAGAGCCTGCCTGCTCTGGGATCCATCCCAGACCCCTCTGGCTGAGGCCAGGAGCGATGCCTTGCAAGAGCAGAGCATTGCAGAGCATTCCCACAGCCCTGCCTGCTGTCACCTCCTACTTCTTGTTCCCATCTCTCTGCCCCACTGTGGGCAGGGTAAGGTGGAGATTCTCTCTGGATGCTTTCCAAGCAGGGCATTACCATTCTGCTGGCTTAATATGTATCTGTCATCCTTGTTGCCCTGGAGGGGCTTCACTTTTTTTTCCTAGAACTCTTGTGTAATGCTTGGGGTTGGTCACATAAATAAATGTACTTTGGTGGGAGACGAAAGTGATCTGTACAACTCTTGTCTTGTTTGGAGCTGCTGTGGCGTTTGATAAGGCTTATCTTTGTAGGACCTCTTCCGTAGCATTTCTTTTTGTCTAATCATTTCCATTCTTCTTCCTTTTCAACTTAACTTGAAGTGTTAAACAAAGGAATTAGGAGAAGTGGAAAGAACTAAGGGGGAGATAATCCTGAATGTCTGTCAACTCAGAAGCGTGCTGGTTAATAAACGCTCGGCCAGGTTCTGAATAAACCTTCTGAGCAAATGTGTGACAACTTTACAAAAGTATTTTTATAGAAAAGAAAAAAGTGTTACTCTTCTATTTATATGTTATTTTTAGTGAGTAGCAAGAGATATGGATGGAGAATGGACCAGCTGTGCATACAAACTTTCTCCTATTTTGTAATTCCCTTTATTCCCTTTTATCATTCCCTTCATGACAACAGGTCGAGTGTTCCCAGAAGCCTTAACACTGCTGAGAGATTTCAGGCAAGCTGAAAGCAGTGCCTGACAGTTTCAGAAAACTCTGTGTCTGAAAAGATGTATTAAGAGATGTATTGTATTTAAAAGTGTAAATATTTAGTTGCGTGACTCTCCATTTCTTTTGTCATGCAGCTTTGAGATGTGGATTGGCCATGGTTTTGGAGTATTAAACAGATTTTATGAACCTTTGCTTTTCTGATGAGTTACGCCAACTTTCCAGATTTACTTTTAAATCCTATCTGTATCCTAGCTATCATTCTTTATACCAAATTAAAACTTCACGATTGAAATGATAAAAATGAGTAAATGATGATGCTGCCCCATGAGTGGTTTTGCTTTCTCGCAATATGTTTTTTTAATCTGCTTCTTCCATCCAGCTGCCCTAAGCAGTGCATTTACCAATGAAAATACCATGGGCTGTTTTGCAAACTTCTTTGTGGACAAAAATGGGTGAGGTGTGAACAGTGGCTTTTTGAGCCTCCTCCTCCAGTAACCCCAGGCAAATCAATGCTGGTTTGTGTGGTCTGTTCAGATCTCATGCTGCTGAAGAAGGGATTGTCTGTTGGCATAACACTTCTGATCCTTCACGGAGCTGGGAGAGCTTTTGAGGGGGTGTGGAGGCTGTTCCTCATTTTCGCAGAGAGGAGCTTGTCTCGCGGAGTGGTGACGAATGGAGGTGAGAGATTTCCATCCCATGTGTGCTTTGCACTTGCACTGTTCAGTTCAGTTTCCCCAAAAGAGGGACCAATGCTGTCTCTAAAGCCTTTGTTGTTCAGCATGGCAGAGGCAGCTCTGTAGGGATGGGAGCAGCTTCCTCACCCTTCAGTCCTCACTGTTTTGTCACCTTATCCTGGAAGACAAACTGAGCTGCCACTCGTGCTTGGCTTCTCTGACCTTCTGAGCAATTAAAAGCCTCGTTTACGCACCCACACCCTGTATGTGCTGTGCATACCCACAAACCTACTCACAGTGCTTGAAATTCAGAGCTTGGCTCTCTTTGGTAAACAAATGCTTGGTGGATGAATTAAGCATGGATATAGGAACATTGCCCTATGCCTGAAATTAGACTTGCCTGCATAATTCTGTAATTGGACAAGGCAGGATATGGCTCAAAGACACTTATTTCCCTTTGCCCTTTTGAATCCATCTGGTGGCTTTTGCTGTTCTTTTATCTCCCAGCAAATCAAGACCTTAAAATTGATGACCTGAAATTAATTTCCTTGAAGCTGTTTTAATGACACTTCCCTTTCTATGCATGTGTGTGCACAAAATATAACCCACATAGAGGGGAGTGCCTTCACTCTTAACTGTTTTTTAACTGCTTGAGATTATAGAAATTATTTCTAAATGCAGTAGTAGAAATTTTTATGGTGTTAAAGGCATTTCCTGGACAAACATTACACTGATGATACCTGTTTATTGAATAAAAAATACAGGATAAGAAAGGGAAGATTTTAGCTCTTTTTTACAAGGAAGTAACTGCAAAGGAGTATGGCCATAGAGAGTTTGAATTAATAGAGCTTGAATGTAAAATAGAACTGTAGTTCTTAAAAATTCATTAAAAACTTTTTAAGCTGTTCATGTTGCACTGTGTATTCAGCAGATGTCTGGTGAATTTTGGTGTGTATGGCTACAAGATACCCACCTGCTGACCTTCTTACTTTTCCGCCTGTGGGGTTGTCAGATGAAGATCCCGGAGACAACTACGCTGATTAATGTTCTCAGAAGTGCAATCTGTGTGTGTGTTTTACAGCTCTCTATGTAGCTGGTCAAAATTTAGTATCTGCCTCTCTGAAATAGAGTTTTGGAGGAGTGATTTCATTTACAGAAGTCTCATTGTAGTGTTCTACCTGAGGTCTGCCTTCCACTCAGTTGTAGGACCTATGTCTGAATTATACCATAGAGGAGCAAAGGTTGACAGAAAATGAGTAATGGATGAGAACACTTCTCAAGGAGTGCTGAAAAGTTCAGAAAACCTTTAAAATGAACTTAAACTTTTTAAGGAAAATTTTATTTTTCTTTAATTTCACACTGGTGGCCTGATTCACACAGGGAATGACCATGTTGGTAGATCCATGCTGCTGAAAAAAGAAGAGAGGAGAGCTCTGTTTACGTTCTTCCCAATCTTATTTTGTTTGCCTTTTTTTTTTTTTTTTTTTTGAGTGTTCACATGACAAATTATCGTTCCAGGTTTGTTATCAGTACCACATTTTGACAGAGAAAAACAGAGTAAGATAGATCCCCATATGCACAAGGACCTCACTTTACCCTCTCAGTGTACTGACTTCCTTTCTCCTTAGAAGCAATACGGTGTCTTTATGTGAAATGATAATTTAAATTCAGAATGCCAGCAAAGCTGTTTTTTTTTTTTTTCGTGTATCTATCTCCCATGGTTTCTTAGCAATTAGGCATTAAAAAAAATATGTTGTGGGAGGTGCTCATCATTTTCTGACTCAGTTGGTTTCAATGGAAGTCAGGCCTGTAAAGCAGCTGTTAAGGTCAGGCAGTCTGTAATTGACCTGTCAGATGTTGCAATTAAAGTGTATTGCAGCTGTTAGAAATAGGAGTTACCTCCATTGCTTCTGAAAAAAACTGAAAAGGAACCCGAAACCAAACCACCAGAAAGCTTTAATATATTTCACTGATTCATTAAGTACTGCTCTCTTCTGTGTGTAATGCAGGAAACAGAGGGGAATGCAGATGGAGCTGCTGCCTTTGATTTCAGTGCTGTTTGTGGCAAGGCCTCTTTCATGTTCTGAATAACAAAGTCCAGGGAAAATTCTTGCCGGTGTCTGTCAATTAATAAGTTTACACCTTGAAATGCTTGGAGTTATAAATACTGTAGGAAAACTAAGAAAATGTGTTTACATGAAAACACACGTGGGAATGCTTTTGCCACATACTGTTTTTTGCCTTAATGCTTTTGTGGATTTTGTGAAATATTAGAATGTACTGTAATTGAATAACTAGGAATTGTATAGTTGCTTCAACCCTGTGCACTTGAATGAGTGTTTTTGCGTCTGTCTCATAGTTCAGTATTTTTAATCATAAAATGCTTAAGCCACTCCTTAATTCAGAATTAGTCACTGAGAGATGATACTAAAATGTGTGTAACAGTTGCAAGGCTCTAGAAGCTTTTGACAAGCTGAAAAGCTCCCCAGAGCCCTTATGTCGTGACAGTCAGCTGGGGAAGTCTGAGTTGTCTGTCCTAATGTTTTTGTTGAGCTTCACTTAATATCTTTGCTCGTTGAGGGTCAACAGTGTTCTGTGTTTTGTGTGTTTGCCAGGGTTTTTGGCTTTTTGTAATAAGGAAAATGCTTTGTCCTTAGCATGGTAAAAATTCAGGTAGTTTGGGGTCATCTGGGTTCCATTTCAGTGTCTTGGATGTTGTCCTGCGCTTGTCACTCTGTCCTTCAGCTGGAAAGCCACAGTGGTGCTGAACTTTTGCATTTTAATTTCTAGGTATCTGAGTTGAACATAAATCTGAATGAGTGTTGCCTTAAGCAGAGAGAGAAATGTCTGGTACTCGCCAATTCCAAATCTGACATTTTATTTTCCGGCTATTCTTAGGACACAGATTCTTTAGAGTTTGTTTTGTTAACCTTCTATGGATCTTGCTATAAATTAGAAGTTTAAGTATTTTATGCACAGAAGCTGTCATCAGTAGCCTATGATCTCTGCACAGTTCTTGCTAGAATATGTGTGATTCTAGAGCTGCATTAATGTGGTTCTCAGTCATTGCTGTTGCTGCTTTAAGGTGTTAGTGACTCTTTATGATCTTACTTGTTCCATAATCTGTGTGAACACTGCTCTTCAGTCAGGTAAGTTAGAGCAAAATTTTTCTAACCCTTCTAATAATACTGAAACTAAAAATAACATGATTACTTGCACAGTGCTTTCAGAGAAGTCTGGAATTCTAGTCCATTTTCTTCCAAAATTAGATCACAAAGAGCTTTCCTGTTCTTGTGGTGCTGATTTATGTTTCTTTTGCAGTTTCCAGGTAGCAGGAAATGCTGGTAATGCCTTTCCCCATTAATTTTTTCATGGAATCCAGTGACAGGAGAGACCATTGCATGGCATGGAGTGATTGGCAGGACTGCCTCTCTTAGGTGCTGTGAACAATTGTTTTAAAGAAACTTTGCAGAGAAGTTTGACTTTTGGGTTGAATTACTTTTGTCCCACCACTTCTCAAACTTGATGGCAGCTCTGAAATGACTTGCATGTTCTGAAGTCCTGTTTATTGGCCTTTTCCTAACCTTGTCTGTCCTTTGGACCTTCTGGGGATTATGCTTGCAGAAACTTCTGAGAAATCTTGATCTGTCGCAAATGCATTTTCTGCATTTATCAAAGACACTTTTCCTTGGGTAGATGAGAGGAAAGGAGGTGAACAACTGTAATCAACGTGCCCTCTAACAGCAGTTCCCTGTGTTAATATTTGCAGCTTGCTCTGTGTCTTCAGGTGCCTTAAGATAATTAATATTCATGTGTTAAGTACAACTGCCTTTCTAGCTAGGTATGAATACTTTATTTGTATTAAATGTAAATGTAGCCCTTCTCCCTTCCCTAGACAATTTAAGCTTTCTGAAAATAGCCTTGCTTTGATTAGTTGTTCTTGTTTCAGTTTGTGCCAGCTTCCTGGTCTGTAGATCTTTGCCTGTTTTTTCTACTTGTTTATTTTATTTGAAGAGTTATTACCTTGCTTCTTAGGGATGTGCTAGGTCCAAAACGAAATACTTCTAAGTATTAAAAACTTGAGTCCTATTTAATCATACCAGAGAATATCCCCTTCTGTAATTTTGAAAACATCTCTGAGACCTAAGGAAACCATGATTGTGTACTGTGTTTTGTCCTCTCAGGTTAAAAAGCCATGGGGCACCTTACATGCTAATCCTCTGCAGAACATGAAATTAAAATGAAGGCTGAGCATAAGAAATATGAAATTCGATCGATCATTAAAAATCCCCTGGGGAAAAAAAAAAAAGTCTTTAGATACCTACGGGTAAATCTGTAGGTTCAATTCCTTTTTAAATAATCTCTCATAACTACATTTTACATGGGAACCTAGAGTTTGAGTTACTAATTGGTGCTGCTCCTCTGTGTATCTGAGTTTAGCCTCATGTGGACAAGCCTGTTTATTTTTAAAACCTGTTCATATGAAGGTGTGTGATGGTGGTTTTACCTTGGCAGGTACTGTGGCTATTGATGGAATTTTTTTGTTAGGGAAATGAATGTAAATGTAAGAAAAAGTCCTTGAATGCTCACTTGCTACCTGTAGGCAGTTCTACCTATTGATGTGCATTTGCACTGGGAAAAAAAGAGCCTGCAAGACAATTCTGATAGGCCCTTTTTAATTTAGGATTCAGGGCACCTTATTTTACTTAATTTTGGAAACATGCTTTTCTCCAAGTCACTCGGTCAAAATTTCCCCTAAAGATTTCATAGTGACCTTTAATTTAATGGGAGATGTGGGCAGAGTTTTCAGCTGTGGAATAATCCACGGAGGTTTTAGATAATCTTTTATCAGATTAATGAGGAGGTGATTTTTGTTTTCCACTTAGATAAGTGAGCGAGTTACAATTCTGCAGTTTTGCCTCACCATTTACCCTTTCCACAGGGTGGAATTTTGTGCCTGTAAACTTTTGATGCTTTATTACTACAGCAATCTAACATGGTCAGTTGAGATGCAGAACTTGCACAGCACCAGAAGATGCTGATGTAGACTCTCCTCCCTTTTAGAAGAGGGCAAATACAGCAATTACGTATTTATTGCTCAGAACTATAAGACAGTTGTTGGGTTTTTTGCTCTCCTTTGACTTGCCAGGGTGACTGTGAGGAGAGTACAGCAGTTTGAGAAAAGTGGGAAGAGCTGGCTTTAGGCTGGCTCTGAGATTGCCCTTGTTTTAATGTGTCTGTTTCTGAATCTCTTGCTGCAGAAATTTCAGATCTAGGTCTGTAAACTTGTCTTTTTCTGGGGCATTTTTCTTCTCATGTGTGCCCAAATTAGTTTTTTAGGTAATTTTGGTGCCAGCAGCTAGCTACCTGGAAAAACCACATATTTTAACATAATTTTAAAGACAGCAGTGTATGTTATAGGAAATGACCAAAACCCCAAAATCTGTGATGGAGGGTGAGAGGGGGGTATATGGTGGTGGTTTGTTACTATTTTATTTTGTTCTGGGAGCTAATAAAAGGTCCCTTTGAACTTTTTAATGTGGAGTGTTTTAGAAGGAAAAGGTGCTGCCTGTTGCTTGCAATTACAAATGATAAACAAGAATGTAGTTTATAGGAGGAGAACGTGTGAATGTATGTACTAGAATTTTTATTCATTCTTATTGTGCCAACTGGGAGTAAATGTTCTTTAATATAATTATACTCTAGTGGAGTTTGAATCTATTCCAAAGAGCAGAGCTCTGCCTAAAAATTTCTTTTATTTCTTCTGTTAGGGAAAATGTTGGGTTTCTTAAAAATACTGCTTCACTTCAGCCTTCAGAAAGTCATTAAATGAGAAGAAATTAGATTTTTCTGAGTTTCTAGACAACCTTTAACTGCTTGGCTTTTTGTGTTTGTTAAAATGGGGCTGTAGTGCAGCTTTTAAAGTTTTTGGTGAGTGGTGTGTCATGGAAGGGGAATAGGAAATAATAATTGTTCTTTTATCAATAAAGGCAGAGGAACTGTTGTGGTAGCTGACCTTTCTTAGGTCTTTGGGGAAGATGTTAATATAGAATACACTTGCTTAGCTAACATTAAACAATTTTTGCTTGATTATTTTTGAAGTGTTGTAAAGACTGGCTTGGGGACCTCAGCAGCAGCAACAGAATTCCAGTAATTTTTGTCTGCAAGAAAATTCCATTAGTTTTGAAGACTTCTGGTTTGCCATTGAAATTTTACTTGACTTTTCTGTCCTGGACTTAAAATGACTCTTACTCATCTCTTTCATAGGTTTATAATTTTCACTAAAAGTATAATCTCATTGTCAAAGGTTTAAAATCTTGCCTAGGATTCTCTTTTTAAATATCCCTAAGCATACTTAAATGCAGATTATTTAACTTAAATTTTTCTGAACTTAAAAGCATTTGCACAAAAATGTTTAGCTTTTTAAATGCTCAGAGAGCTCCTGCTGGAGGTGTTTTAGCTCTCACCCAGGTCAGTTGTGCTGACCTGGGTTACTCTGTCAGGGCTATGTGCTCTGTGTCTATATTATGATCCATGGTGGGTGGCATGGATCATAATATCATGATATTGATATCAACTTTTTCATTTCTGCCCTTGGATTTAAAACAGGTTGTGTTGGTTTTGGTTTTTTCCCCCCTCTTCTCCCCCACCTCTGTATCTCAAATCCAGTTGCATGAACTTGGAAAGTGAAGGAAACTTCCTTCTTGTTCCTGATAGAAACTGAGCTCTAAAGCCTTATCTCCAGGCTGGGTAACTGGATCCCTGACAGGAAGGTTTCACAGGGCTATTGTGTGATAGTAATTACCAACCCTGGCTCTGTAGTTCATTTAAAAGTAATGACTAGTGGATGTAAAAGGAACAATAGATGTTAACTATGGAATACATTAACTCATGGAGATGCCAGGGGAATTTAATTGATCATAATTAGAAATTTGAATGGGAATAGGAAAGAACGTTGAATTTTGTGTTTTCTATCCCTTCTTTTTTTTTTTTTGTCTTTTATGATATAGATCTGCTGAATGAGATGAAGTCCATGTGACAGATAATGTCCCAGCAGCTGTGCTCTCTGCTTCAGGAAGGGCATTCTGGGCTAAATGGGAATTGGCTTTCTAAACTACTTCTGTGGCAAAGCAGTCCTTTTCACTAGTATTGTGCTTCATTTTGAAGGACCTGAAATGAAGACTTCTTGCTCTTGACAGAAAATTTTGTCTGATGCTGAGAGCTCTGTTACTTATATTAATTAAGTACAAAGAATTGCAGCAGTTCTCCCACATATCTCAGTGTTGGAAGGCAGATACTGGTTGAATCTCTAGTAAATCAAACAGAATCTAGAATTTCTGGGAGCAAATATGAATTTCAGATCATATTGCCTTGTGTAGGTGTTCTCTGTCTGAGAAAGATTTAACGTGCTGCTGGCCTGGTTTGGAACATGGCTGTAATGTGTTAGTATTAGTCCTGTTTCTGTTAATACAAAATCTGTCACTCCATAAGGAGGCTGCAGAGATTGTCCACAACAAATATACTGCTGCTTCTTCCTGCCAAATGAAGGGTAGATTTAGAATATGAAGTGTCTACCTGTTTTGAATCTGACACTTGAAAATTACTATAATGTAACTCAAAAGGATAAAAAGGGCCCCGTGAATCCTAAAGAACAACTGGGTTTTTTTCCCAGTCTGCCAAAGCAGGAGCTGCCTGTTGGGCGAGGGATGGCCCAGAAGGGTTACTGGGGAAAGCAGAGGCATAACCAGTGAGAAACATCTTTGCCTGTGAACAGCTGTGGCAATCTCCATAAGGTTGAATTGTAGCATTATCACTAATGAAATTAGTTGTTTACTGGACAGCATTTAGGACTTGTTCTTCTGGTGCCACTGACAGATACAGGAGAAAGTATTGCAGTTTAATAACCCGTGAGGTTTTTCCTTTACTTAGGAGGAAAGGAATTTCTGTTTTGTGGAAAACCTATTTTTTGGTCTGTGTTTAGTAGCAACAAAAATACAAGTGCTGAATCTTGCTGCACATTTTTCTGAAAGCATTTTGCTAATACAGTGTACCCTTTCCCCCTCATGAAGATGTTGTAATAAGTAATAGCAATGTGATTAGAGTAGTTGGCTGCTGCAAAGCATGTGAATTTAGTTACCCAATCCAGCCTGTTTCTCCGACTAAATGATTATGACTAAGTGGGGTATATGCAACTTTGACCTTTTAAGTTAGTTCCTCGTTTGCTGCTTTGCTGTTTGAATCACTGTCTAAATTGTTAATATGAAAATAATTGCTTTTCTGTATAAAGTAAGTGGGATAATGTCTAAGGCTCTTGGATGGACTATGTGTTTTCTCAGTGCTGTGAACAGGTGCTTTCTGGGGTGCAGCTGAAGAAGAGTGGGGGGTGTTTGTCCACTGCAGGAGAAAGGAGCAGAAGGGTGTTTATGCTGCTAGGCAGAAGCACACCTTGCTGGGTTCTTGGCTCTTCCTGTGAGCTCCCAATTATTCATTCCTGGGAAAGAGCACAGTTACTGCAGTGACACAAGAGGTGTCATGGCCTAGCTCACACCTGGCCTCTCCCTGGGTATGCCTGTTTGTCACCAGGTGCATCACAGCGTGGTGGAGATGTGTTGTCACCCAGGCAAAAACATCCTCAGCTGCAGCGCTGCTGCCTCCCTGCTCCTGGGAAAGGGCTGGGCGAGGAATGGTGTCTGTCCCAGGCAGCTGCCTTCCCTGTTTGCCTGGCTCGGTGTTTCCTGTTGTTGGAGCTTTAAAAGCAATGCCTGTAGGTGAGGATTATGAACTGCTCTTCTGTGGGAGATAGGGATGCAGTGCCTTGAGGTCAGAAGTGGAAATGGCAGCAGTTGGTTGGCAGCTATCTCATTCCACCCTGCAACAGCATTCAAAGTTCAAACCTTTGGGGGAAAGGAATTATTTTCTGAGTGGCCTTCTTCCCTTCCAGGTAAAAGTTCGTGTTTTGAATAATTTGAAGCCTGAGGATGTAAGACTATTACTCAGATCTGCCTGCCACATAAATAAAAAACTGATCCCTTGCATCTTCAGAATCAATGGAAAAACCTTGAAGAGGCAGGCAGAGAATGGGAAACAGTGTGGCCTTCAAAAGAAGAACCAGTGAAAACCTGTGTTTCTGCAAGTACCAATATAGTCTGCAAACAATCAGGTTGGAATTGTGCCACTTCAGATAGTGAGGCTGGAACATCAGGTCTTCAAACAGCTGGGAGAGGAGCTGAGGAGTAGGGGAAGGAAATGAGTGAGGAAAATGTAGCCAGAAATGAGTAAGAAATGAATCTGTTAAAATGATTTAAGGGGTAAAAATGTATGGTTCAAGAGCCTGATGAAATAGCTTTATGAAAACCTAACACCTACTGAAAGAGCTGTCAAGGAAAAACTTCTCAGCATCTGCTTTGGGAAGAAAAAACAAAATGAGAGCCCAAATTCTCCACAATAAAACAGAGATTGTGTTCAGGAATGGATTGGAAATATGTTCTTTTATATGACATGATTTGTGGTACAGTAATATGCTTTAGGTAGGCAAATTCTGCCTAATCAAGAATTTCCTTCCTTTCTCTGTTAAGTTAATCATGATGTTAAGAAAATCTTGCTTGTTCTGTAAGCAGTAAAATCTCTTTTCAGTACATTTGCTGTGTGCAAGTGAAGTTCATCTGCTTCAGGTCATTAGCACTGCATTAGCACAGCATGGCAACTGGTGTTTAAACACCAGCTAATTAATGTTCAGTGTAAACACAGTGTGCTAAAGAGCTATCCAAACCCATGAAGTTCTAGCTGATAAAAAATGCCACAGTGACAATGCTATTTGCAGGGGGGAATTGCTGATCTTTTTTTCCTGCTTTCCTAGATTATTGATAAATGGTTAAGGCTGAACAGCAGAAGAGAGAGGGTCAAACTGATGCCAACAGCATTGTGTGCAAGGGCAATTTTGTAATTATATTTGTGGGGTTTTGATGTTTGTTTTTCCTTCCTTAGTGTATAGTGTTGTGATGGTTCAGTGACCTGGAAAATGTGTGGTTTTGTACTTTCAAATTTTGGTGTGTTAGTTTTGCAGTTTCACGACTGGGCCAAAATATTAAACGTGTCATAGCTGATGGCCCAACACTATGGAAATGAGATTGGATACGTATCTTGTCCAGTGGTATTTTTTTCCCCTCTCCAAAATAAACTTGGGTGTGTTTGTGAAAAAAATCTGGTAATTTGCAGTCTGAACTATGTGAAACAGAATCATGTCTATGGTGGACAGCAGACAGAAGCATGGATTCTGTCTGCTGGTGGCTCCCAGGTGTGCTAATACAACAGGGAAATGACAGACCAAATTTCTTACAACCTTTGCACTCACCAAGTTATACATACAGGTGACTGGTAAGTGTACATGTAAACTTCAGGTAACTGAGAGTTCTTAATATTTGGGTAAATAACTACTTGATCCACAGATGTAGTAAGAAAGGTAACTACCTACTGAGCCCCAGGAGGGCTGGAGGCACATCTCCATCACTGAAAGGAGTTCTCTGTTTATGCTGCCACTTGGAAGGGTCAGATGGATTTTGGGGAGGACAGAAGAAAACTGTTCCATGGTAAAAGCTGAAATCTGAAGTGATCTTTAGGAGGAATTTTTGTCTCCTGAGCGGTCATCAGAGCAAGGGTGAGATGTCAAGTAAAAGCTTGACCAGGGTCTGAATGTTTCTTTTGGTCCTTTGAACCCAAACTGGCTCCCTGTCACATGCAACAGAAATGAGACTTTGAAAAAAACAAAAACCGAACGCTGAAAATGAAATTTCTGAAGGTTTTACATGAAGCAGGTTAACACCCAGCACCTTCCATACAGCCTGCTTGGGAAGTTCACAAATGCTAGAAGAAACAAGGGATTGTCAACAATTTAGGAGCCATAAAATGGACAACTATAGTGTGTAGGAAGTTGTGGACAGATGCTCACTCTGAATAAGCTGCGTAGCAAAGATCTCCTGTTTTAAAATGTTTAACCCAGCTTAGTTCAGTGACATGTTAAAAAATGTTTACATGAGCAGCTTTGCTAGGAAGTAGAAAGGGCTACAACCTTCAGTAGGATGATGATGCCGAGCAGGTGGCACTGGCTTGCTGCATAATACAATCTGATATCACAACTGTTTGTGAAGTGCAATTTCTTCACCACCACATAATCATTCTTCTGAGCTGCTCTTTAAACGTCAGCAAAGGCCTCGCATTGATTCAGCTTGACAGTTTGATTACAGCATTTTAACAGCTTCTGAAAAATAATTCAGTTATTGAAGTGGTAAACTCGCTGTCTTGGCAGTGGAGATAAAGTGCTGCCTCCCAGCTGGAGAGGCAGAGCTAATCCTGTAATTCCTGGTCCACCTCTGTGTATGGTCACCAGTGCCTTGGTTTAAATGCATGCTATTTCCTCTCTATGTAAATACATGCTAAATTCGCTTTCATGGGTCAATAAAATGCTTAAATAACGTGTTCCCCACACCATGATCTTTACATATTTCTGACCTTGCTTTGAGTTTCAAATTTTCTTTATTTATAAGATATAAAGCATTAAGTGTTGCATGTAGAAGGGACTGAGAGTTAGGAGTGAAGAATTTCAGTGTGTTGGGGTGCGATGAGGTCTGGAAGTCAGAGTTACATGTGGCAGGGAAAATAGAAAAGTGGTGCTTCAGAGATGAACTGTAATTTCAGGGCACTTGAAGATAATTTTATCAGCCTGGTGTGTTTTAATATTGCCATTTTGTGGTATATGGAAATATGTTAAGTAGCACACAGTAACCTAGGTCTGTAATTTTCAACATAGGCATCTCCTGCTTCTTGTTTCTTTGTTGGTGTGGGTTGGTTTGGGATTTTTTTCTATGTAAAATTTTGTTTGACTTAATGCTTGAAAATAATGGTACTTGAAGCAGGGGGAAGTGCATTTAATGTGGTGTTATGTTTTCTTCCCAGACTCTGACACATCTCTGGAACCTGCAATGACAAGTCGGAACAGTAGCCATGCAGACAAAACTGGTGAAATGTCCTCAAAGCAGTCAACACCAAAAGTGCAGGTCCAGCGATCTGTCTCCCGAGAAACCATCACAATTCATTTCTCTGCATTTGGGAAGGAGGAAGAAGAGGAGGAAGAGGAGTTTAAAGAGTTTATTGATGAGGAACTAGATGACCAAAGCATTGTAACAGCACTTGAAGCCAAGGAAGACCTCTGCTTTGAGCATACCGGCCATGACCTTTTTGGTCCAGCTACCTCGCTTAACGTGGCCAACTCTGCATCACCGCTGTCCTCATCGCCTGCAGTTCTGCCAGCTGCAGAAACTGTAAAGCTGTTGGACTTTCCTTCCCCATCCCAAGTACTCACTGCAGTGCCACCAGTCCTGTCTCCATCATCACACTCATGTCACACATTTAGCACATCAGGTGCAGCAGCACCACCTGTGGAACAGAAATCCAGTCTGTCTTCCCCATCCTCATCCCCTTCCAGATCAGTTGCCTGCTCTAGCGGATCATCCACAGTTTCTAGTTCAAAGCCTTTTAAGGGGTTAGTCAAGTCCTTTTCAACAGAAGTGGAACCAAAAGAACCCACCCCACCGATGAGACATAGACACTTAATGAAAACCTTGGTGAAATCTCTGTCTACAGACACTTCTAAACAAGAGTCTGAAGCTGTGTCTTACAGGCCACCTGACTCGAAACTGAACTTGCATCTGTTCAAACAGTTCACTCAACCTCGAGCTACAGGTGGTGATTCTAAAACTGCCCCCTCCTCTCCATTAACATCCCCCTCCGACACTCGTTCCTTTTTTAAAGTACCTGAAATGGAGGCTAAAATTGAAGATACGAAAAGACGCCTTTCTGAGGTAATCTATGAGCCTCTTCAGCTGCTCAGTAAAATAATGGGTGATGAAAGTAGTAGCCACAGGCCCAAAGCCTTATCTTCAAGTGCTTCAGAACTCTCAAACCTTTCCAGTTTGAATGGCCATTTGGAAAGCAATAACAACTATAGCATTAAGGAAGAGGAGTGTGATTCGGAAGGGGACTTCTCTGGGGGTGACTTTAACCTGACTAAGAGCGATCAGTCAAGAGGGGCAGAAGAGCATGCAAAAGAGATGGAGACCAAAAGCTCTCAGTCTGCAAGCACAAAGGATGTGGGGTCAAAACCTTCACTTGTACTTGAAAAATGTTTGTTGTCTACACTAGTGAGCAGGGAGGATGAGGAGTTTTGTGAACTGTATTCTGAAGACTTTTTCTTGCTAGAGGAGGAAAGCAAAACTGATAAACCTGCTGAAACTGTGGTCGAGCCTGAGATGACTGAGGAAACTGTTACTGTGCTCAGTAGTGAAGATGAAAATAATCTGGATGTGCAACAGTCTGAAATACCAGTGAAAACTTTATACTTATTAATACTGCTAGTCTATGCTTACTTTATTATCCCTCTCCCTGGCTATTTAAGTGGACTTTTACTTGGACTGGCCCTTGGATTTATGGTAGCTGTCTGTGTGATTTGGCTTCTTATTCCACGTACTCACGATTATCTCAAATTGCATAAAAGCATGAAAAAGCGATGGAATACAGGAGCTCTGGACATCAAAGAACCTGAAATACTGAAGGTGAGGTCATGGCATTTCGTGTGTGTGTCTGTGTGCATTATTTTGGGTAGAAGGAGTAAACTAGGTTTATCCTGAGGGTGTAAATGAGCTGAAATGTCCCAGTTTGTAAATAGTTTTTTAGGGTCAACTCACTTTGGCAGGGGCACAAATGGTTTAGTATCCAAGAATATATAAGACTTCAGTGTCTTTAGGGATTAGTAGAAAATGGAATTTCTTCAAAAGTAAAAGGGCAAATGGCTTTGCTGATAGATTTGAAATGATCCAGCTGAAATACTGAGAGCAAGTGGTGTCAGAGTTTAGTGTGTAAAATAACATTTGTGCTTGAAGCTGTGTCTTGGGAGATGTATTTTGTTTCTGGGATATTTTGCTGTCTAGGCAGTAATTTGTTTGTCTGGTGTGTTCATAAGCAGAGACAAAAGCATTGTGTTCAAGTAGAGCATAGAGATTTGGAGAGCATATGGGTCATCCTCAAACATGAGCTAATTGAAATGGGAGGAGGAATTACAGTTCAGCAAGATGTGTGTGAGAGCTGGGTTTTAGGTGAAAGTTTGTCCTTCCTGCTCTCTGCCCTCCCACTTGTTGAGATATTGCAAGTCTGCTGTCACTTCATGTGTCACTTTGCTGCCTGTCCAGCTGTGATCCATCCAACCCCTCTGTTCTGTAGTGCTTCTGATCCCTGTCCTGCCCTCCTAATCTCCATCTGTGATGAATGAAAATAATATTTTCCCAACTGCAGAATTCTGAGCAATAAAAAGTCTACTGGTTTCTGATATGCAGCAGAAGCATTTCTGAGTGCTGGTGGTGTAACCTTCACTTGATATCACACACTTATCAGAGTATTTGTGGAGGCATTTTTTGTATGTGTAAATATTAAATTGAGCTTTTTAAAGGTGCATCCCCAATTGTAACAGCATAAAGGTTTCATGAATTTGAATTCAGATGGGTATATAGTATAGAATCTATAATGTATTGATGGTTAATTTTATGTGTCTTAAGGTAACTGAAACGTTAAAGAAACAGAATATAAAATTCTATGTTTGTTGCATGACGGTGGTAATTGCATGTCTAGCCCTTTTTCTACCTTGATGTTCCCTTTTTTTTTGTGAATGATATGAGTTGTGGTTGTTATTTGCTGTAGTGAATTCAGACTGAACACTCCTGTCTGCCCAGTTGAATTACCTGCTGCTCCCATGTGCAAGTTGTTACAAACTTTCACTTCAGTCCTTGTTATTTGGAGCCAAGACCCTTCCTTGATACTTGAAAGCTGGTAAAGATCCTCATGTTCATTATTGGCTGGTGTTAGGCTGTCTCAGATACCAGCTTTTAGTGAGGAACCTTTAAACTATATTTTAATGCTTTTATTGAGCAGTTACATCTTATGAAAATGGCTGTAGGCAAGAAATGAACAGTGCAGAGAATTCTGTATAAATGTAGATTAATGGTTTTTATGACCTGATGAGTATTTCTTGTGCTCATAACACACAAAGTAATGGTCTTTAATATGTAAATACTTCAGGAGTTTACAAACCTGCTCGGTGCCCATATTGTAGTGGAACATAATGTAATGTAATATGATTTAGCATATTGCAAGTTATCGTTCCCACTTCATACAACTATTTTCTATTTGCATCTGTCAGAATGAGTACTGGACAGCTTAGAGCCTCTGGAAAGGCAGCTAAAGACTTAATCTGTAACAAACTCAGGGGAGTATAGGAAAATCAAACTTGATGCTCTTGCATAAAGATGTTCTCTTCAGAGCTTGTTGGTTTGATATTGTGGCCTGAACTGCTGTCGTGCAGTTATGATAAATGCTCTGAGTAAGATGCCTTCATGTGGGGTTCAAGGAGTTGGGATTCTGCCAAGCTGCTGTCAAGTTATTTTTGTACAAGTGTGTGTGCATTCTCCCCCATGTAAACATTGTTTGAGAAGTTTACGCTTCCCAGGTTTTGAAAACTAGTGTAAAATTCCCCTCAGCAATTGCTGAAATACTTCAACAGGTTATTGTCTCCCACAAAACTGTTCTTGGCAGTGGGAAGAAGTAAATGGCTGTTGTGCTGGTAAGTGTGTGTTTCTATAGATGTCTGTACCTACCCCACTTAAATGTCCCTGGTACTGAAGGAAAACAGCCCCCAAACCAGAAAATGCACAAAACCCCTGCGTCTTCATTGCTTGTTTTTGTATCTGCCTATTCTCTTAGTTTTCAGTTCTCCGGCTTCCTTCTTGTATATTTTTTTTCCTCTGCCCACATTTTTTCCTTCTTTAATCCATTAGTATTTTCTAACTTCCTTCTTGGCCTATCAACTGTGCATTCTCTTGTTTTGTGCTGGCTGATACGAAGGGTTTTAAGTAACAGCTAAAATGGAAATGAGAAATTTACCCTTTCCATTAGAAAGAGCTTTCAGGAGAACAGAAGCAGTGCCTGCTGGAGAAATGGAGGTTTTGAGCCACAGCTGTACAGAAAGAGGAGGTTTTTTATCAGCATGCTATTCCTGAGTACCATCCAAGGGGTTTCATGTTTGATAGTGGCATCTGGCAGATAAAAGTTTTTTCCAGTTAAGCTGATGGTTGCTTCCTACCTCAGACCATTTTGTGTCTTAGGATTCCCTATGGATGAAGCTCAAAAAATGCATTATATTTTTCTCTCATTTATGAAGCAAAATACTATTGAAACATTATAAAATAGTGGTAATAATAGGGATACTAATACAATTGTGTCATTTGAGTGATCAACAGTCTTGAAAAAAATTTGGTGCTAAAGCATTTAATTATATCATTTAATAATAATGGCTGTTAACCAGTTAATATCACTAATAAACTTCAGGGACAGTTTTAATCCAGATTTGGGCTCGTATTGTGAAAGTGGCGTTTGCTGATTCTTTTATTTATCTATTTGAAAGTATCATAAGTAATGATTTTAATTTATTTTTACCCACAGACCTGGCTTGTGCCCCCAGCCCTCCAGGTCCTTCATAAGGATCTTTTGCAGCTCTCCCTATCCTCCCCTCTCAGGTTATGGTGTAACACACCTGAGACCTTAAATAAGTAACACTAAAAAGTGGTACCTGCATGGCCTGACTGTGCAATTCTTACATGAATTACTTTGTTGAACTGCAGTTTGAATAAAGTATTTGGAGCCTGGAGTCAGGAAAGAGGAGAATCAAACTGAGGGGTGCTTTTGAAGCTGTTTTTGTAGGTGGCCATGTCCCACGGAGCCGTGTTCCCGAGGGCAGCAGCGGTGGCTTGGAGCCGTGACCCGAGCTGGCAGAGCCGCGGTGCTGCCCAGCCCTCGGAGCAGCTCCGTGTTCAGGGTCCCTCCCAGCCTGATGGCCGGGCACGTTCTCCTGCTTTCAGCTGGGAGTGTGGAGCAACTGCTGACCTTTAGGAATGGAGATCACAGGATCAGCGTAAATGGCCAGCAGCTGCACAGTGGCATATGACTGTGGTCATTGTCCTCCCAGAATTACTAAATTTCTTATTTTAACAACTTTGCTAGAACAGAGAAGACCTATCCTACAGTCACTCCTCTCCTACACAAGGAAATCCATTGTTGCTTCAGTAGTTTGGGAGAATTTATCTGCTGCTAGCGCGTTATGGTAACACAATTTCTCTGTTTGGGTGCCTTGCAAAACGGGCTGTGGGCTGTGAATCTTTTGTTCCATTTTGGTTTTGCAAAAAGAGAGGTGGAGGTATTCCTGCTGAAATTGTTCTTAAAGTGCAGGAACTTTGAAATGACTTCAGGGGCTTCTTGGATAAACATCTCAGTGTTTTTTAAGCTAGGTGAAACAATTTACAGAACTGAAGCTCACTGAAGTGAGAAGGCAGGTGGTGTTGTTACCTCCTTTAACATGGTTAGGTAAAATTCCTGCAGCTGCCACACATTTTCAGATTCATTAATAGAGCGAAGAATCATCATTTAGTGAAGCATTAACATTTTACTGTCAGCCATGCAGTGTATCTGTAACAAAATAATATGAAAATCGAGTGCAAAGAAGAAACTTCATCCTTAGAAATTAGAAAACTAAAATTTTATGTACAAGGAGGGTTGATAGTAATGTGATGTCTCTCTCATCCTGACTGTTGTCTGAAAATAAAACCCCAAATACTTAAACCTGAATTTGGGTCTCCAGTTGCTGAGAGTCTGGTGGTTGTGCTGTGTTTGCACTTCTGTTGGGTTATGGGTGAGCAGGGGAGGCACTACAGGGTGAGAGAATTGTGTGTTTAGCAGATTGTACAGCTAATCAATTTGTTTCAACTGCAAAGCCTGGGCACATGGTAGGGATCAGAAAAGCAGGAGGGATTTTTACTTACTTTGGCACAGGTAAGTCAAGATTTTGATGGGTAAATCACTCCTTGTTTTCATCACAGTTCCATCTCAAGCAGGCTGTTAAAGGAATGCCAGGTGCAGTCTGACCTTCCTTCCTGGGTACCACATGTACCCGTAAGTTTCCAACCTTCCTACTGAAAATAAAGCTTATTAAGCTTAGAGAAAGGGCTCATGGGACTAAGCTTCCTATAATGACCCACTCTCCAAGCAGCCCTTTCTCTCTGTGCCAGCTGGTGTGGTGTTGGCTGAACAGCCTTCCAGGAGAAGGCAAGAAACTTCTGAGGCAGCAAATTCCCATCTGTACGTTTGCCTGGCTGCAGGCTCCAGACTTTGTCTGAGCTAGAAATAGCTTGGAGACCTGATAGAGGCAGGTGGGAGTTGCTCCAGAGATCTGTGGGCCATATGGATATTCCAGTTCCCACACACGGTGGCTTTGGGCAGCTCACGTGATGTTCTTGTGCTTCAGTAAGTCCAGCTGGAGTTCCTGCCTGAAAATTAACTGCTGTCTGCTCAAAGATGTCTTGGCTAAATCATTTCTAGGAAGGAGATGGGATGTGCCTCAGACCCAAGTCATCCCTGCTGTGCAGGTTGATGGCTTATAGAAAACTCTTCCTCGTGCATTGTATTTCCTATATGGGAGTTGTGTATAACCCACTGTGAGAAAAAAAACAACCATAAAGCTTCTTCAGAGAGTATGTACTGGTATAGGCATTTCTATTAATAAAAGGCATAATCTGCTTTGGAGCTGAGCAAAGATGAATGACTTAATCTTTCCTGAACATAAAAGAAATGCTAATTTATCTATTTTTTTCAGAGTTTGTAGTGGAAATGGAGCTAGATGTTTGAGTAAGCAAAACAGATATCACTGTTACTATGGCACCTAAGAAAGTGTATGCTGTCTACTGTGGGAAATTATGTGGCACTGAAACTGAAGAAAATTAGCATAAAAGTAAATTTTACATTTCTGTGCGAGGGTGGAAACTTCTTTAATAAATTGAAATCTTGCAGTAATTTTGGGGTGTTTTGCATAAGGTAGTTACAACTTTTTGTTTTGAGAAATACTGGGGTGCTCATTCAGCTCTTCCTCTTCCCCCCACTGTAGTCACACAGGTGTTTGTAAAGGTCCATTTGACTTTCTGCTCCCCTTCACTTTCTGTTGACATTGATGAATACTGAGTATGCTGAATTTAAGGTTCTGATGTGCAGATAAAAACAATGATCAAAGAATGTTGCATGGTGGGTCAAGAGAAGGAAAACTTCTCCTTGAATGAGTATTCTGCCTACCTTCTGCCCCATTTATCATCTCTGTTTCTGTAATCAGATGTTGGAGAAGAGGAGCAACATCACCCCCATGGTCAGAATCAGCACTTAGAGGCTTGTTACAGCAGGACTGGCTGGTTTGTTTTGTGTTTTTTTTTTACAGCACAGAAATTAATTGAATTTAATCCACATGTATGACTCCTGTGTTGTAGCTGGGCAGTTACACAACATGTTAAATGATCTCAAACGGTGATGGTGCATGAAAGCAAACTCCATTGTGGTCTTCCACTGAGTCCTTAACTGTGGTGATGACAATGTCAGTGCTGTCTGTGAGCAGACAGGCTGTTTGCTCTGCCTGGGCTCAGGGTGATTAAAGTGTCCGAGCTTGCTGGGAGCAGAGGGGCTGCTGTGCTGCTCAGCCCTCCTGCCCCGTGGCTCTTCCTGGCCTCCTGCGTCTGCAAATCCCGTCGTGGCTCCTGCGGAGGATGTGAGAGCGCCCTGTGCTACATAAACAGAGTGACTGAGTCAGGAAAAACACATTGTGTGCTTGAGATCTCATCCTCCTCTCATGCTCTGTTGGCTTGGTGCTACCTCGTTTAGGGCATTTGTTGCCTCGTTCTGTTTGTGCACTAAGTGAAATAACTTTGGCAAAAGCTTGCATATAATTTAAAGTTTTTAAGTGCATACTGTACTTGGTTTTCCAGCAACTTAAAAGCTGTTAACAGTGTCTTCTTCTCTAGGGATGGATGAATGAAATTCATAATTATGATCCAGAAACATACCATGCTACGTTGACTCAGTCTGTCTATGTGCGACTCGAAGGCAGCACCCTACGACTTTCAAAACCCAATAAAAATATTTCTAGAAGAGCTGTGTACAATGAGCCAAAGCCTGAAGTCACATATGTCAGTCAAAAAATTTATGAACTAACAGACAGCAAGGTGAGTCTTATATCTGATTTTAACCAAGAATACTTCGCAAATTCTTCTTAACGCCGAATTTTTTTTCACTCCTCTCTTTTCACGTTCTGTCATTATTTAAACAAAACTGTTGTCATGACTAACTTGCGAAAGATTGTGCTGGGGAGGAAGATTGAGCAGGATTTGGAGGAAAGTACATATTTACACAATAAGGGAAAGGCATGATTTTCCTGTGGCAGTTGAGAGCAGAGTTAACTCATGGGAGCTCTGAGACTCGTTCCCAATGCATGATATGACTGCAGGGCTGTTCTGAAGGTTACACCAAAATGCCTCATCTTTGGTGGTTGTCTCTACCCCAGGGCAGCTGAGACATTTGCATTTCACTCAGAGGGAATGTACATCATATGTGAATGTGAAAGAGGAGGGTGAGAGGTGTCTGGAACATGACCTGCTCTAGGTACCCCTAGTCTAGGGAAGGAGATGAGGATTTTTGCAGTTGGAAGAGTGCATCAACAAGGATGCTGGGACAGTTTTCCTACATGTTGTTTGCCTCCCTCAAATATGTCAAGAGTTGCCACATGAAGTTGATTCTATTAGCATTGTTTTAAATAATACATCAATACCTAATTATTAAGGGAATGGATTTTTTTAATGTGCTGCATCAGTCGAGAGCCTTGGCAGTACAGATGTAGGAGGAAACCACACTTCACTTGACCGGAAGTGAGAGGGAGAGAAGGACCAAGGCAAGAGTAAGGAAAACCTTCTTCCTTTGCTCTGAGTCTGTATGGGAAAGGAGCATGCTGTCAGCTCTGCCTTCCATTAAAGGAAGACAGTGAAAAAGATAAAAAATTAAATTCCTGCCTCTTGCAGGATTGGTTTCCCATCATGAAGACAAGCAAAGCTGTCATGTACTGTAGGAGCACTTGACTGATGGTGGTTCCCCATGGTATCTTAAAAAAATTTCCAGTACTTCCCCCACCCAGCCCGTTGATTACAGAAGGGCCAAGTGCCCTGACTGTAATAAGCAAAGGATGATTATTCTTCAAAGTATTTGCCCACAGTTTTTGGAGAACACTGCTGAGTTTAGACCCCACATAAGAATATTTAACTCTTTTTTTTTTTAAACGACTCCTCTAATCACTTGCATTGTCTTAATTTGATATAAATATACTGAGTTTAGAATATAATTATCTGCAAATCAGTCTTACGGCTTGACTCTAATGTATTTGATGTGGCTGTCACCAATTTCAAATGCTCAGTTTCATAAGGAGGGCATGAAAAGTTGTGTTCAAAACTCAGGTTGGACTCTGATTATTTTATCTTGTTATCTATTTATCTCCCCATGGTCCCAGAAATAAAGTTCTTGGGTTTTCTATTTTTTTCTGCAAATCCATGAGAATAAGATCATCTAAATGAAAACAGAGTTTCTAATCCACATGGTGTAATCTGCTTAAATGGCCTTTGTTTTAATTCCAAGGCTTGGCTCACTGTAGACTTAGTGATAGCAGTGGTGGGTCGGACATCCACCAGCAATTTCGAGTCAGTTAAACTGGCAGATCCAGTGTGGGCTCTTTATCTCTTGCATTCTTGTGTTCTTTACTTGAGTATAGAAACATAGAGAATACAAGTGAAAAATGAATTCATTTAACCCTTTCATATATCCTTCAGATTTCCCTGGTTCCTAAGAGCCTGGCACGGAAGCGAATCTGGAATAAGAAATACCCTATTTGCATTGAGCTAGCTAAGCAGGATGACTTCATGGCCAAGGCCCAGCCTGAGAAGGAGACTGCAGAGGAGAAGTTACCTGCTGAAAAAGTGGACTCGAACAATGAGGAATCCAAGAAACCTCAGGATGGAGCCAAGTACACTTGCCAAAAGGATCAAGTGCTTTATCTCTTTGGAAGGACGGGTAGGGAAAAGGAGGAGTGGTTCAGAAGGTTCCTTCTCGCATCAAAGCTCAAGTCTGAAGCAAAGAAGCCACCCGGTTTGTGTGGGAGCAAGCCAGGTACTCAGATTTTGCATTCTTATAGAAGTCTGTTAAAAGAAACCAACCAAACTTATGTTTTGGTGATGCTACAGTGATCTTTACAATAAAAAAAAAAAAACCAAAGATACTCTTCTCCTTACCTTGGCCTCTCATTGCCACCTTACCCCACCTTTTTCCCTCTTGGCTCTATGCTTTCAAATATTATTAGTGTTTTTAGACTATTTTATGTGAATACATAGTTTTTCAGTGACTGTAATAACTCCTGTCATATTTGTAAGGATGAGTTGTTCAGTCTTCTTTTTCTGTATGTTGGAACTGATGTCAACATTTGTAGTATTAGACTCAGTTCTCTCATTACCTGTATTTCCTCCTCCATCCTTCCTTCCATTCTAGTCTCCTGTAAAGGATAGAGCTTTCTCAGGGATTAGTGTGACAAGAAAACACATTTCTCTGTTTAAATAGAAGGTCTTGCACATATCTACATCTACATCTGTATCTATATCTATGTCTATATCTGTATCTGAACCAACAAACATTAGTCTATAGTATTGATCAATTGTTTGGAATATTAATTTAAACCTGTCCTCTGATATGATTTTAAGCCTGAATGACTCATGCTTTTCTGCCTTTATTCTCTGAGAAGCTTTTTAGAAATTAGTTAACATATTGTTTCTGGCACATAACTTCTTGAAATGCAAATGTAAAATTAATAGCTAATTAAAATTCTAATAGTTACATGCTTTTGACAGTCCTTCTAATTGTAACAGCCTATAATTAGATTAGTAAAAAGCAAACTTTAGCCATAGGTGCATTTCAATCACCTGACTTTTAATTTAGGCATTCCCCAGCAGGGCTGTTGGGAATTCTGCCATATGTTATACATAAGCAAGTGTCCATATTTAAATATGCTGTTGATCAGCTGACTCCTCCAGTCCCACACCCTGCTGAGTGCTGAATCATAGCAAATACTGGCTAATTTGGGTTTAAGACCACCTAAACACACAGCAGTAGAATTTACTTTTAGCCTTTACAATAAGAAAACACCATGCTGGTCTTTTTCAGGAGAAATATCTGTGGAATAAATTTGTTCCTTTAACGTTTGATGATACACTGTGGTATTTGGCTGTCAGATTTGTTCTCTGTTGAACAGGTATTATTCCTTTGAATTTAGGGGTGCTGCCAGCACACAGCAAAACTGATAGTCAGTCTGGAGTTTTCACACACAGCCGGAGCAGCAGCAAGGGAAGTGCAGAAGAAATCACATCCCAGCCAAAGCACAAGGACCTGGCTGGCAACATGAGGCAGAAGATGCTTCTGGACTACAATATTTATATGGCAAAGTGTGTTCCACAAAAAAAGAAAAGCCCTTCAGGTAGTCCAGTCCTCAGTGCAGACAGCAGCCCTACAGCTGTGAAAAAGGTAATAGTTGTGCTCCAAAGGAAGAGTGTGTAGTTCTTAATAATCCTTTCTTAATAGCTTCCGTAGTTCTTAATAATCCTTTGACCTCCTGGACTGCATTTCAGTCACTGTCAGTAAACAGAACCTTAATACTAAGTAAAACACTCATAATAAACAGATCTTTAATGTTAAGCATGACCATTTTTTATTTAAAAGCTGTAATTCAGATCATGCATCTTTGTTTCCAGACTTTCATACAACACCCAGAAAAGGGAATAGGAGGCCATGGTGTCATGTATGAATAAATACATCTTGTGTTCCCCCAAGGAAAACATGTTAAATACATAGCCCTCAGCCACTTTTGAAGCTGTGATGGATTTGCTGCTGAATCTGGCACGTGTCAGAAGCCATTCTGTAAATAGATGAGCAGTGCTGGCAGGGAGCCTGTGTCACAGTAGAGGCTCCTCACCCAGCCGTCCTGGCAGAGCCAGGCTGCAGCCCTTCTGAGCATTAGCTGCCAAGAAGTGATGTTCAGAAACTGCAGCATCTATTTGCCTGTCTTAGCAAGTACTGCCTTTCTGCTGGCTTCAGGAGTTCTGCCTGGAATAAATGTAGGGTGGTGAATTCTTCTGTCATTGCAGGCCCTTAATATGTTGTGTTTCCTTCATAGAAACTTCCTGGTTTTTTGTGGCACACACCCAAAATTATTTCAGCTGCCTTGGCTTTTGTGTATGTAGTCAGGGAAGCAACATCTGAATGTATAATATTTCCAGGTGTTTCAAGATGGTTCTCAGGGAAACCAAGACAGAATTCTCTTGGACTGTAAACAAAACCTTTAATGCAGCAGAGGGACAATATGGTTTCCTGAATCCTATATGCAAACACTGAAAGGAGGAGTGTGATTCCCTGTACTGTGTTTATCATCTGTTTGTGGTGTTTCTGAACTGGATTTAAAGATGTCATGTCGGGTCTTGCTTTCCAATTTCTTGATAAAACAAAGGAAGAATAGAGTACCTGTTTTTCCAGATCTGACTGGCAAGAGAGAATATCTCTTACTGCAAACACAGTTTATAAGTCTGCCCACTCTGGGTTTATCTGCTTTTCTGCCAGAGGTTAAATTGCATACAACTTTCTTATTTCATTGCCAGAGGTCAATCTATGTCTGTGCGGTCTCATTCCCTCTGCTGCACGTCAGGATGATGACAGGCTTGTGGCAGCCCAGCTGATGTGTTTGTAAAGCTGCTCCCTGTGCTGAGCATTTGGTGTTCTGAGTTGACCCAGGCTCTTAACACTGAACTTCCCATATAAATCAGGCCTTTTCTGTCCTTATTTTATAGAATTTATAGAGCTGAATAACCTGCTTTATGTTTTCAGTTGCCAGATAGCAACGTGGAAGCTGAAGAAGAAGAACAGGAGGCCTGGGTGAACGCTCTGCTTGGAAGAATATTTTGGGATTTTTTAGGAGAGAAGTATTGGTCTGATCTAGTATCAAAGAAGATCCAAATGAAACTTAGCAAAATAAAGGTACCTGATTTGGAAACTTGCATTATACACTTCTTGTGAAGGAAGTGAAACACATAGTCTGAGTTTTAAAATAGTAAGACTTATTTCACACTTACATGTGAAAGACAATAAATGTGCTGCAGAATGGCCGTTCAGTTTCTGATGCACCTCAGCATGTTAACTTTGCTGCTTCTGTTTAAAATGAACTACAGCTGGATTATCTATTTGTATCTATCAAATTTTTATATAAAAATTACATAATCCCTAATTACATTAGGGGTGAATAGAACTGCATATAAACGAGGAAATCTTCTTTGGGAAATAGTAGATTGCTCTTAAGGTGGAGGACATCAGGGAACCACAACTGTAATGTGTTCCTGTTAACTTCAGACATAAACTATTTGCAGGAGGTCAGTGGGAGCAGTAGTTATGGAAGAAGTTCTGTGGGGTGACAGGACACAGCTTCCATCAGCTGCACCATCTCAAGGGAGAAGGGAGCAGTGATGCTTTTGAGTGACTTCTCAATCTTCCTTCTGTAACCCTTCTGAACAGTGGCAGTTCATCACAGCCTTCAGCTCCTGGTGTTTGGGGTGGAGTTTGCCTTTTCCTAAAGGCAGAGGAAGTTGTTGTCTTGCTTACAAAAGCTGGGAAATTTAGCTGCCAGCACCAGCTGTGAGATAGTGCTGTGTTTGCTTTTGGAAATAACCAGAAGCCTAAATCTGCCCTGTCTGCTTCCACAATTGTGGCAGCAGGGTACCCAGACATCTCTTTGGTAACTTCTTAAGTGGAAAGACTGGAAATGGGGACTGGATATATTTTTGATGTGTTAAAGCAGTGTCTATTCATAGGAGATATGTTTTCAGTCAATTAGAAATATTTCAGTGAATAAATACTCAAATCATTATTCTGTGCCTCTATTTTACTAAAACTATGGTATGGATTTAAAAGTTAATGTTCTGTGAAAGAATTTGCCAAAGATAAAAGAAGGTGAGACATTGATAAAATATCAATGATAAAATATGTGACTGAAGTTAAAATTCAAAGGAGTCTTTGATTTTTATTCACAGTGAAATAGGATTTACGCTTCATTCTTGAGCGTTTTACATACTTTGACTAAAAAGCATGCTGATGGTTTAAGGTCAGCGTCTAAACTGCAGCATAATTTTAAAAACAAGTTCAGATGCCCAGTTTCTCCCTAAAAAGTTTTGAAACTGGCAACTGTGAAATTCTAGAATAGTAAGAATTTTGTGTAATTATATTTGTGTTTTTTCAATGGTGACACTTCAGCTCAGTCCATTCCTTAAGTGTTATGAGCTTTCTTCTCTCAGGAAACTGTATAAAAATAACATGTATTTGATTTTTTATATTCTGTCCTTTTAGCTGCCCTACTTTATGAATGAGCTGACTCTGACTGAGCTTGACATGGGGATAGCAGTGCCCAAGATCCTTCAAGCCTTCAAACCTTCTATTGATCACAGAGGTAAAACACAAAAAACCTGCTGGTATTGCCTTTGTATCTGTGGAGAACAGAATGTTGAGCTGTTTATCTTGTGCATGTTTTAGGTATATGTAATAAGAGCATATTCTGAGATACTCAGGGGTCATTATGTCAGGCTCAGTATAAATGTGATTCTGTATATATGGAATTGTGATCATGTATTTCCATAGGAAATAATTACTGAACTAAACTAAAATCTGCATGCAACAGCGATGCAGACACTTATCTGATACTGTCAGGGACTGCAGAGAGCAATGCACATCTCCTTGAGACAGATCTGATTCTGTACCATAGGAGAAAACAGTTTGTCTCTCCAAGAGAAGCTGTGCTGTTCTGAAAACAGGGATTCAGAAAATATAATTGTAATCACTTGGAAAACAAGAATAGTGTTGCTTTGAAAATAAACTTCAAAATACAGGATCATTTTATGTTCTTAATATTAACTACAGCTTTTTTTAAAAGCTTTCATACTCTTGCTTTATTAATTAGTGCTGTTTGTTTTCTGTTCCTTCTGGCTTGCATATGGTCACATATTGGAGGATACTCATGTCACTTAAGTAGTCTTGCAAAAAAGAAAAGCTTTGAATAATGCTTTTTAGCTTCAAAAGCATTTGTTCTACGTGTTGAGGAGAGCTAGATGCCATGTAAGATGTAATCAGAGCAGTTTTAAATTTTAAATTGTATCAGAGTTTTTCCACTCAACATGGAGAAATTTCTAATTGTCCTAAAGGGAAATATTTCCTTGGAAGACCTGGTGTGGTGTCACCTGACCTTTGCAAGAATACCAGGTGCATGGACTTCAGGAGGAGATACAAAAAATACTAATACTAAAGATTTTGTGCCACTCAAATCACTGACTAAAAGCATGAGGATAGTAAGTGCTAACCTCTCCCTCATAAAACTGAACAAAACAGACTTTGGGGAAATATTAAAATCTTCTTGGACATACATTAGTTAATGCTGCCTGTTGTATCCAAATGCTGTTGTTTGCCCTTCTCTACTTGAGACCTGGAACTCTTTGGGGAAAAGCCTTATCTATAAAACACTGGGTACTTTGCTCTCAACTTTTCCAAAGAGTATTTTCCACTGAGCTTTATAAACAAAGCGTGTTTAAAGAGCAAACTGTTTGGTTGTCACGAGGAACAAAATCTGTCTTTTTAAGAGAAATAAGAGTTGAATAGATGGAATAAGCTGGAGTGCAGTCAGTATTTGGGGAACTAAAACATATTGCTGCTTCTTGTCTTATGCTTCCTGTGTGGGACAGCAGGTTCTCCACAGCACTTAGGAAGTCCTCCAGTGTTCTCAATGAAGTGGTTGCACCATTGGTAGAAGTTTTATTTGGAGTTAGAGAACAAAGGAAAACTTTAAAATCTTTACATGTGTGTGGCTTGTGGCTTTATAGTTTCTTTTTAATCAGGCTTTCCTTTCAGGATTTTTGTCAGTGTGTTCTCCTTTGCCTTGATTTTAAGATTTTTTGAATTTCTTTCTCTGTTCTTGGAACTTTAGTTGTAACCAAGGACTGTAGTTCTAAGTCATGAGATGGGATTTAGGAGGTGCTGAACACTTGGCTTCAATTAATTGCTGAAGCAGCAATGAGATCAATTAGTTCCTTTAGTTTCTTGTTCAGTTAAATTGTGACAAGCAAACGTTTATGGTAGGATTTCTAATCCTTTTAACTTCATCCATACTATTGAATGACATGTGAACTCTTAGGGTTTTTACGAGCTTGTAGTGAGTAATTACTGAAATAACTTGTTCTCTTATTATACTTAAAAGGACATAAACAAAGGGATGATAATTGGAAATGCTTGTTTTCATAGGAATAAATGTATTTCTTGGTAAATTGGCCTATGGGTAAACAACTGGGTTTATTGGGAAATATGGGGAGAAAAAACTCTGTAGTTTCAGGGCAGTATCCGGAATGAACGCTTCTAAATTTTTTAGTCTGGGGATTTTTTAGTAAGTTTTGAGGCAGTCATTTGAGGTAGCCTTTCGTGAAGCTTTAAAGTGCAGTTACTAATTGTGATGTGCTTTGTTTCATTCATACTTTTTTTAAAATACTTTTTTTATTATATGCCTTCTCTAATTAACTAAATTTGTTAACAGGCAGTGTTAGAAAAAAAAAATCCTGTTTCTCTTAATACAGTCCTGCTTGGGTGACAGCATATGCTGTGGCTTTTACTGTAATTCTGTCTAGGCTAGGGAACCAGAAAATGGAATAAATTGTACCATCTGCCCAATTCTTCACTCTGTCTCCCTCCCTTTTTCCCTCTGGAAAACATGTATAATCATTTTCTGGTCAGAAAGAACTTTCCTCTCAGTAATAGTATCCTTCGCTTAATTTCATCTACTGTTAAAATGATATTGATGATTGAGTTCTGCTGACTCATTGATTATCCAAAAAGTCTGTTAAGGTGTTTTCATGCTTTTCATGATCTTACTGATACTTTCCTACTGTAAAGAGAAAAATGAAGCTTCTGTTTGAGTTCTTGTGTTTAGGTTTTAGGACAGTGTTAGAAAAAATGTGATGGAAAGAGTTATTTGGATTAGTAAAGCACCAACTTGCCTTCATCCTGCTTCCAGCATGTAACCTCACAGGGTGCCAGTGACCAGATCTTTGGGAGCTGCCACAAGTTTCTGTTACCACAAGTGGGTGGAATTATGATAAGGATATATTTTTGCAGAAAAGAAAGCAGTAGTTCTTCTAGAACAATAAAACACAAAGAGTAGTTACCATTACTCCTGGTTTCAGTTTCATTCGCCATTAATTGCTTCCAAATAAGTAAATAAAAGTGGAATGGGTCAGTGGTTGATGTGCCAGGTACTGGTGAGGGAATGTTTTGTGCAGCTGCAATATCTGGAAAAGGAAAATGTATAATCTGTGTTTAGTGGCATCTGTTTTCTGACCTCTGGATGAGAAATACCTACAGCTTTGGTGAAGGGTGTCACTTAAAAGGCTTGAGCTAATCTTAAGGTATTCCCAAGAGAATTATTTTGGAGATTCCAAAAAGCAAGTAGTTTGCACAGACAATAGGATTTGACCTAATATTGCACGTCTAGAATTGTCTAAGTAATGACCCTGTTTACACTGAATCATGAAAGAATGCCTGTAGCTCAGTTACTGAGGGAACCTTTTCCCAGATCTTCAATACACCACTGGCAAAACAAGGGGCAGCAGGTTGTGGTGTGAGAGAAACAATATTGCTCGGGGATTTCATGTTGTGCTTCACTTGGACAGGCTTTGAGAATTCTCTACAAATGCATTTCCCACAGACAGTGTCAGTGATGTAGAGGAGTGTCCCCATTACTGCTTGGCTTGGAGCAGTGCTGTAAATAGTTTTGAAGTGAATCCCTGATGGTATTCTATTTCCTTTATCTCATTTCACATCTCTTAAGCAGTTTATGTGTGTGTAAATCACAGTAATTTTTTTTAGACCATTAGCTATACTCACCGCTCTCTTTCAGTGTGGCTTGGATTTATATCTGGCTTTGTTCCATGAGCTTAATGTGATCAGAAAGCTTGCTTTGTGATTGCTCTTCAAGTGACATCTTTTCTGTTGTTTATTTTAGGACTATGGGTTGATTTGGAAATGTCCTACAATGGATCTTTTCTCATGACCCTGGAGACCAAGATGAACTTGACCAAACTTGGTAAAGAGCCGCTTGGGGAAGCGTTTAAGGTTGGCGAGATCGGCAGGGAAGGGTAAGGGATGGCAGTGGTGCTTTCATTGTGAAAAACTGGATTTCCCTTGTGTGTTTGCAGCTCTGGCTCTGCAGTAGATTGAAAGGAGTTTTGGGGATGTTTCATACAAGTGGGTGTGGAACATGGCTTTTCTGTGCAACTTCATTTGGTTACGCTATTGATAATAATTTTAATGAAAGGCTTCTGTGGTACAATTATTTTATATATATTTCAGTTGGGTTTTAAAATGTCCTGTGACTAAAATTTTGTTTTGTCTTATGCTTGATTTGGAGTTTAGTCAGATAAAACACAAATACTGGAGATAGACATGTGTAACAGGCTAATGTTACAGCATGGTACAGCTGTAGCTGGAAACCATGGAGTAGTAAACAATATGGAAGGTAAACAGGCTCTAATTGTTTTTTCAAAAGCTTTATTGCATCGTGGGAGTAATCACATTCCTGCTTTAGTCTCTATTTTTCCTCATAGCCATCTTCTGTCTGCCTGCTGTGCCTAAATGAAATGTCTTATGTAGATGAACTAATTAGGAGACACCATACAGTAAATTACCTCCTTTGTATTTGTGCTTTCCCTCTCATTTTGGTGGTGGTTGAATGTCATCCATCTGTCTATTTGTATTTACATAGTGAGTGGCACCTATCAAACATCCATCCTTGGATGGATCCACTCCCAGCTCTGAGGTCCATTTTTTTTGTGCTGTAGTCTCTTTGTACTTCAGAAATCTGCAGGCCCTGAACAATAGGTGGTCTCTGATTTAATGTACAACCACTGCCTACAAATCAAGAAAATAGTCTTTAAATCTGGCCATTCATTTAGCTATGAACAAAATGGTAAGATTTTTCACAATTAAGATACTAGATGCTTTGTATACTTATGTCATAGCTCTGACCATTTATTCTGGGATATCTTGAAGTAATACTTAGAGCAGCACTATATTTTAGTGCAGTCATGACAAGAAAATAAATGTGAAAAAAACTAATGGCTGAATGATCTGATACATTGGTAGAAACTCAGAGGATTTAAATCGACCTAGATTCTCATTGTCACTGCTTGAAATAAATATTTCTGAATTTACATCACTATAACTGGTAGGTGTGAATTTTTCAAAATCCCTTTAATCCTGCCTGCCCAAAAAATGAGGGATAGAGAAGGAAACGTCTATACAAATCAAATTCTTGCTTTTCTTCTCCACCCCTTCAGGATTTTCTTTGTGTATTTTCATATCTGTTCAGTGCAGGAACAGCCTCAGAAATAATTGGTGAACACTCCGATTCATATTTAAAAATCAGGTTGCTGCTGGCTGAGCAATAGGCCCCCAGCAAGGCAGATTTAAATGCCGGTAGCCAAGCAACCCGTTACTTGAAGGTATCAGCATTAACTGCATTCTCCCTGCACAGGGCTGGGATGTTTCAAAGCTCAGGGCCAGGTAGCAGTTTTACATAAAGAGCAGTTTAATGTATTCTAGTTTGGATGAGGGTTTTTTTTGTTGCTTGTTTTTGTTTTTCTTCCCTTAAACAAAATGGATATTAGATAAATTACAGACTGAAAAGTATAGAACAGTTTGATTCTTGTCTGTGCCTTCCAATGTGTTAGTTAATTTTAATTCTGCTGGCTTTCTAAATTATCAGTTGACAATTGCTGTGACAAATCAAATTACTCTGCATGTGTTTGCATCCATGGTCACGTTGTCAGTAAGTGATGCCTGTTGGTTGCTGAGCTCATTTCTGGCCCTTACGAGCTCAGAACAAACCATCTCTTGAGATGCAGTCACCACAAAGGGGTGTGAGAAAGGCACCGACTCATCCAGAGAGAGGAGGGGGGGGAAACAGCTCTGGGGTTTAACTGTCTGTGGCTGCTGTCAGTGTAAAGCAAGACAAATAGGTCACTGTTGCACTTGCTGTTTGAAATAGAAGTGAAGTGTGCTGAGACACAGTCTGGTAATGCTGTCTTGCATGCCCTCTCAGGAAAATGCTGCTCTCAAAAAGGGTAGGAAACTATTTAATTGCCGATTTTATAGAAGTAATACATTACAGATGCTGCTAAACAAGAGTTGAGGCAAAAGCAGGCAGGTTAACCCGAAGTTATTGCAGCTTCTTAACCCACCAGTCCTTTTGGCTTTGTTGAACCACATAAAAACAAACTGACAAATGGCAATTCATAAAATATTGTGCTATCTTTACAAGAACAATACAGTAGGTCCAAAGTGATTTTTTTCTGCCAATGTTTGTGTCATATAAATGGTCCATTGTATACAGAGCTCTCCTGAAATCTCACTCAAGCTTATTTATTGTTGCTTTGTTTAATGCGAGGAAATCCTGTGGTTTGAGCCACTAGGTGCTTGTGAGGCACTTCAGAGGACCCCTTCAACTAGGAAATAAAACACCTTGTAAGAAGTTAACACCTTTGAAAAGACCCTGAGAATGCCCTGAGCACACTTTGGGCTGGATGCTAAAACGTGCACAGGAAAGAGGTGTGAGGTCACACCCTGGTGGAAAACGTGCAGTTTGAATCTGACCTAAAAATGTGAATTTCTGTGAGGAACAGCTCCAGCACTGCTATTTGGGCCAGTGACAGGCACCACCCATCACCCCCACGTCCTCAGGGAGGTGGCTCAGTTTGGTTTGCTCCTTCACTCCTCTGCAGGTACAAAATGCTGCTCTGGATAGGAAGGGGTTTGTGATTCTGATTCCACAGCCTGGGTAGGAAACACTTCAGTGTGGACAGGTCCTGGGATTGCTTCTCCAGTGGGGAAGGAGCTTTGTGCACTGTGAGCTGCACCTGAACTGTCCCTTTACATTAGGACTTCATGCAGCAGCTACCAGTTTGTTCTGTGTACAGAATAACAGGCACTGGCCTCAGTCCATGCTCTGTCTGAGGTTACTAATGCTTCTTCATTTCCAAGAATACACAAAAAGAAAGAAGACACAGCTATAAAGTGTATTCTGAACTGCTGTAGAGTATTGTATTCCTGAGCATAGTCCCTAGGGCTAAAGCCATATGCTTTTGAAGCCTGTGTTGTATAACTGTTTCAAGCTCTTGCATTCAGTAAAGATCTGTTAATTCTGAAGTGTATCCACTGTATCCTTCTCTCATTTAAATCGGTTTAAAAGATTTGAAATTTTTCTTGTGATTGTGTACATAAAATCTTCCACAGTTCAAGTCTAGGAATTAGTCACTACTGTGTGGTATTTTGTACCTGAAGGGTAACACTTGTTTATTACTTCACTTTTTTCCCCATAACATTCAAACAAAATGATTTGTCCAACCCTAATTCTGCTCAACTCATGGAAAACCATGAGCAACAACAGAGATGCTTCCAAATGTATTTTGAATAATCTCCATATTTGATTTGAATATGTAGAATAGCCACCGCCGTGCAGCCTCTTTCATGAAGGATTATGTTCCACTGGGGAAAACAGATTTGTTTTGAAAGCTGGTTCTGCCAGACTGGCTTCAGAGTGGTTTTGGTTTTGTTCTTTTAGATAGCGCTTGAAAAAGAGGGGAGGGAACAGTTCAGAAACCTGTAATGTCAGCCAAAGCTGTACAGGATGAATAGCTATTTAAGGATATTACATTTGACCTGGAAATTGCTTTGTTTCAGTTTCAGGCCAAGGGCATATTGTCTTGCAGACAGCGATGAGGAATCCTCCAGCGCTGGCTCTTCGGAGGAAGATGATGCTCCTGAGCTGGCAGGAGAGAAGCAGGTGACTCCAGGAGCAGAAGGGTGAGCTGTTTGTTAATCCTTCTCTCCCCCCACACCTGAAAGCTGCTGCCAGTCCTGTGATGCTCTTTGTCCCCAGAATGGCAGAGTGTGAATCTGTCCATGCAGTGAAGCAGCCCCAATTGCCCATTTCCAGGGCAGAGGGCAGCAGTGGAGCCCTGTTCACCCCAGCCCTGCAGGGACTTCTCCCAGCTGCCCTGGGCACCTCCCAGTCCTTTCTCTGCTGGATTGCTGGGAGGCCAGAGAAGCTCTGGGGACCTTTTCCAGCATGTCCTACCTGGTTGCAGAGCCAAGAACAGGATTTTGTGTGAAAACTTGAAACCTTCTCTGTGCAGTATTACACCTATGCTGGTCATGCCAATCCCTTATTTCCAGTGTTCCATTTTCCTTTCTTTAAGAAAACAACTGTTACTCAAGTCTATATTTCTTGCTCAGTTTTGTGTTTTGTTTTTTTTTTTCCTTGAGGACTTCATGTGTCTGGGCTGTGCAATACTGCCCTCTGATGCTGGGCATGGATTTCAAAGAAAATTTCCCACCATCAGTGATGCCACATCATTCCTTGTTTTGGCTGCGGCTCTGATTTTTTGCTTTGTGCATCTGATTGCGATTATGCCATGCAGTGAGGAAGCTGAATGTCTGATCCCAGAATGTCTGAGACAATCACAATGTTTTCTGTCTGAACATATCTAAGTGATTTTTACAGTGAATATACCAGCAGACTCATGACTTATTCAAAATGTTCCAGAGAATTTTAGTATTTTACTCCTGAACACTTTTGAAAATGGTGTGAAGAGTTGTTTGAATTACTGCAATTGATGCATTTCATATCTTCTTGAAATTCATAGATCATATAAAGAACTCTTGATAAAGAGTACAAAGAAGGAGAATGAAGAATCTTAATGTAAAATACTGAAAAATTTGTCTTACACCTGTTAAAAAATCTGCATTATTACCTTTATAGAATCTGGTGGGAGAATAACTTTTTTCTCTAGGTAAAGATACAGCTAGTATAAAATCCCAAAGTCAAAATTTATTTTCTCGTTTTATATCAGCTGAACAGTTTTTTGTCTTACATTGTGCTAGTGACAAAACTGTGAAAGTTTGTGTAAGAATAATTTTATTTTTTCCCTGGATAGGAAAATGTCATTTCCTTAGGAAGGTTATCTCTGCTACGTAACACCAAGAGCCACAATTAGACGTGATATAGTGTGTGGAAAATACCAAATGTGCTATTTTTGGAGTGTGTATTTCCAACATGAGATAGGGGTAAGAAAAAACATATTCAGCCCTTAAAGCATCTGTTTCAAAAGCCAGGAATGCTGTCTGACACAATTGCCAGGAAAAGCCCACTTTCTGCAGACATAGTTAACCATTTTTGGAATATCATTCCACCCACTGCCAAAACTGTTTTCTTCTTCTTTTTCAGCATCCTTATACTCTTAAATGCTACAGTACAGTTAAATAATTTGTCACAATGGTTGGTCCTTCTGTGCTGATGATTAGTGCACATCTTGGTGCATCAGTGTCTCGACAATTTTTTGGAATGGTAGTAGACAAGTTGTCACTTCTCATGCCAGCTTGCTGGCATTAATGATCTAAGTGTACTTGCAGTTTTAAAAAATGTTGTGTTTCCTGTGCCATCTGGGAAGGAGTGTTCAGACTGAACAGAGTTTTTGGCAGACACTTGGTGCAGGCCCTGGGATGTACTGCTTGGCTACATATCTGTTCAGAATTTTTATATCAAAAACTTTAATGATTTAATAGAAAATCCATGTCTGTCTTAGCAAATAGGTTTAAGAAAATGATCTTGATGTCCTTTTTCTGTTCTCTATCTACAGGTATGTTGGAGGACATCGGACAAGTAAAATCATGAGAATTGTGGATAAAATTACGAAGTCAAAATACTTTCAGAAAGCAACAGAGACTGAGTTTATTAAGAAAAAAATTGAAGAGGTCTCCAACACTCCGTTGCTGCTAACAGTTGAAGTACAGGAGTGCAGGGGAACACTAGTGATTAACATTCCACCTCCACCCACTGACAGAATATGGTAAGAGGAGCTCAGAGCAGAGCTGGGCGATGTTTCAGGTGTGCTACGCGAGGGGTTGCAGCTAAGAAAAAAAGTAAAGCCTGGCTCAAGTGGGTTCTGGACAAGCTGCAGTAGAAATTAGTTGTAACTGAGGTAGGAACTGTTATTAAGAGCAAATTGTTACAGGTGTAAGTACTTATTTTGTTGGGGTGTCTGTAATAAATCCTGCTCTGTGTTCTCTCCCAAGGTACGGCTTCCGAAGGCCTCCCTACCTGGAGTTAAAAGCGCGGCCAAAACTTGGTGAGAGAGAAGTGACTCTGGTTCATGTAACAGACTGGATAGCAAGGAAACTGGAACAAGAGTTCCAGGTGTGTTTCCTTTACATTCTCCTTTCTTTGGTGATAGTGTTGGTTAATTAGAGGGGTGGGGTGTTTAATTTTCACATGTCCCCTATTTCATTTATAACTAGTCATGTCCTCCACTGCTTCCAGCCAGTGGGATGGAGGTTGAGGACTCAGCTGAAACTGACTGCGGGGATGATCTCAAGACTCGAGTAGAACTGGGTGGAAATCTGTTCTAGAGATGAAAATGACATTTCTTTTAAATAGGTACCATGATAAAATTTGTAGTTTTAAGAACATGATCCTACATGTTCTTAGATGATAGGGGGCCAAACGCCTAAAATTAAAAACCAATAAGGCACTACTTCCTCTTACTACTTCCTTTAAAGTAATTAAAAAAAAAAATCACATTGACCGTACTGCAAAAAGGATGTAATACATGTAGGATAGGAATAGTGACCAGCTTGATTCTGGACCCCAACCTATACAGTCAACCAGAAATCAAAATCAGTTATTTTATTAAAAGTGCATTTTGAAAATATATGGATGGGTAAGAGCTGAGAAAGCAATTAGGAAAAGTTGTGATGTTTCCTGTAGTTCCATTTCACTTGAATGAAATATGCAGAGATATTAGTATTTCTGAGTTTCATTTACAACTGTAACACAACAAAATGGTTTCAGTTAATGGGCACTGCACTGACTCCAACAATGCTGAGCATGAGAACCTTTTCTCTTTAAATATGTTGCATTTTTTAAACTAAAATTGGAAGACTAAGGTTTCAGGTGATATATGTAATGTAACTTCATTTCATTGCATCTTTTTCCCAGAAAATCTTTGTCATGCCAAACATGGATGATGTCTATATTCCTTTAATGCACTCAGCCATGGATCCCCGCTCCTCCACATGCCCTCCTCAAGATCTGAGCACGGAGGCCTCTGATCAACCATGACATGTGAAGACTCTTGCAGTTTACAGTATTATAAAAGTTACTCTCATGGTTTTATAAACTGTGCTGTAGTTCTTGTCCTTAACTTGTGCCACTCTCCCCCCTCCCAAGGACTGCCTATCCCCGTTCCTGTGTGCTCACTTGCCTGGTTATTGTTCCTGTGTACTTCAGCTACATGAAGTTCCATTCCATTAAGCCGTTGATTTATTTTTGTACTGGCTGCCACCAGGATTTTAACTGGGAGGCTGAGGTGACCTGTTCTTTGTGGGGAGGGAGGGGAGGAACTCAAACGTAACAGATCAAGGAGCTTGTTGATGCACCTTTTGTTCAGCTTGTTTTCATGCTATGTTAATGTGCATTAAAGCATTGAAAAATTGTTTGGCAGCAAAGGAACTGCCTGCCAAATGGAAAAAATCCTAAATAAGGAATGAATTTATAAAACTGGAAGAATATTTTTCTTTCTCAGGCAGTTGGAGGTGTAGAATGAACTGTTTTATGTTCTTTCACTTCTGCAGTCAATAGCTTGTGTCAAGCAATCGAAATATGAAATGCTTTCAGGATAAAAGAATGTAAATTGGATGTATAGGTAATATTGTGATTCAATGTGCTGTATACACATTACTTTTTTTCATACAGAACTTGTGCTTTTTTGGGGAAGCAATTAGCCATAAAACACACAACTATCAGTGAAGGTGAGACTGTCAGATTTTTGTAAATGAGGAAAAAAAAAATGGGTAAAGCCATGAGACCAAACCATAGCAAGCCGCCTTATAGTGAGGTACAATCACCTTGGTTCCTGATGAATTCTGAATGTTTATAGGGACATGAGCACACACACCAAGTGTCAACACTGCACATCTCCAGGAGCAGTGACCTAACTGTGCATAGAGCCTCTTGCTGTGATGAAACACCCAGCTCTTTCTGACAGGAGTTTGTTGCTGTGAGTCTTTTCCATTGCACTGTGTTTACACCCAAAGCATGGGCCCGGATCCTCAGTTACAGCCCCAGACACAGCAGCACCTGGTGCTTCTGGAAGCAGCTGTGGCTGACAGATTTTGACCCCCATGCATTGGTTTCTTGGACTTTATGGCATAGGAAATCAAGCATTGCAGTTGTTTGAGCTGATCATGATTAAAGACTCTTTCTGCTAATTAGTGGCCAAAACTAAAGGGGAAGGGGGAACTGCCTTTTATTTGTCAGGTGTAATGAATCAAGGCTAAATGTATGCAGTGAATTCAAGGTTTGAACACTACATATCCACTCCTTAACACATAATATTTTTCTGATAACTCAGTGTTGCCAACTATTCATGGATGTCCGAAAATGTTTTAGTTTACAAAGAAGGTGAGTTTTGGCTCTCCTTATATGATTTTTTTTTCCAAGTAATTTTTAAAGAAATTTTTTGTAAGTTGTGTTGTCACATTTGATGTAAATCAAAATTTCCATGTATAACTTGATGATTTACCATCTCTAAATGAAGCTATTATATTGAAGGTTTTTTAAACAGCACCTTGCCTGAAACAAAAGCATTTAATATATTTAAAATTAATTCTATATTTGAACACGTATTTTGGTTACCTTTAATTGAAATATTAGTAGTTATATTTGTTACCTGAACTCCTCCTTGACCATTCCAGGCTGTGTATATTCTGGGGTTTGCTGATTTTGTAGGCATTATTTGCCTTTCATGAAGTCTGCATGTCTTGTACGCAGGTCTTTTATATGAGTTAATTTCTATGTGCAATAACTAAAGTCAAAGGACTAGATGCACTAATGTGTAAACAGATTTAGACTTATTACACAAGATTGTCATACTGCACTTCATAAACTGTGGGTAACTACAATCTGCTTGCTTTGTTTTATTAAATAAATTTATCCCATGTCAAACAATTTAGTAAATTTCATTTCTACAGCATTCTAGGCACTATCTAGTGCAAGTTGTTTTAAAAACTTCATTAGGAAGACAGCTTCCTAATGTGAGTGTGCCCCTGTGCTTTGCAGACTTATATATATATGTATGTATGTATGTATTTGGTGGTTGTGGGATGACAATTTCAGGGTTAACCAGTGCTGAGTTCTAGAAGGAAAAGCTAAATTCCATTTTACTGTTATGAAACTAAGGTTCACCACAGCAGTTAGCATTCATACGAGGAATATGCTTTAAGAACCAGGTTTGCATACCTGGTAGAACTGTAAAAGAATTACCAGCAGTTACAGAACAGAGTTGACATACATCCCCACCCATAAGAGACTCAGGGGGCTCAATGATCCCATACAGTCTGCCTACACTCTGCCCTATTCCTGTATGGTTACAGATCCTTTGTATTGACAGACAATGCTGTACCTCCCGGTATTAACATGTATAAGAGTGGCCCTGTAACACGCTGTTTTGCACCACGTGTTTAACGACCCCCAGCCCTGGATGCATTTCTCCTGCCTCCAAGCTGGTTCAGCCAGCTGCTCTACTCCTGCAACAGCTAGTCACAAATCCCAGGACTTTTGTTGCATTTTTTAAACTCCCTTTTACAGCTTAACCCTGAACTATAGGCGTCTCCTCGGCTGGTTTCAGTCACGCTGAACCGCGATGAGTGACCCGGCTCTGCTTCGGCCCTGGCACCGCCCTCCGGCCGGGAACGGGCTCCCCTTGCAGGAAAGGCAGGCAGCAAGATCTGAAGACCCCACGTTCCCCCCACGCTGTGTCCCCGCGAGGGTGACACACACACGTATACAAATGTCACTTGCTTTTAAAAGCGCCGCCCGGGTGGGGCCGAGCAGCGCCAGTTATGAACAAGCGCTTCGCTGTAGCACCGCTGCTTGGCCGGCGGCGCCAGGCGGGCACCGCCGGGTCAAAGGCAGTGCGGCACGCGCGCAAGAACCAGCCGGACACGTTCTGCGTGACACAAGCTTTATTTACCGCCGCTCCCGGCCGCCGGTCGCCGCACGGGCCCTGCAAAACAGCGAGAGCAAAGGGGAGGTTATTCATGCGGCACACCCCGGCCGCCCCGCAGGGTGGACGCAGCCGGGGCGCTCAGCAGTAGTTTTGCTTCACGTATATCAGCAGTCTAACACGTGTCAAGAGACATCATCGCGGCCCGACCCCATCCCCAACCGCCCGCTCCGCTCCCCCTACCCCACTCACCTCCGTGGCCACGACGAAAAAAAAGGCCCAGCATCCGCTGCGCGCCCTTTTATAGAGAGACTAGCCCCGCCCTCCTCATCTCGCCCAATAGCATTGGAATTCGGGGGCACGTGCTGATCTGGGTGCTGTTGCGCGCGGGGGTGGGCGGGGCCCTGTGAGGGCAGCGGGCGGGGCGGCACAGGGAGGTCAAACTGAGGGTCTGACGGAGCTTGGTAGTTTCATGTCGCCTCCCCGCCGTCTGAGGCAGCTTTTTGCTTTTTCCAGAACAGTAGTACTCTTCTCTTTCTAGTTAGCTTTAGCGCTTTGTAGCTGTGAAGAAAAAAGGCTCAAGTATTAAAAATATAAAAGCTGAGGCCCCGGTCAGATCTGCCTCGGCAGAGCGGATGCTGAGGTGGTTCTTAAGGGGGGCAGCTGGGAGCTGGGGGTGCTCACCAACACTCTCTTCCTCTCCTACCTCAGCCGGTTTTAGGGGTTTTTTTGTCTCCTGTGAGGCCACGGGAGACACTCGTGAAATAACTCCAGCTTGGATCTGGCACACTACAGCGTTGTTACAGCAACTGATAAATTCTTCCTCTAATGTAGCAGGCTGCTGCTGCCACGGCACACACAGTGTGTTTAGGGGTTTGCTTGTTCTCACATGGCAGAAATTCTTAAAAGTCAAGGCCACCATAAAGAAATGCATCAGAGAACTGGAATCACAGTGTGGTTTGTAGCTCCAGCATATTTTTATGTGTTCAGACTTACAGGTCAGGTTGTCATTCGGACAAGGCTCTGAGGCACTGGGTGGGATTGTTGGGTTGTCCTGTGCAGGAGTTGAACTTGATGATCCTCGGTCCCTTCCACGGCAGGATATTCTGTGATTCTGGGTGATTCTTACCTCTCCTGCCCACTATCAAAGGCACGCTCACTGTGGGAGCTTGTGTGTGCATATGGCATACCCAGAGCTCGGTGTGCCCTGCAGCTCCATTAGTGATATCACTGTTAAAAAGCAAACAGTACGTACAAGGACGAAGTGGCTTTGTTATATAAATAAGTGGCTGAACACTGGGCCTTTGCCAGGTACTCTAAATTTACTCTCTTCTGTTTAAAGCTTCTTCCATTTGGTTCAATACTTTTTGTGTTTATCTGTTCAGAGAAGCCTGGACCTGTTTTTTGGTTCAAAGGGACATGTTGGGCCTTTTTTTACATTTATTTAAGGCCTTGCAAGGCACAGGGTTAACTGAGTTTGTCAAAGGCAGGAGCTATGCCAAATACATTTGGCATGCTCTGTTCTGAAAACACAAAATCAGTAGGAAAACAAGAATCATAGAGTCATCAAGGTTAGAAGAGACCTTTAAGATCATCAAGTGCAACCGTCTATCCAGCACTGCCACTGTAGCACCCAAACCATTAAATATCACTCAGTGCCAGATCCAGATGCCTCCAACACCTCCAGGTACGGTGACTCCACCATCTCCTTTGGGCAGCCCCTTCCAACGCCTGACCACCCAATTATTCCGGGCAGGGTGGTGCCGGGGGAAGGAGGCGACTGACTGGTGCTGCCTGCATTTAGGTATTTTTTTATAAAAACAAAGCAGCAGTAGCCAGCTGCGACCGCACCCCGCGGTTCCCCATGGGGCTGCCAGGCGAGCCCCGGAGCGGGCGGCGGGTCGGGGGGGGCTCACACGAACGGGGAGGCTCCGGCAGCAGCGCGAAGCCGCAGAACATCTGTGGCCGCGCCCGGACCCCCGGCCCGGCGGCTGCCCGGGCGGTCCCTGACGCGGTCCCGGCGCGGCCCGTCCGCCCGCGGGTGACGTGCGTGTCCCGGCCGGGCGGTCCCTGAGCCCGCCCCGCCCGCCGCGGGGAGCGCCGGACGCGCCGCTCCAGAGGCAGCGCCGTGCGGGGGGAGCGGCTCCGCGGTGCAGCTATGGAGCCGCTCCGCCGCCTCCTCCTCAGCCTGNCCTTTAAGATCATCAAGTGCAACCGTCTATCCAGCACTGCCACTGTAGCACCCAAACCATTAAATATCACTCAGTGCCAGATCCAGATGCCTCCAACACCTCCAGGTACGGTGACTCCACCATCTCCTTTGGGCAGCCCCTTCCAACGCCTGACCACCCAATTATTCCGGGCAGGGTGGTGCCGGGGGAAGGAGGCGACTGACTGGTGCTGCCTGCATTTAGGTATTTTTTTATAAAAACAAAGCAGCAGTAGCCAGCTGCGACCGCACCCCGCGGTTCCCCATGGGGCTGCCAGGCGAGCCCCGGAGCGGGCGGCGGGTCGGGGGGGGCTCACACGAACGGGGAGGCTCCGGCAGCAGCGCGAAGCCGCAGAACATCTGTGGCCGCGCCCGGACCCCCGGCCCGGCGGCTGCCCGGGCGGTCCCTGACGCGGTCCCGGCGCGGCCCGTCCGCCCGCGGGTGACGTGCGTGTCCCGGCCGGGCGGTCCCTGAGCCCGCCCCGCCCGCCGCGGGGAGCGCCGGACGCGCCGCTCCAGAGGCAGCGCCGTGCGGGGGGAGCGGCTCCGCGGTGCAGCTATGGAGCCGCTCCGCCGCCTCCTCCTCAGCCTGGCCGCGCTGCTGCTGCTGCTGCTGCTGCTCCCGCCGAGGCTCGCGGTAAGCCCGGGCCCGCTGGGCCGGGGAAGGGCAGGGGCAGCCGAGGCACGGAGAGGGCCGCGGGAGGGGAGATGGGGGGGCTCCTGCCGGGGTTAGCGAAGGTTTGCAGGGGGTGCCCGCAGCCCAGCTGTGTCCGCAGACGCCTCCTGGTCCACTGTCGCTAACGCCGTGTGCCTCTGTGTGCGCAGGCGAGGGGCTGCAGCCCCACAGCCTGTCCCAGCCCAAAAGCCGTGTACCTGCAGCTGTGCCCCACCTGGCATGTAACCTGGACGTGTATATCATAATCCTCGCAATATAAAAATACAGTTAATTTCCCACGAGGCAGTTGTAAAAAGTAGCACAGAGAAACTTTTGAAACAGTAGTACAAAGAAACTTTTGTAAACTGAAACTATGTAGATGGGTCGGGAACCGGTGGGACATGCTAGAAGGTCTGCTCTGTCCCTCAGTAAGTAAGGGGGTTTGTTTTATTTTTCTGGAAAAAACCCCACACGTTGTATATGTATTGATAACCAAATACATGTGACTGGCTACATACCCTCTATACTGTCACGGCATTTTGATCATTCCATTTCCAGAGCAAATGCATTAATGTGTGTTAATGTACATGTGGTTGGTGGGGATCCAAACCCACAGTTTTAAAGTCAAAGGTGGAAGACAAAGTGCACGAGTCACTGCCCTACAAAACCTCTTAAGAAATAACCAGGTTGGTTATAAGGTATTGCAATAGGTGGAGCAATAAAAGTGCATGGAATAGGGAAACTGGTGCAAAGCAGATGGAATGCTGAGCAGATTATTTTTACAGAGGCAATAATTTTAAACAGTGTACTTCACAGTGGGTGCTGTCTGCTGTGTGTGTACTGAAATGGATAGCTAACTTCAAATATTCACTTCTGAAAGGTGTGCTTGTTAGCAGGTTCTCCAGATTAGGAGACAATGAAAAGGCCATCTGGCATTCACTGATTCCATTATAGTCAAGTGTAGCACAAGAAAGCTTTAGGTTATGTTCTTCGATGGATTGTTCATTGTTACCTGAAAAAGCTGCTGTAATATATGGGGTTCTAGTTCAGGTTAAGTAAAGCTGAAGGCTTTGTTTTTCACCTGGGATATAATAGCTCCACTCCCCTTCTTTAGAAGTAAAGTAAACACATTAGCAGTTAAGCTGGCAACATACCTAGCCTTGTTACTTCATTAGGAAACTGGAAAAAATTAAATGCAGGCTGTCAACAAAAATTACTTTACAATCTTTATTGTAAAGTGCTAATGTGTTTGTCTTAGACTAGACTGTAAGGCTGGACTGAGGTCTTCTCACGGTGCTCACAGGTTTGGGTTTCAGATTTTGCAAGGAAAATGCTGATTTGCAACTCACTGAGTTTTAAAAACAATCCTGAATAAGAACATTAAGAAATATTTTTAAATACCTAAAATATTTTTGAAATCAACAGGTTATTGCTNGTTGGGCCTTTTTTTACATTTATTTAAGGCCTTGCAAGGCACAGGGTTAACTGAGTTTGTCAAAGGCAGGAGCTATGCCAAATACATTTGGCATGCTCTGTTCTGAAAACACAAAATCAGTAGGAAAACAAGAATCATAGAGTCATCAAGGTTAGAAGAGACCTTTAAGATCATCAAGTGCAACCGTCTATCCAGCACTGCCACTGTAGCACCCAAACCATTAAATATCACTCAGTGCCAGATCCAGATGCCTCCAACACCTCCAGGTACGGTGACTCCACCATCTCCTTTGGGCAGCCCCTTCCAACGCCTGACCACCCAATTATTCCGGGCAGGGTGGTGCCGGGGGAAGGAGGCGACTGACTGGTGCTGCCTGCATTTAGGTATTTTTTTATAAAAACAAAGCAGCAGTAGCCAGCTGCGACCGCACCCCGCGGTTCCCCATGGGGCTGCCAGGCGAGCCCCGGAGCGGGCGGCGGGTCGGGGGGGGCTCACACGAACGGGGAGGCTCCGGCAGCAGCGCGAAGCCGCAGAACATCTGTGGCCGCGCCCGGACCCCCGGCCCGGCGGCTGCCCGGGCGGTCCCTGACGCGGTCCCGGCGCGGCCCGTCCGCCCGCGGGTGACGTGCGTGTCCCGGCCGGGCGGTCCCTGAGCCCGCCCCGCCCGCCGCGGGGAGCGCCGGACGCGCCGCTCCAGAGGCAGCGCCGTGCGGGGGGAGCGGCTCCGCGGTGCAGCTATGGAGCCGCTCCGCCGCCTCCTCCTCAGCCTGGCCGCGCTGCTNCTCTGTCCCTCAGTAAGTAAGGGGGTTTGTTTTATTTTTCTGGAAAAAACCCCACACGTTGTATATGTATTGATAACCAAATACATGTGACTGGCTACATACCCTCTATACTGTCACGGCATTTTGATCATTCCATTTCCAGAGCAAATGCATTAATGTGTGTTAATGTACATGTGGTTGGTGGGGATCCAAACCCACAGTTTTAAAGTCAAAGGTGGAAGACAAAGTGCACGAGTCACTGCCCTACAAAACCTCTTAAGAAATAACCAGGTTGGTTATAAGGTATTGCAATAGGTGGAGCAATAAAAGTGCATGGAATAGGGAAACTGGTGCAAAGCAGATGGAATGCTGAGCAGATTATTTTTACAGAGGCAATAATTTTAAACAGTATACTTCACAGTGGGTGCTGTCTGCTGTGTGTGTACTGAAATGGATAGCTAACTTCAAATATTCACTTCTGAAAGGTGTGCTTGTTAGCAGGTTCTCCAGATTAGGAGACAATGAAAAGGCCATCTGGCATTCACTGATTCCATTATAGTCAAGTGTAGCACAAGAAAGCTTTAGGTTATGTTCTTCGATGGATTGTTCATTGTTACCTGAAAAAGCTGCTGTAATATATGGGGTTCTAGTTCAGGTTAAGTAAAGCTGAAGGCTTTGTTTTTCACCTGGGATATAATAGCTCCACTCCCCTTCTTTAGAAGTAAAGTAAACACATTAGCAGTTAAGCTGGCAACATACCTAGCCTTGTTACTTCATTAGGAAACTGGAAAAAATTAAATGCAGGCTGTCAACAAAAATTACTTTACAATCTTTATTGTAAAGTGCTAATGTGTTTGTCTTAGACTAGCCTGTAAGGCTGGACTGAGGTCTTCTCACGGTGCTCACAGGTTTGGGTTTCAGATTTTGCAAGGAAAATGCTGATTTGCAACTCACTGAGTTTTAAAAACAATCCTGAATAAGAACATTAAGAAATATTTTTAAATACCTAAAATATTTTTGAAATCAACAGGTTATTGCTAAATTTTATATAATTTTACTTGTATAGTCACAAAAAAACTGCACTCAGACCCTGGTAGAATTCAGCCCATTTTTTCTCTAAATTTCCCTCTTGCCTTGGTTTCCCTGCTCTGCCATCTCACCTCAGATCAGTGTCTGAGTTCTCCATTTCTGTTTCTTTTCTTGGCTCTTACCCTGGTCTTTTTGCTCTGCAAGCTGTAGATCCTCACCATGACTTCCAAGTTGAAATCTATTCTGTACTTCAGTTGTTTTTCAGAACTAGTGAACTTAGTCCCAGTCATCTCACCTGTGAATAACCCATTTAACTGTGGAGGCTTATTTAAAACTGTTAATGTCACTTGAATAATAAACTCCCATGAGAAAGACTGGCATACAATTTTGGTGTTGAGGTAACTGGAAAACATGAGATTGCCTAAAGATTTTGTAGATTGTTTTTTTCTGTAGATTTCTTCTAACAGCAGTGATGGTGATCTGCTGTTCTGTAAATTCTTTGGCTGATAAATGTACCCATTGTTACCTAATATCCCACCTCTAATATTGTTTTTTTAGTTTGTATAAGTTCATACAACGTTTTCCTTTCATCTTCCTTTCTTGACTGTTCTTTACATACAGGAAAATGCTGCTTCTTGCTGTTTGGGTGACACAGTTTAGCTCTTGGAACTGCCCTCCAATGGGTGGGAGCACATTAAAAAGGTGAAATCTTAGAGCAATGAGAAATGCAGTAGAGTTGTCCGTAAATTATGGTTGCCATCAATATTACACAGTAATGATTTACAGCTCTCTTTAGAGTGAAAAATCCCTTGTTTTTATGAGCCCTGAGATGTTCCAATCTGTGCTTGTTTGTCTTTTAACGTGGAGTCAGTGCAACTGAAAAATACCAGCCTCCCTGGGATTAAAGTGGCATTTGGAACACGGGTCTGTCCCCTCCTGCAGCCGGTGGGACGGGTTTCAGTGCTGGGTTACACTGTGTAGGCAGCACCTGACATAGAAAAACCCTGGCCTCAGCCAGGTGTTGTTTCTTCTGGTGTGTTATCTCAGCGTGTTTGGCCAGGTAACTGATAGGTTTCGTGAAAACCCATGTTGAGACAGCAGAAGGTTTACAGAGGACATGTTCAAGCACTGAGTTAATTAACACATTTTAATTGAGTTGCAGATCTCCTTGGTTGCTCAAAAAACATTGTATAATAGGGTTTAGAGGTTTTTTTGGTGGGGGAGGGAAATGTAAATTTTTCTTGCACACCTAAATTATCATGGACAGCCCTGTCCTGGAGTATAAATTCATGTGCTTATAACTCTGCTGTCATTTGGGATGTTGGTGTTCTTGTGGCTATTGAAGTACGTTTGGGTTTTACACAGAGAATCAAATGTGAAAGCTCAGCTGGAAGTTCCTAGTGGAGAGAACACTCCAAGGTGAGTCCAGGCAGGGAACAGTCGGGGTGGACCTCCCGTACTGCTCAGATTTTCCATTGCATGGATGGGTGGGTGAATGAATGGGTGTATGAATGAGAACTCACCGAAATGGGTTACAGCATGATGAGAAATGGCTAACAAAGACATGTTAGAATTCAGTTTAAAATTTAAAGATCTGTAGATTTAATTTTGCTGTCTAAAGAAGATGATAAAACATTTTTGTCAACTCTCTTTCATATCTTAACTTCATTATTAGTTATACTGGAAAACTCTCCTCTGTAGTTTACTGAATTTTACAAAGACTTTCTTCATGGCCTGGTTTTATTATGCACAGGGAGTTTTAGCCTGTAGCCTGGCAGTGTAATGAGATAGCTGTCAAAACCAGGGTAATGATTCATAGGCTATCTGTGATGAATATGCCAAGTGCTTGCAGTGTGTGCTTATGTCTAAAAATATTTTGCTTTGCGTCCTTATTGGTTTACCAGCTGTGGTTCCAGTAGCATAAATCATGGTATAGGCCTTTTGTTATTGTGAGGATAGTATCTGGTGCTGTCAATGCTGAAGTTGGTTCTTAATAGTTTTTGAGTAAGATGCAAATGTACGGCCTGATGTATATGAGGCTAAATATGGAGTGAGGAATATTGGGGTTTTTTTCCCTTGAGTGATAATTTGTGTCTTGTCAACATTTTGGTTTGGTAAGCCAGGCATTATCAAAGAAATTAGAGGGCTGTTATAGTTAGCAACACATCCATCCTTTATCATCCATCAGCCCAGCACATTAAGTTTGGTGCATATGTATTCCTACTTCAGACTCAGAAAAGAGAAAATAATTTCCCTGATAAGACATGGCACTGATTTGTTTACTCATAAGCACACAATTATTTCTACGAAATCAGTAACAGTTCTTGAAATCAGCACACACTATCACCCATCTGGGGTCACTGGGAAGTGTTTTCCTGTTCTTTATTCATACTTGAAGAACCTCTTGTGGTATCATCCCCACAGCAAAACATATTTCTGGGTTGCAGAGCTGTAACCTCAAGGAACTCAGTGGCCTGGTTTTCTATCTGCTTTTTCCACTGACTTCAGTGCGATTTGTGCCTGCATGGTGACCTTCATTGCAAAAATGTTGGTTTTGAGCAGATGAATTAATAGAAAAAAATATTGCCGTGGCAATCTGTTTTCTTCTAACACAATAAAACAAGCTAAGGCATTGCTTTGCTAACCCTTAGAAAAATTTGAGCTGTTGGGGTGAAAGAAGATGTTATCGCCTTTGACACTGAACTGCACCACACACACACCAGAACTTGTTCTACAGCTTTCACTGACCTTCGCTTGACTGCCGGGTTCTTCAGAATTGTTTTGAGTCACTTTGTTACTTGGATTTCTAAAACATTTTATTTAAAGATATGGTAGATCTAGACAGAGGGGAAGATTCTTATGGGAGACTTAACTAGTATATATAAAGTTAATTTCTTTATTAATTAGATAGATAGTATATTTCCATTCTAGCTTAAAAATGCTGTTTTCTGCTTAGTCACAAATTTTAGGCTGTTATGGATTATTAGCTGTCAGCTTTAAAACTTTTTTCAAATTTGAATCCAATGAGAGCTTGAAAATCTGTCTTTTGAATTAAATTATTAAAATTAATTCTAAAGCAGTCCCCAAATAATTTCAAAATATTGTAAATCGTTGACCTTGTACTGCTGTTGATGTGGAAGATTGTTATGAGTACAGACTGTCAGGGCAGTAGAAGCTCTTACTGAATTCCAAAGAGGGTATGTGTTAAAATAGATGTTGTAGTTTCAGATGAAATGAAAGAAGAACCAAACCAGGTTTTCCTTCTGTCTAATTTTCTTTGTTCACTAAATTAAGTTCTTTTTGCTTAGTTGCTTCATGTCCTGACATATTTTTCTTGGAGTCAGTTGATGTATCTTCCTAGAAATAAAATTGCAATTTGAAATAAAAGTCTGTTAAGAATTTGCATTGCATCACAACAGTTGGGACCTCACCCTTGCAGGGAGGGAGGACAGGATCTGTGTTACAGTTGTTATAGAGTCTGTCTCAGGACTAAGATTATGATGTCTTTTTGTGGTGGAGAAAGCTCTTACATACTTCACAGAAAAATGAAAACAAGGGTGTCTTGTATATACAGATTTTTATAATTTTTGTAACTTTTCATTGCAGTGCTAATCCCAGGCTTTAATTAATCCATTAATCAATCAATTGCAAAGCTTTGTGTTCAAAATAAAATCTATTCAATATCTGCAACTTTGATGCTTCAGTCTCTAGCCACTGATAAAAGTCACGAATAAAACCAAGAGAAAGTATTTTTAATTTCTCAGTCTGGGTGAAACACAAGCAATTATTTAAATAATCTGTTCAATTTTCTGTCTGTTGCTTGATGCAATTTGAAAGAATAAAGCCTTGCTTCTATACTATTATACTAACTCCCTGGCCTTCTCCAAGTGACTACCATAGATACTGAACAAAATAAATGAGCAATATTGCATAGCAAAATCTACAGAGTCATTGGGGTTTTTTTAAATTTAGGTCAAACACTTCACCAGGGTCAGTGTGCTACTGAACTGGGTAATGTCAACTGCATGATATCATGTGCTTTGAAAATTATGAGTGAATGGAAGAGTTTAATAATGGCATTTTATGTATTTCATCTGCGTTCTGATACAAATTTAGAAGTAAGGGAAGAACTAATGAAATTTGCCCTGTATTCAGTCTTTACCCCAAAGGAGATGTTATCTTCAACACATGGGATTGCAGTGACCACATCAATGTGACTTTGATGACTGAATAGAAAAAAGCCCTTCAGAAGAAGTGAAACTTAAACATAGACCTGAGGTGGTGAGGGGAAGGGGTTTGAGGAAGAACATCAGAAAAGCTGTGTATTTTACAGGGAAATGATGCATGCATGTGGCAAGATCTTGTCAGAGGAATCCCAGGGCCTCCGTGCTGGTTTCTCTCCCAGTGAAACTCCTTGGACAGGGAGCAGAACTGGGTCCAGAGCAGGTGGGTTCCCTGGCTGGACAGACCTAATGGCTCTTCCAGGGTATTGTTCCTGTGATGCCTGTGAATGCCACAAGTCCTTCCCATCCCAGGAAAATTCACATCTCCCTGTTAACCATGCCAGACACCATGGGATGGTAGCTGGAAGTGGTGCTTTTCCCCTCCCACACCAAGGGTCCTACACTGAAAAGCTTAGAAAAAGTTGCTGTGATTTCATGGTCTTAGTAATATCTGAGAACTTTCTGAGAACTGTCTAGAACTGTCTAGGCAACAGTCAGATGTTCATTTGGTTTTTCACTGAAACTTGCAGGAATACTTCTTCAGCTGTGGTTTTCTTTCTCTGTTGTTCAGCTTGTGACTGGAGGAAAGTACAGAAATGTTTTCCTTCTCTGAGTGCTGTGTGCAGAGGAACCCTTTGCATGTTTGTACTTAGTTTGTTTCCAAGTCCTAGGAACCTGCTAAAATGCCAATAATCTGGAAGACAATACTGGTTACTGATGTTTTGATCAGAGTTTCAGAGCTCACGTTTAATTCCTTAATTTCTGTATCCTTGATGTCCCAATAAATAGATATTCAAATGTTAAATATGTAAGTGTTAAATCTACAATCTACAACAACTACTGTTCTATACACTGTGATATGTGATACCCAACCATACTCATGGTGGTTATTTTACAGGCAAATTTTTAGTGAAAATGCTACATGTATTTATTTCTTAATCAGAAGACAGGAAGAGAACATGGTTTATGAAGAATATACTGATTCTGTAAGATAAAAAGATAAAAGATAAGACTTGTACAGAGAGTAAGAAGTAGCCTAGAAAAACAGTCTTAAGTCTGTGTACACAGATGATGTGGTAGATTGCTGTATGCTGTATTTTAGTTGCAACTAAAATTTAACACTAGTCATTACATTCTGGGTGTCAGATTCCCACCTGTAATTTAAAAGAACTTGAATTGTTTTTATTTCCTGTCTTTAACAGTTGTATTTTCTTGCTCAACTTACTGTTTCACTCTAGGTGCAGTTTCACTGTGTTTACTAAACTGAGCCTCACAATCAGAGGTTTTCAGCCCTGAAGGGTGATAGTGGAGTGTGGGTGGTGTCTTCCCCCTCTCACTGCAGAATCAATGAATCTGGTTTGTTAAATGCTGATTTAAGGAAGACTGGCTAATGATGATTAATCAACTACGCCATCCTAAAATGTCTGGAGAATTTGTGTACAAAAAGACCTAGGGGACAAAATTTTCATTAATTACTTTGATACAGTGGCTACAGTAGTTTAATGAAAGTAATAATACAGACCACTGAGATCTCCTAACTGTACAACAGAGCCTCTCTGCTCTTACACCCAATCAGGTTGTTAGGCTTGAAATGTACTGTGAGTTCAGTTCTGATCTGTAATATCTTGAGGTGTTTTTTTATAGGGCAGTGTGAGAGGAACTGTTATATGCAGTCTCTGTTTGAACAAACACTGCAAAATTTAATCCCAGATGTAAATATTTTATCTAAGTGCAGATGGCTGTGCAGCCTGCATAATTTAACAATGTCAGGTAACTAATATTATATTTATGTCTTAAGGTACTTCTCCCATTTTTTTTCTGGCCTTCCAGCAATTATTTCTGATCTATGGTTGGTGTACTGTTGACTTTCATTTTTTTCTGCACTGTGTATTTTACAATTGTGTGCTCCAACTGATTATGGCTGGAAAGAAGCATGTACAATATTTATAGGTGCAAACTGAATGTTGGCTAGTTAGTACTGTGTTATATTATCCTTTTAGCTCTGTGCTTTGCCTGAAAGTATAATGCTTTAGTTGGATTGCACTAAAATGTATAGTTGTTCAAACAAAGTTATTCCTTGTATTTTAATTTGTCAGTTCTGTATTTTGCTTTGCAGTGATTCTAACATGACCAGTAATTGTTTTTTACAATAAGTCATTGAAGAAATTACTAATTATGTAAAATGAATACATTTTCATTTTGTGTGGTAGGTTAAGAACTATATTTAACTGTGAAACTTTGAAACGTGGCAGGTGTCACGCAGATGAGCAATGCAGATACAGCGTACAAATGAAAAGTTACTTGAGCAAAAACTTGAGCCCTGGAAAATGGAAATGGGTCAGTCTTAGGATGTCTGGGATCATCTTTAGGCAGGAAGAGAAGAGCAGGCATTAAATTAACGTGCTTAAAGCTTGCTCTGCTTTGTGTGATGGAACACCTTGGACTTAGTCTCAGTTCCCCCAATAGTTGCATGGTACTGAGTCCTCGCTGTTTGTGTGATGCCCTTTTAATAATATTCCTTTTTCTGCAAGGGCCAGGCTCAAAAGCTGCTTGGGCTGGAGGAAGGACAGTGGCACCAAACTGCTCCACAGGGGCAAAATGAATTGGAATGTGAAATGAAGGTTTGAACCCTGCAGCCAGCTGCTTTCTCAGAGATAACTGTGGATGTACTCATCCTTGTGGGTCATATTCCTTAAACAGTGTTATTTACTCTGTACTGCAGAAAGACAGTATTGGGAGACATGAGGTATAAAACCACAATTAAGAGATTTACCAGTATGGATCTTCTCCAGCCTTTAAACTGCATCCATCCTAAATATTTAGCCCTTGCTCAGAGGCAGCTGACAATGCTTGCAGCTCCATCTGTCTCAGCCCCAGTAGAATATTGGTCATTGTTCAGTTGTATTTACCCAGGTTCCACCCAGCCATTCTTCATTTCTAGGGGACTGAACCTGGCAGAGTATGTTCTGTGCACCTGGGAGGAGAATGGGTTTGACATTGATGTGTGGGTTTTCTGAGCTGCTCTGAACTTCCTTACTCTTCATAACTTACTTCATGGTCTTTTTGTCAGTCCTTTCCTAGATCAGCCCTGTCTCTGGTCTCTCCTAACTCTAGTGCAAGAAGACTTTGATATGAAATTGGAAGTGGAGGTGGAGTTAAAGCATATTCCAGTCTGTTTCTAGAGGAACTTAGCACAGTAAGATCCGCAGTGTTATCAGCAAACTAAACCAAACCAAGAATCACTGAATTCAAAGGGGCAAGAAAATTGTTCAGTCTGTGCATTTAAAAGAAGGGATGTTCTAGCCCATGTACTGTCTGACAGTTATGAGTAAACTCTGTAGTAAATAATCATATTCATCATATGGGTTTTTCTTTTCCAGAACACCAGCTCAGTAACTGTGCCAGAAACACTGTTGTTTGTTTCAACTCTGGATGGAAGTTTGCATGCTGTCAGCAAGAGAACAGGAGCAATCAAGTGGACTTTAAAAGAAGGTGAGCAGGAGGTGTCCTGATGCCCTCTATCCAATAGCAGAAATAACAGTCAAATTAATTGGCAATTCCAACTCTTGTAAGAGCTGGTAAATACTTTCTTTTCTTTTTTAATTTTGTTCTTGTTCCAGAATTAAGCTACAGTGTTTCTAGAGTCATGTTCCTCTTTGTAATTTCACCTGTAGGTATTTTCCAGGTTTATGTGAAGTTTTTTTAGGTTTGTGGGGATTTGGTTTGGGTTTTTTTTCTCCCCTGGATGTTTAAGATGTAGTGGTATAATTGGTAGGTGTCATGTTTTATGGGAATGAGTGCAATATAAGCAAGCATAGAACATAATAGATGTGTGAGCTTGTGGAATTGATGGCAAAGGGATTGCATGATTCTGTCTCTGGAATACCCTACGTTCTCTGGTGCAGTGCATATGGTGCAAACCTCAGGGAGTTTTCTATAGCAGATGTTTAGGAACAGGACAGTTTTTTAAATAAAAGAACTGCACTTGTGTAAAGGAATTTAACATTGTTCAGTGACTGGAAGTGATTTTGTAATTTTAATTACTGAGCAGAGCTAGTTCTGTCTTGATGAAAAATTTAGTTTTTGATGCAAATTTTCTTTAGTGGGGCTCTGATTATGTATGGCAGAGGTGATAGTAGCACCTTCACTTCTGGAAATAAATTAGAAGGTCAAATGGAAGGAGTCAATGACTGCATCATTTTGTCCTCTGTTTTTAAACCAGGCAGTTTAGTAGGTGAGCTGAAGTGGTGGGAAATGGATTGTGCATATCTGGTGTCTGCAGTACCAACCAGTTGTTCTTCTTTGTGAAGCCATTTGTATTTGAAAGCAGATCTATCAGACAAAAAGTTAACTATTTAAATGAGCAAAGAAAGCTTTTGTAGCTTTTCTTAGAGTAGAAAGGGCTAAGCCAAGTATTTTCTTGAAGGAGCTTGGTTTTCCATCTCCTGTTTAAATTTAGACCCCCTCCTTTTCCTGAACAACCCTGCCTAAAAGCAGGTTGTCAGCTTCCCAATTTAGTGTTGCTGTAGGCTAAGAAAAACTTGCTGATCTCTTTGTCATTCCAGTGACACAAACATACCCTGCCTAGTCCTAGTCTAGAAGGATATCACAACTGGCATTGCTTTGCAGCCACACTTAGTAAGTGGCAAGAGGTTTTTTGAAGAAGAAATGAATGCAATTTGGTAACAAAAAGGATCTTGATCAGAGTGTGTTGCTCAAGGAACTTCCCTTGTTTAAAAAAAAATTGTTGCAAAACTCTTGTTGGTTCTGTTGAACTGCCAGACTGGATAATCTAGTTTTATGGGACTTCTTGTTTCCTCTCTGCTGCTAACTTATGCATCTTATGTGCATGAGTTGTGCTCACTCGATTTTTGCAAAGCAATTATTGCTCCTTAGTTTATTTCTGTGCAATAGGGCAACACACAAGGGTCAATGAAAGAAGAATTAGTTGTAGGTATCAGTGTTCTAAGATGCCTCCTGAGTTAACAGAGTTAAGTGGACATGGAACAAGGGCCTGTACATATAAATTGGTGAATTAATTTGTAATGGGAGGGAGTTTATTTATTTTTGCAAATCTGTATTTGTTGGTGGTCACCCTGTGGGTGAGAGGCCCAACAGACAAGACAGTGTTGGAAACAAATGAAAGCCCATTCAGATTTCTGTGCTGAATCCTTGGAGAGACCTAATAGTGCAGAATTCATTATTAATATTAGTGTATAAACACAGTAGTTGGGTACACCCTGTCTGTCAGCAACATGCTGGTGCTGTAACAGAGACTACCTGGCAGGAAGCTGCCTGCACTGCAAGCAGTGCTCTTGCAGGTGCCATTTTTCCCTGATTACAGCAGATGAACCATGTGTTGTAGCTCAGGTGCTTTGAGAAGTTGTGGAGGTCACCTGAAGCACTGCAGTGGCACTCACCAGGAAGGGAACATTTTATTACTGCACTTGAGCAGCAAGGTATTTAACAAAGGGCAATTCAGGTACATTTTATTTTCATTAGGGGAAAAAAAACCAAGGCCATGTTCCTTATCAGGCAGTGCTTAAACAAACATGAATATCTTGCAATGTGTGGCTTGTTTTAATTTAGCACTGAAGCTTATCTTAGGTGTGTGGAGTAAATGAGCCAATGATTATCACCACAATAACATGTTTGGGTTTCCTGCCTTCATGGAGTGCTGCAAGAAAGGCAGTCAGAATACTTGTGCTGCCCATAAAGCAGGCAAAAAGTAGGTCAGTTAGGAATAGAACTTTCCACTGTCAGAAATAAGCTGTGTCCCTGCAGTTACATGTGATGAGACTGTGGACTTACTTGTTGAGGGTACTTAAAATCTTCATTTCCTGTTGACTTTGATGCGTCTTGCTCTCTGGCAGCTCTCAGGATTTTTTAGTGAGCAGGTAGCTGATGCTGCTCATTTCCTGGGCCTTGGAAAGCTGGCAAATGGTTGGAAAGTTTAGAGAAAAAATCCATATTCCTCCTCCCCTTTAATTTCTGAGAGGCACCTTTGCTTGTGCTGTGACCCCACAGAAACAGCTGGTGTTGAAGGCACCCGTCTGAAAGGCTGTGGCTCACATTTCCCATCAGTGGCTGAATGAGGCTCTTGGTGCCACCCCTGATCAGCCCTGAGTGACAGAGGGACAGGCTTCCAGAGGCTCCCACGTTTTCTGCACTTGCCACTAGCAAGATACTTAGTCAGCATCCTCAGTAAGGTTCCTTAGGATGAAAACTCTTTCCCAAAATTTATGGAAATAAAACAACTTCTCTCATTTCCTACAGACCTCTTTGAAAGGTACAGAGGTGCAGCACTTCAGATTTGTGTTTAAATGCAAGTGGACAGAGAAAGAGATGGTCATGAGAACCTGTTGGCACAGCAGAATCTGGAGAAAGCTTTCCTCCTTGCTGTCAGACTTTATGTCACAGTTCTGATTTCAGTGTGAGCTTTAGGAGTGTGATTTTAAGACTGTGCTGTTCGCTCACATCTTTGTAAAACTCACCTTGTATGTCTCTGTTAATTCAAGATCTTGGTTTATTGAACATAGTATTAAATTTGAGATGCTAAGGCTGCAGTGTCTCAGGCTGTACTCTTGGGCAGGCTGTTCCTGTGTTCTCTCTGTCCTGTTGTACTGTTCAATGGGATATCTTTTTTTTTTTTCATTCACCAGCTCCTTAAAAACTTTCCCTCAAGAACTAATTCAAAGTATTTTGCCAGAGGAACATTTAATATATGCAGATTTGGATCCTCATTTAGAGCCAGTAGAAATTTTGTTATGATCTTCAGTTCTCTGTAGCCGTCAAAAAATGATGGCCCACAATCAATTTAAAAGGTTTTAATTTCTAACACCTCACTCATAACCTGTAGACTTTAGAGGGCTCTTATGATAAGACAAAGGTATAAAGATTCTGTCTATTTATGGGATCCAATATACAGATTTTAAAGGGCAAGTCTGAGGTCTGTAGGTCCTGCTTTAGTAACAGTGGTTTTTCCCGCGCAAGAAATAATATCTTTGTGCATAGTTGTAAATTAATAAGGATTGTCAAAACAAAACACCTGTAGAACAGTACTGTTTCCAGCAAATTCCAGAGCATAGTTTGTGTCTCTAGCCTCATTTGCTGTCCCTGCAGCAGCAGATGAGGATGACATGAGTTAAAGTTGGCCCGTTAGCCCAAACCTTGTGGTAGGGCCTCAGGGCAGGAAACTGTTTTTTTCCAGTTCATTCCAGTGGGGCACTGCCTTACTCACTGTTTCAGTCTCCCACTTCTCCTTTCCATTCATTGGCTCTAAGGGCACATTACAGTGATGACAACATGCAACTTTATCTTTATCTTTATCTTGTACGTTAAAAATACTCAGAGTTTGGTCAAAGGGCAAATTTATCTTACAGTGTATTTGTGAAATATGGAGAAAAGTCAAATGTGTTATATTTAGCGTATGGGTACAGTTTCATAAGGCTTTTTTCCATATATGAATGCAAAGTGTGGGTCAGAACCATCTGAAACCTGTTATACACTTCTGCACACTCACAAATATATTCTGGCCATGATGCAACCAAAACTGGATTGGGACATCTGCCTGCTGCCAGGTCAAAATGTTCATTTTGAGGAAGTGGAATAGAGCCAAATAATTTACCAAATTACTGGACAGACATTATGTTAACAGGCTTCTAATAACCATTAGACTTGTGAATAAACACTTGGAGTTCTAGAATAAATCTTTATAATGTAGGCTCAATCACCTTTTAATTTTTTTTTTTCTTAACAAAATTATTTTACAAATTTTTTGCCAACAGATGCTGTGTCACCAGTTCAGGAAGCTAAAGCTGGTGTATGCTGAATTGTAGGAATCAGTAACATAATCTGTCTTAGTGGAGGCTGCATGAAAAAAAAATTGGAAACCCATGGAAATATCTATAGAAAACTCAATCTTCTCTCCAGCACTGGAGGTATTTACAGGATGGTGTCCTGCTTCCTAAGTCACCCCCACCATGCTCCAGAGTTGTTTTGGCATCTCTTTTCTTAGTCTAGCAAGTGGAAAAAGCTTTCTGTAGGACCTTGAAAGAATTTGGCTTTTCCCTGCTACATGGAATGGAAGCTTGAGGGAGAGGGAGATGTATTTTTCAGTTTTATCACATTTTCTGTCCAGCTTTCATTCCAGTATAGAATAGTTGCTGCTTTGTTCAGTGGTTGTCACCACTGCTGTTGGTATTGGAACAGATCAGGCCTGTTGGAGAGACTTTCCCAATCACAGGGAACTGCAGTCCAGGGAGTTTTGAAAGCAGGGTGACGTGGTCCAGTCCCAGCATGTCAACACTTGAGTGGGGAGCAGCTGGAGAGGAGAGGAGGGCTCAGTGCTCTGACTTTTGCAAGAACATTTTCTGTTTGACCCCTTGTGGAGCAAAAGGTGGCTTCAGTCACAAGAGGCCTCACTCTTTTACTGGTCTGTGTTCAAGCATATGAAAACTATTGTAAGAACTGGCAACAATTAATTGAACTTAAGATTCTCTTTTTATCTCAGAGCAAGTTCTTTTTTCAAAACAAACTTTGAAATAGAGGTTGGAACAGGTCCCAAACCACATGAAAGTGAATGTGAAGAATGTGAAGAGTTTATTGTCTGTCTTCAAAGGATCTCTGCAGATCCACAACCTGGGTTCAAGACCATGAAAGTGCTAAGAAAATGAGAAAATTTACATCACCTCAATAACTAAAAATATAGAGAAATGGCTTTCCACAGCCTGTCTTTCCAGGGGGATGGTGCTAGTGACAGGAGAATTCCTTTCACTTAGAAAACTAACTCCTCCATCCTTGTGAAGAGCCTTATGTGTGGAAATTTATCAGAAATCCATAAATGCTTTCTAACAACTCATACACAACACTTCAGTGTGCAGGAAGCCATCAGAATAATCAGTGTTTTGGTTCATGTGCCACTAAGTACTAAAAAAATTCCTGTTGCTTTGTCATAACTTCTTAATCTGTTCTATCTACCACTTTTTTATCTTTGCTCATAAATCGAGTTTCAGTTACTAAGAAATCAAGTAAATGCAGGAATTTTTTCATTTCTGATGACATACATGATGTTGAAGACATGGTACTAAAGAGAAGTTCAAGGACTTTCATGACAATGATGCTTCTGTACACACTGAATAGCTTGAGATTTGCCATAAGAGTCGTTCATGTCATCTGATAGGCAGGAGTGCTTCAGAAAAACACTGCAAAACATAGAGACATTCATGAGACTTCTGGCACTGTTTATTAAAGTGTAGAAGACATTTATTTATGACATTGGAAACTGCTTTAAGTGACATTTTCCCAACAGCTTTCAGAAATGCAAGCTGAGGGATAAAAGCTCAATGCAAGTAATTATTGCACATAGATATGTGTGTGTGTCCTTTCACTGTTGTGGTACTGTGTGGTCAATAAAACCATGAAAAAACTCTCAGATCTTTGACTGGAGCAGAGGGGAGCACTTTATTTTGGTTGATAAAAATAGATTACCCAGTCTTAGAAAAATAAGTAAAAACAAGCTATTAGCCCAAAAATGCTTTGCTGTATTACTGCTCTCCACTGTATTTTCAGGATAGAGAGGGAGTTCTAGGGAAGCATTACTAACCAGGCTCTCCTGAAAATGTCATGGACAAACCAGGATCAGTTGCTAGAAGATATAATCTGCCTTTGAAATTTCCTGTAACTGTTCATGTTTTCCTGAAATAATGAGGTATTTGAGGCAATCCCACTCTGTGTTGGTCTGCTGAGGTGCCCTGCCAGTAACAGTGCAGTTAGCAAAGTTGGAGATTGATTTAGATTGTAGTAGTTTTACACTGTAATTTCATATAACAACTTCACATCATCATTTAATTCAGAGAAGAAACAGTCCTCTAATTAAAAGTTTCTGAAGATTATTCTGACAAGAAACTATTTATGTTAGTTAGTCTTATGTTTTGCCCAGGTTGACTAAATAGTGATTTTATAGAAAATCTGCACTGTTGTACTTAAACAATAAATATGCCGTCACTTCAAAAACAAGTTGTGCAGCTTTGTTACTCCTACTGATCATTTGAGGGGATTTTTAGGAATAGGAAAGAGTTGCCTCAGTGCTGCTGGTGAAGCTGCTGTTGTCTCACAGTAGTCACTGTCACCACAGGTGAGAGTTTTTCTTACCAAGTAAGACACTCAAGATTACACAAGAACTGTGTAATCAGTTCATCAAGAGACTTACAAAGTTTATTTGGCTTTTGCCTTTAGCAATGCTTGTAGCATTTGGATTAAATCTTACTTAACTGAGCCAGGTGTTGCTTGTTCTGAGCCAGGTGTCACTTGTTCTGATTCATGATGCTGTTTCTTTCACAAAACTGAGCGTTCCCTTCCCATGAAGCATTTGTGAGTACAAAACCTCTTGCCTTTGGTCTTCAATGTCTCTCTTCTTTTAGGTCATTTCACCCAGACTTAGGGATACACTGAGTCCATAAACTTGGTCTCACTTTGCCTTTAGTAGTTCAACCCAGCAGCTCAGTTCGAGTCAATCCACTTTATATGATGGGCAGCAAATCCTTTTTTCTTGCTTTTCCATAGAGATGGAGAGCTGATGATGTAAGTCACCATATGCTGTATTATATATTATAAAGCTTGTGGAATACCTGAAGCAAACACTGAGAAATAATTGACATATAATCAATGAGGAGGAGGGGTCCCTCCCAACATATCCTGAAATCAGTTTCTTCAGACAAGGGATAGAAATGAATTGCTTGATGTAGTTAATGCAATAAAAGGTCTGACTAAGCAGCCTGATCTGTAGAGACAGATACAGAGGATGAGTCACTAAGCTCCTTTGTTTGAATGTTAATTATTCTTATGGCCTTTGATGTGTGTTTGAGTCCTCAATGAATTAAATGGAGTTTATTTTCACATCTTTGGGAGTGTATCCTGGAACATTTTTTAGGCTTGAAGAGAAAAAATGACATGTAGTTATGTTTTGAACAAAGCTGCTCTGAGAGTGTTTACTATTGTAAGAAGACATCAATGAAATAAAGATAACTGTACTGTTATCCCTCATATCCTACTTTCTTTCTGTCTCTGGCATTAAATGTGCTTCTTTGGGTGGCTGCTCTTTCAGCTGTGTTGCAGCCAGAGATCTGCTTGGGTAGGGGGTTATGTTTTTTTAATCCATGTAAAACCAGGTCATCCTTGCAGGCCATTGCCATCAAACTCAGCAGCTGGTGTGGTGCCATGCCCTGCAGAGTGGTACAGACTCTGTAAGCCCCGGGTACTGAACCCTGAATTTCCTGTTCTTGTCTTGCTTAGCTCTGCAGATATCCCAGTACACTCAGGCTGCCCAGAGCTTGTGCCAGTTTCCCAGTCAAAGGCTGTCAAAACATCAGTGCTTTTGTTCTTATTTCCTTCCTGTTGCATCATGATGTTTGCATGGAGACAGAAGAGGTGAAAAACAGTGTTTGCTTGGTCATTTTTCATCCTCTTACTCAGACTCTTTCCCGTGGAGTTTGATTTTCCCTGTGGAAGTGGAGATACTTAGAGGATTGCATCCTCTTGGCTTCTGAGGTATTTTCTGCTAGTATACCCAATAATAAGCACGTTTGTCTTGGAAATTGTAGAGTATGTCTTATAAATCAGGATACTTCTATGGTGTTGGCATCAGGAATGAAAATCCCGTGATTCAGGACTTTGCAAGCTCTCAGTAATTTTGAGGTATTTAGTGTTGGTAAAACTGAGCAAAGGACTTCAGAAGACTTTCTCAAGTGCTTTGTAGTTTCCGATTTTATGAACCAAGTTCCAGGAACAAGAGGAGGCTGCTGAGAGTTTACTTTCAAACTGTGCATCAGCCTTTTTAAAAGGAGCAAGATGCAGGAGGCCTGACTTAACCCTGAATCAGATGAGTTCAAAGGATTGAATTACTAGTATTTTGACTTTCTCTTTTTCTGTGTGTGCAGATCCTGTCCTCCAGGTGCCGATCCATGTGGAAGAGTAAGTCTGTTTCCTTTGTCTCATTTACAGCTTGTTCGATTTTCATTGACATCCTGAAATTTGGTTTAATTTGGACGAAACACATCTGTGTTCTAGACAAGCTGCACACCTTGCAGAAGGCCATTTAAAGTGGTATGGGGAACAGATAAAAGGATAGAATTAGCTAGAATAGCTAAGAAGAAACATCCTGTCTGCAGCCTGTTCTCTGGAGCCCTTGCTGGGTTTGGATATCAGGGCTGTGAACTGTGCCATGAGTGACAGGTGGGAAGTGACAGAGCCAGGACTGATTCTGGGTTCTGTACTTACCCCCTCAAACAGAGACTAAAAACAGTGAAACACAGGAAACTCCAACCACCACCACAACCAGAATCTGCAAATTACATCCTTGAGCTGTAAATTCAGATTGGTCCCTGCAGCAACCTCACATTTAGTGAGAAAATTTGGGGCTTGAACTTTGTCTCTGAAGTCACTGGTGGCATCCTTTCTTTTTTTGATCATAGAATCATAGACATTAGGGTTTGAGTTTGTTTGGGGGTCTTCGTGTAGTTTGGGTGTAGGATCCCTTTATCTCTCAAATTGACTTAATTCTGGCAACTCTTTCATTGTTTCTTGCCTTCCTTATGCTCTCTGGTTTTGTTTATTTGTTTGGGTTTGTTCTAAATCTGTGTCTTTTTAAGAGCTTGTAGGTTTAGTTTAAAAGCTTTCACCTGAGTCATTGTCTGCTACATTTGGATCCTTATGCATTCAAATACATTAGTAATCTTGTGTTTTATCAGTTCTGAAACTTCCTTATATCTTTTAATTTTCAAAGTTAATAAATTAAACTTCAAAAAATGTAATGTCAGATGAACTTCTCTGTAAAGCCAGCACTGACCACAGTTTCTTTCCTGCTCTCTGAGAAGCACGGTACATTTTTATCATTTAAAATTGCTGCTTAAATCCTAGGCCAGCATTTCTTCCAGACCCAAATGATGGCAGTTTGTACACACTTGGTGGCAAGAACAGTGAAGGCTTGACTGTAAGTATATTTTTTAATTCTTTCCCACAAAGTGCCCCAGTCAACCTCATTCCTTTGCAGAAGGAAAACGTATTTTGTTAAAGCAGAATGTTGCCACCTTGTGATTGTCAGGAAGTGATTTCTACTTGAAAATATCAACACCACGTCTTGTCCCCATGTATGACATTACTGTAACTTGCTAAAATAATGATAATTACAAATAAAATTTATGTTTTGTTATCCAAATTCTGAATAATCTCTGTGTGATTTGATGGGAAAGGTGCACCCAAAATAACACCAATCAGATGTGTCACTCTCCTCAAACACTGACATTTCTAAAACCATCTGCTAGAAGCAGGATTAATAAATGCTCTGTGCTAACCCCTTTAGAAGGTCTTTCTAGGATTTAGTAAGGAAACAAAAATGCTGAACCTTTCAAATTATTCACCAATCCATGCAGGCCACTGCCTAATGCTTGACTTTCATTTTTAAACTTTGTGGTGATACTCAGATAAAATGTTTTGTTTCCTACAAGAATTTTTTTTCTCAGCTGCTATGGTTTCCCTCAGGAACTTTGGTATTGTTAAATATTTTTAAATTATTTACTCTGGCTGAATTCTCAGGTATTACAATAATAGAAATAACCAATAAAATTATTGCTTGTTTGTTTGTTTTTCCCCTAGAAACTTCCATTTACTATCCCAGAGCTGGTGCAGGCATCTCCCTGTCGCAGTTCTGATGGGATCCTGTACATGGGTGAGCTCAAATTTCATCTCCTTTAGATTGTAAGATGTTCAGCAACTACAAAATGTAGAGACTCCCAGGCAGACTGAAGGAAATAGGCCTTATTTGGGGTATTAATTATGATATCTTTCTGATAACAGAAAATCTGATAAATACAGAATGCAGCTAGTGTGTGATGATTAAAAATCAGTTGCTTTTTCTGAAGGAGGAAGTACCTTTTCTGAGCAGTGAAATGCATGTATGGGGATTTTTTTGTTTCTTGAGATGCAGTCTCTCAACAAAATATGACTTCTACTTAAAATCTTCTTATGATTATAAATGTCATTGACTGCCTGATAATTAGGGTAAAATTAGAAATCCCATTGTACCAGTTAGACATCCTCCATTGTCTGAGGTACAGTCAGTTCATTTATAGTATAAATAATAAATTTATTGCTCACTGTCCTGACTCATTCTAATTGCAGATGGATTTGGGAGAAGGAAAGGAGAAGAAAGGACAGTTATTACTTATCACAACAGTAAAATATGTGAAGATCACAGTGAGCTTAGTATTAGGGTTTTTTAATCTCCTGAAGGGCCAGTGTTCCTTCTGGTTCTCTGCTTCATGTCTTGCCAGTAAATGAGAGAAAAATGTTTATTTGAAACTTCTAAACACGACATACATGTATTAACTTCAAAGAAGTTCTTAAGACCATGGCTAAATTAGTCTTGAGTGGGATGTTTTGATTATAATCCTTAAGCAATTTGAAAGGTGTAGACTCTCACTTTTTTTTTCCACCTCCTGTCTTTCACCATGAGCACTTCAGTCTCCTTGTCTGAGAGCTCCTGGGATCTGTTGCACTCAGAGCTCTGTTAGATTTTATGTGTGAAAAAATCATTCAGCCAATAGTACTTACTGTTCCAAATATTGTATTTGGGTTTGGGGTTCGTGGTCAGTATTTGAGATTGGCCAGTAGTGCTAAATGATGAACCTAGGCCTGACTATGAAAAACTGTTTTATTAAAAATGCTTTATTTGTGCTAAGTCCATGAGTCGGCTAAAGAAAAAAGAAGACTGAAAGGCTGAACGAAAATGCAGTTTTTCCAACTGAATGGTAATGTGTTAAATTATGATTTCAGGTAAAAAACAGGATATTTGGTACGTGGTTGACCTCATGACTGGGGAGAAACAGCAGACCTTGACTTCCTCTTTTGCAGAAAGTCTTTGCCCATCAACATCCCTCCTGTATCTTGGGAGAACAGGTCATATGCTTTTTTTTTCCTGTAGTTTAAAAGAAAATTCTGATTTTTAAAGTTTAGGCTCATAACAAACGACCTTGTGCTCAGTTCAGGTTTTCAAGTTTATTTCTTGGAAAAACTTCTGTGAATTATGATTTTAGACTGTACACAGAGTAATTATTAACTTTAGCAGCAGAGAGATAATGTTTTTTAAACTTTGGCAGTAGGTCCATTATTTTTTGTTGACTAAGTGGCATTTGCATTGTAATTAATGGTGTATTCCAGTAGCAGCTGTGAACTGTTTGTTCCGTAACACACAGCTTTTTAAGAGCTGTTTAAAAAAGATGGAAATAGAGCAGATCCACTGGCATCACAAGTGCAGTGTGCTAAAGAACTGGTAAAGTTAGACCAACACCATGGAGGTGCTGACTAGAAACAGGAATAAGTGTTACAGACTAGTTCTTTAACCTCTCTATCAATGTGTCCCTTTAAGTGGGAGAGTGTTGGGAAAATGAAATGTTGACAGCAGTAAGTGCTGTGTGGTGTTTGAGGAGTGTCGCAGATTTGAGAAGATTGATTCTATTCTCTCATAGGTTTTTTTGCTTCACAGACTGTATATTTTTTAACAGAGTACACGATCACAATGTATGACACCAAAAAGAAGGAGCTGCGATGGAATGCCACCTATTTTGATTATGCAGCTACTTTGCCTGATGAAGACATAAAATACAGTAAGAATTTAATTGTCTCCCTCCTGCAGTGGAGTTTTGAATATAGGCAAAAATATTGTGATTTTTTTGTGCGGTGCATGTACTTTTGCCCATTTTTATCCATCACATACTGCAATATCTAAAGCCTGTTAGGTAGCTTCAGGTAAATTTAATCCAGCAGGGTGGAGCTCTTGAAAGTGTGATTCCTTAAAATCAGTGGGAAATGTCAGGAGAGGCAGCAAATCTGAACTGTGGTGCACAACCAGATTGCAATGCTCTTGAATGGCAGCTGGACTTGTGTCAGCCCAGTTCTGGCCAAGGCTTTGCTGCTCAGCTGCTGTGCAGTGAAAGGTGTGAGGGTGACTGTGGGCCACCAGTCCAGAACTGTTCCTGTGCATGATTAAAGCTACAGAATCCAGGTAACCTCCACACGTTTGTGCATTGCAGAAATGTCCCACTTTGTGTCCAACGGGGACGGGCTGGTGGTGACCGTGGACAGCGAGTCCGGGGACGTGCTGTGGATCCAGAATTACGCGTCCCCCGTGGTGGCCTTTTACATCTGGCAGCGAGAGGGGCTGAGGAAAGTCCTGCACACCAACGTGGGCATCGAGACCCTGCGCTACCTGACCTTCATGTCCGGGGAGGTTGGACACATCACCAAGTGGAAATATCCCTTCCCAAAGGAAACAGAGACCAAGAGCAAACTAACGTGAGCCTGAGATTCTATTGTTCTCACTGTCCATTTGACAGCTTTATCATTAAACAGAACAGTTAAGGGTTGTACAAGTTGCAACATGGTGAAAAGAATGCATAAAAGCATTTCTAGTTCTCCAGGTGTTCTTTTATGCAATATTTGATCTTTTAGTGTGTAAAGTCAGAGACCAAACCAAAAAACGTATAAACTTAGGAAGTGTATATTCCTAAGTTTTATCAGATGTTCTGTGTTGAATAGTTTCTCACAATGTGGAATTAAATTGATTTTCCTAATGTGAAGCCTTTCACACTATAAAAATGGTGCACAGCATTTTGGAAAATGCCAATTATTGAAAAATGCAGAAATAGGACATGAGCTATGTCAAATGAGGGACAGTGCTGTGAATAATGACCTGACAATGCTTTCATAATTAAAAAAAAGGCTTCATAATACAGCAGTACTTCAAATCAAGGCTTTTCAAGATACAAATACTGATGATTTGGGAAACTCCTGCATTGGTTCTGCAGGCTGCCCAGATTTGAGCTGAGATGTTAACACATCCATTTGCCTGCTGCTAACAGTGACTGTGTTTCTGCAGCCCCACCCTGTACGTAGGGAAATACTCCACGAGTTTGTACGCGTCGCCCTCCATGGTGCACGAGGGAGTCACTGTTGTGGTAAGTGGGGAGCGGCTGGGTGGGAAAGTGCCTTTCTGGAATTAGTGCTTTCCTGGGCTTGGAAGGAAGGTTGAAATGGAATAGTGCATAAAATTATATTAAATTAAAATAGACAATAAAACACTGAAGACTGTATGTCTACAGAAATTTGAGAGTTTTTGAGATTTCTATCAATAAACGCATAACAAATTAAGTGTTTCCTGAAACAATTAACAACCACAGAATACATGACCATACTTCCTGAATAATTTCCAATGCTGCAAAGCAGTAACTGCAGCTCCCCAGGAACTGTGCCAGGCAGGCTCAGCAGGAGCAGACCTGAGGTTACTGCTGTTGGTGCTTTGTGGTTCATGTTAAAATTGCTGGTTTGTTCATCAAAGTGAACAAACAAATTCCCCACAGACAGGAAACTGCATCATAGTTCTGTTTTGCTCATTGTGGCTGCCAGGTAGGAAATACAGATCCTACTTAGCTGTAGGGGAAAACAAAAAAAGGAATAATCTCATCTCCCAGGCAACATGTCCCTGAAAAGGTCCAATGTCCAAGGTTGTGGAAGCAGCTGCTAAGGGCATAATGGCCCTGTTTACTCACAGTGACTTTGCTGCCAGTAATCTTTGCTTGCCCACCCATTTTAACCTCTAGCTTTTTAATTTAGTTGTCTATTTAAATATTCTAAGGTCACAGCAACAGTATTTGTAACACTGATGTCTCTGCAGCCCCGTGGCAGTGCCATTCCCTTGCTGGAGGGTCCCAAAACAGAAGGAGTCACCATTGAAGACAACGGCGAGTGCGTGATCACGCCCAGCACCGATGTGAAGTTTTCGGGCAGGCTGAAGGAAAAGCACAAGCTCAACTACTGGAATGACTGGCTGCTGATAGGTATGGGAGGCCCTGCCTGGCCATAATTACTGAATTCTAGTAATAGTGTCTAATTCATCCTCATTTACATATAAAATAATGTGTTATATATCCACCTGCCTTCTGGTTTTTCCCAAGGTTCCTACCTTATTCTGTGATGAGGTGAAGTGCTCCATGTGAGGAAAGTTATTTATTGCTTATTTGCCCTCTCCCTTGGAGAGGGGTATAGTAGTTTATTATTTACTGTAAATATTGAATTGGAGTCCGTTTGGATTTTTTTACTGTGCATGCTGTTACCTTAATTCTCATCATATGGATCAGACAGTCATATTTTCTCCATTTTGTAAATGGATTAAAACACAGAGGCTGAAGATAATGTTTATTAATTGTCAGCCAGTCCTGTGCGTCCCAAGTCCCTGAATTTTGGAATTGACTTTTCAGTGCATTTACGGTTTTGCTTCAAAAACGAGGAACTGTCTGAGGTTCAGTTTTAAGTGATGATTGGTGATAATTGAGTGATGTATGTGACAGGAGCTCTGGGGCAGGGACAGTGTGCAACTTTCAGCTTTTTAAACTGCCATCTTTCTCTTCCCATGATCCCTTTCCTTGTTAATACCCTCTCTCCTGCAGTATGTCAGGCAGCTCCCTGAAACAGTTCATGTTCCTCTGCAGCTCTCACTGACCTTTGACCTTCATTTTCCCTCTCCTTTCTCTTTCCTGCTCTCTACGTGAGCATGATGTTCTGTGATGCTCTCACTCTTCAGCAAACATGCTGCAATCAAGGATATCTTTCCTAAAAATGGACAACATTCTGTTTCAACAAATGTGTTTTATTTAAAGGGCACCATGAAACACCATTATCTGCCCCTACAAAGATCCTGGAGAAATTCCCAAGCAACTTACCGAAGAGGCCTGAAAATGTGATTCCAGCTGACTCTGAGAAAGCCACTATTGAAAAGGTTTGTGATGAGAATAATTCTCTTACTGCATGAGAGAAGAATATAAAGGAGTGGAAGTTGGGGAAGGACACAGAAGGAAAACTGCATGGAGTTACTTCACATTTTTTGTGTCAGATGTTCATGTGCTTAGCACATAGAATCACTGGTATGAGGAAGCGTCATTCCTTGTTTCAGAATTAAGGCTTTCTGCTTTTTTTCTGCTTTTTTTTCTCCCCACATGCAAACTTTGACTTTGGTAGGTTTAGAAATGACTAAAAATGATGTAGCAGAAAGGCTGACTATGAATGCCTCATTATCCACAGCGATACTGAGCTAACAGAGCTTTCTTTGCCTCAGGTCATTGACATTGTTGAAGGTTCCTCAACAGAAGGGCCTCCAGCTGCTCCAAAGGATATTGAGGAGACTCCTGCTCGGCCCATCCCGCGGCCAGAGGCTCCAGTGGACTCCATGCTGAAGGACATGGCCACGATCATCCTCAGCACTTTCCTGCTTGTGGGCTGGGTGGCTTTTATCATCACCTACCCAATGGTAATGCTGACCTGGCTTGATGTGCTTTTGAGTGTTGGGAGCATCAGGAACGGTGTAGAGCCCAGAAATGATAAAGAGTTAGTGACACACTCCAGGGATTTTTCCCTCTTCACAGATGTGCACTGGGGAGCAAAGACACAAGTTTGACTTAACAGGGATTTCTCTGGCCATATGTGCCAGCTCTGGAGAGGTTTTCTTTTCCATCCACCAGTTGTGGTTTTCGTAGGTATTACTCTTTTTTGGATATGATCTCAACACTATTGGCTTCACTCCTCTTTTCCTCACCTGAACCACTGTCAGGTTTTCCACGTTTTGGATCAAAGCCTTTATCCTTCTGTGGTTTAAAGACACTTAGTCAACCTAGTAACAGCTTTTAAACCAAGCCATGTGATTTCTCATCTTGGCAATGTCCAGAATGACAGAATGTCATTCTGGACAGAAAAGTCCAGAATGAAATAGAAATTGTGAGTGAACGTTCCCCAACCTGTGTGGTTGGCAGGGACAGGGCAGGAGAGTTTGGCTCCCGCCTTTTAGAAGTAGCTCCCCAGTAGCTGTAGAGTTCCCTTGCATGACCTGACTGCCAAATCTTCACTGAGGTCCTTTCTCCCAGAGTGTCCACCAGCAGCAGCAGAGGCAGCATCAGCTGGAAGAGAAGATCCAGCTCTTGCAGCAACAGAAGCTGCCCTTCGGTGCTCCCGGTGACCTCCCGCCCGAGGCAGATTTCCTGGACACATCGTACGGCCGGACGGAGAGCTCAGCTGCCAGCACCCCAAACCTGTCCCCCAGAGCTTCAAACCACTCTGCCTATTCCAACATCTCCACATCTGATGCTGGGAGCTGCCTCTCCACTGAACAAGAAGAGGGAGGTAAAGTTGACTCTGTGTGGTTTATTGTGTTTCTATTTCCCCAGTCTGTGTGATGGTACAGTAGAATAGTTATTGATGATACTTCATAACTCAGCAAGATGAAAAGAACCATTCAGGCTGAGCCCTCTACCTCAGCAGGATTGTTGCTTTATAGTAACAGCCAGCTGTGGGCTTGTGCTGCCCAGGGCAGTGTGTTCCTGTCACTTGCAGCCATTCCAGGGAGATACTCAATTTAAATAAAAACACATATTAAGATGTTTAACTGGATTCAATAAATGGGGATTAGGCAGCACAACCTTCCTGCCTGGTCTTCCTGTGCACTCATTTGTCCCTTCAAAGGCTACTAAACCCACTTCCATAATTATCAGTCAGCATTTCCTAAATTCGACATCTATAAACTTTTAGAAAGAGTTTGGCTGCTGAGAACCACTCATTTCTCACAGCCATGAGCCATAAGGTGTGTGCAAATGTGTTTTGATTCTTGATGTTGGTTCATTGGGTCACCACAGACTATTTGCCTACTCAGGATAAGTACCAACGTGGACACATTCATTTCTTTTGATCATATGTGTGTTAAATTTAAACATGAGCTAAAGACTTTCTCAGACTGGCCCCAAAGTCTGTGCAGTTGTAAAAGACTGCCTTGCCCATCCTAAACCAGTGCTTGTTCTTCTTTTCTTGTTCAGATGAAGAAGCAAACCGAGTGATTGTTGGCAAGATTTCGTTTAGCCCTAAAGATGTATTGGGACATGGTGCTGAAGGGACAATTGTTTACAGGTAGAAAAGAATGTGTGCATTAAACAGACCAATGTTATGTTTGTATTAGGTCCTTTTAATTTGTTTTTTTATAAAAGCCCTCACATCTACTATGAACAGAAATGAAACTTTTTGCATGTCTCTGGAATATTTTCATGCATTTTCTTCACTAGCAAAAACTACTTTACTTCCTTAAGAACTGTTTACTGGCCGAATGTACCCATTCCCAGCATAGGAAATGCTTTCATTGGCCTCTACAGTGGCCTCTGTTGTCACGTTTTCTGTACATGCTCTGGCTTCAGAGTGTGAAGGGTTGTTGTGCCTTCCCTCCCTGGCTGCAGGGGCTCCTTTGATAACCGTGATGTGGCAGTGAAGAGGATTCTCCCCGAGTGCTTCAGCTTCGCAGACCGGGAGGTGCAGCTGCTGCGCGAGTCCGACGAGCACCCGAACGTGATCCGCTACTTCTGCACGGAGAGGGACCGGCAGTTCCAGTACATCGCCATCGAGCTGTGCGCTGCCACCCTGCAGGAGGTGACCCACAGGGCTGCGAGCATCTGCTCCCTGCAGGGCTTTCACTTCCCTTGAGCTTAAGTTGCTGAAGTGCCTGACACAGGAGATGTTCCATTTACTCTCACTGTCACCTCTGTGACAACTCCATGTTCCTAGAACAGGGGTATTTTCAGACCTGTAGAAAGACATCCCTAACCCTGGACTGATTTATGGACAGAAGCTGTTCTCCTTTGATTTCTAACTTCTTGTGAAGGATTCCCTTCTAGTCATCCTCCCCCTCCTACTATGCAGACTTTGAAGACTGTTTTTTCTGGAGCACAGTGCTATACAGAATTCTAGCTCTGAATGAGACTTTAGAGATCATCACCTTCAGCCAAAAAAAACCCTCTTTGCTCTGTGTTACCCACTAGCACAATTTATCCAGTCACATCTCTTTTGGCTGGTGAAGTGCATGGATTTATTATTTATGCAGCTTCTAAGCAGTGCTGTGGCTGACTCTCCTGGTTCTCTGTTGCAGTATGTTGAGCAGAAGGCCTTCAGCCACCATGGCTTACAACCCATCACTCTCCTGCAGCAGACAACATCTGGACTGGCTTACCTGCACTCCCTGAGTATTGGTAAGAACACCTCTCCTTTCAGGACTGGATGGAGGACTAGATTTTCTTAGCTGTAAAATAAAGAGAAACTGGTCCAGAACTGTTCATTTGGGGTATTGGAAGGTTCCCTGCCTATGGCTGGGGAGTTGGAATGAGATGATCTTTGAGGTCCATTTGGACTCAAACCATTTTGTGATGGTCAGTCTATGATTTGACACTGGCCTTGTCCCTGCAACATTCTGCAGCCCCAGAGTACTAAAGCAAATGCTTACTGTTGGTGCAGGGTCCTGAAGTTTTTAGACAGGAGTCATATAAAGCATGGTGGAATAAAAAAATGAAATTACCAATGAAAATAATTTGAAGTTATTACTTTGGTTTCATGAATGGTGGTTCAGCCTTGTGAAAGGTCCACTTAAAAATTTACGAAGATCGTTGGGCCTGCCCGAGTGGATAAGTGGGTGTTTGTAACAGTCCACAGGGACCTGAAGCCCCACAACATCCTCATCTCGATGCCCAACGCTCACGGGAAAGTCAAAGCCATGATTTCAGACTTTGGGCTGTGCAAGAAGCTGGCAGTGGGCAGGCACAGCTTCAGCCGCCGCTCGGGCGTGCCGGGCACTGAAGGCTGGATCGCCCCAGAGATGCTGAGTGAAGACTGCAAAGAGAACCCTGTAAGTCCTCACCCTTCCCAGGCTGCCTGGGACCAGGCCAGACCCTAAAATAGGCAGCGCCTCCAGGCTGCCTTGCAGTTCAAATCTGCGAGTCAGAAAATTTCCTGTTGCTCTCAGATGCAAAATAACCACCCTGTGAGAATGAGAGCTTTCAGGGGGAAAAGATGTCACTGCTAGTGAAGGCTGTTTCTTTGCAGACATACACTGTGGACATCTTTTCAGCTGGCTGTGTCTTCTATTACGTGGTGTCTGAAGGTGGCCATCCTTTTGGCAAGTCCCTGCAGCGGCAAGCCAACATCCTGCTGGGAGCGTACAGCCTGGAGGCTCTGCAAGCAGGGAGGCACGGTAAGGACCGCACTGCAGGGATCAGTGAGGGCCCAGGCTGCTGAACACCAACACCAGTGACAGAACCAAGGCCCACAGTTACTCCTCTTGGATTAACTCCTATTCATGACAGCCTGGCAGAGAGGAAAGTTGTACTCCTCAGGTCCTCCTGAAGCAAAGGACCTAAAGTTCTTGGAGTTAGTACCCCAGAGCAACTGTGAAGTTATTTCCTGTATTTAAAGGAAGAGAGAGCTGAACTTTGATATTCTTAGTCTTTGTTAGTCTTTCTGTTGGTTGCCCAGCACATCTGTGAGGGCAGCACTTGAACTAGCAGGACAGGAAGAAGTAGAGACCATAATGAATTTCTGAAGTATAAAATATTATAAAATTACAAAATTTTATATTTTACTACAGCCTAAGAACGTAGAGAAAATAAAAGAAGTAAATTTCCTTGCGTGCTCTTCCTTGCAGAAGACATTGTTGCTCGTGATTTAATAGAGCAGATGATAAACATGGACCCTCAGAAACGGCCATCTGCCAGCTGTGTGCTCAAACACCCTTTCTTTTGGAGTCTAGAAAAACAGCTCCAGTTCTTTCAGGTTTGTGATGACCTTATCTCTTCCTCTCAGTTCTCAAGGCTCCTGTAGACTTTTTCAGGTCTTGAATTCAGTCTCTCTTTTGTGCCTGAGGTCACAGAATCCACAGCCTTACTCTGAGTGAGGCAGCACAGCTGTAAAACTTGGGTGGAGCTCCTAAGCAATTGGCTTAGTCTTACAGCCGATCTTTCAGAGGGGGCCAGAGCTGATGTTACCAAGCTCAGTTGGGAGGAAGGTCTCGTCTGGCAGCTGCAGTACCCACAGGGAACGCAGCCAGAAGGGTTTTCAAGAACAGGAGTGAACAAGCTCTGAATCCTGATGTGGGGTGGGGAGTGGCTGAGGGCTTGAGATCCTTTCCAGCCTTATCTTCTCTTCTGTGCTAAAATGGCTTTGGCAGAGGGTGAAACAAATAATCTCAGAAACTTCTGTATCCTATTCCCAAGCAGTGTCATGGAGTGAAGTGGAATTCTAACATTACTACCAGGACAGGCTGTAATGGGCCAGAAGCAGCAATTTGAAAAAATATTGGGAAAAACTTGGAAATAAAACTAGAAATAATCTGAATGTCTTTTCCAGGATGTTAGTGACCGGATAGAGAAAGAATCTTTAGATGGTCCAATAGTCAAGCAGTTAGAAAGAGGTGGAAGAGAAGTGGTGAAAATGGACTGGAGAGAGCACATCACTGTTCCTCTTCAGACAGGTAATGGACAGCATTTGTCAGAGTGGGAATTACCTGCTGTTCCCAGTTTGCTGTGGGACAGGAAAGTAAGGCTAACACTGTCTCAGTTTTGGCACACCACTGTTACTTGCCAGTAAAGTGTTTCTTCAAATGCAAGTATGTCTTCATGTATAGAAACACACCAAAAGGATCTGTGGCTGCAGACATACACCCCAGCACCTAAAACTGCATCACAACACACACACACACAAATTTGTTTCTCTTGCAGATCTTCGAAAATTCAGATCCTATAAAGGTGGCTCCGTCCGGGACCTTCTGAGGGCAATGAGAAATAAGGTAAAGGAGTCTTCCTAGAGCACTGCGGGTTCCTGCCTCTGGCTGCTATTGTTGCCAGCCTGTATCAGACCCTGATTTAGGTACTGTGCTCCTTTACAAGAGCCCAGTAGGAGGTTACTGTGTCCCGGAACACCAACAGCTCTGGTTTACAAGAGGCTTCTGAACAAATCCTCTGACTGAGCTTTTCCCTGTTCTGTTTTCCTCCACAGAAACATCATTACAGGGAACTGCCTCCAGAAGTGCAGGAGACCCTGGGCTCCATCCCAGATGATTTTGTGTGTTACTTTACAGCTCGTTTCCCTCGCCTGCTCCTGCACACCTACCACGCTATGCACATCTGCTGCCAAGAAAGACTCTTCCAGCATTACTATGCTGAGGACTCTGCAGAGCTGAGCCTTACAGGAGACACGGTTTGAGAGGAGAGGGACGGAGCTTTCTTCTCTGGGACCAATAGTCCAAGCATAGGCCTACCCTTAGCAGGGAAAAGTGGGATCAAAGAGCTGAATTCTCTCTCTTTGAAGAAACCAAGCTTCCAAAACGTGCCTTGTACCTGTGCCTGTGCTGGATCAGGAGATGGAGCCCAGGGCGCGAGTGGTAAAACGATGAACCCTGGGGATGGAGTTGCTGACTCCAAGGCAGTTTTCAAGACTGTGGAAATGAAGAGCAAAAGCTGGATATAACCATCACCCAATATCCCCGTACTGTATGCGATTTTGTAACGGATGTGTTTTACTACAAAAAAAAGAATTCAAATTCAGTGATTGAAATCATATAATTACTCGGGACTGGGATGTGCAAAAGGAGCCCTTTGGTTGTAGCAAATGATCTGAACCTGCCATTGCACTACTGCCACATTAGGCACACCACAGTGATTGTAAAGGGAATCATTCTTGATTATCCAAAAAGTCGTATGAAAGTACAATTTCTGTTTAATCAGTACTACTCTGGAAAATGAGTCCCTTATACTTGAGCAGAAACAGTTCTAAAAAATACTGACTTGAAGCATCAATTCAAGGTTTTCCTACTCTGAAAATAAGCCTTGTTGTTTAATATGAACCAGTATTCACAGAAGAGGTTGAACAATCCCCAGCTTAACTCACAGTATGAGAACAGCTCTGCTCAAGTACCTGCAGCAAACAGCAATGGCAGCTGGGAGCTGCCTGTGACTCATCAACTGCAAATGTCCTTCAAGGGGTAAGAAAAAGGCCACAGCCACAGAACCAGGGCTGAGATGAGTCCTGGGTAAAGGAGCTAAACAGGAACCAAGAGCTGTTCGGAGCAGTGACATCAGAGCAGTGTTTAAGGGGTGCCACAGAGCTGTAGAACCCCGTTTCCTGTGTGTGGGCTGATAATTCCATCCAGGGAGCCTGTGTGGTTAAAGATGCAGTATTTCTTTACACTGGCCCTGAAGCTGTGACAAAGTGTCATGTGTGCTAGGATGAAGAAATGCTGAATTCTTATGTAACTGGGGTGTTCTTTTACATTATATTTATTTAATGTATTTATATTTATTTAATTTTTACTACAAAGTGGTATGAAATCCAAGTGGTGCAAGTATGAAGCATGCCAAATCAGTCTTAATCAGTTTTGTGTTTATATTTAATCATCAGATAACAACTGGAAGAGGAAAGTGATACTGCATCTTTCAATGGATCAAAGGAGAAATTAGAAAGTGAGAATTTGTTTGACTGTGCCATTGAGTCTTAAATAAATTATTGCCAGTAATACCCCAGGTATGATGGGGTACGTACAGCTACTTTTCTGGAGATACTTTACAGGATGTTTTTTTCGTACTTTTACAATGTGTGAGAGCAATTTACCTAAGATGCCAAACTGTGCAGGTTACATGTTCGAAAGCTTGAAAAAATAACAGTAATTTTACCTAAAAAGATTCAAAGCCTATTTCATATTTTTGTATTTCTCATGTAAAGGTCTTTTAAAAATCTACTAAATAAAGACTCAGATTAAAACCCCACAGCCTTTAGTGCCAATGTGTGCCCAGGGAACCCAGCGGGCCTGGGGCTGGCAGAGCTGTCAGAACTGAGCCGGGAAGGGGCCAAGGCCTGCAGCAGCCTGGTCCTGCCTCCCTCGGGAAAGGACAGTGCCTGGTTTTTGAGCCTGCTCAAACCATTGCCTGCCTGCTGCTCCAACAGAGGATGCAGGAGTCGTTCAGGTGGTGGGGGGAGTGCTGAGCCTCCCTGAAGGCCCGAGAGCCTCGTTTGTTACTCTGACAGTCCCCAGGCACCAGCCCCCTCCAGCCTGGTGGCTGAGGCAGGTGCACAGGTGAGATAAAATGGCAGGACTTTGTGCTGCTGTGCAATGAAGAAATACCCATAAATAAATGGTTTTGGTGAAACTGAGCTGATAACTGATCACATGCTTTACAGGAAACAGAAAGCTACAGACAATTCTGCTGCAGCACAGCCTTCCTGGGCCCCAGTGGCACAGAGGGCTGGGCTGGGGAGCCTCCCTACCCTGTCAACTCCACTACTTACTTGGTGAGGGGGCCTGGAGTGAGTAGGTAGCTCATATAGAGGGCAGTAAGTGAGTTGGATCTCAAAGTTTAAAATACAAAACAAAGCATAAATATGTCTCACACTCATCCTGACACTCACCTGGTTTTGGTGGGGCTAAGGCTATTGGATTTTTAAGAGCAGCACCACCCAGCTGCAGCACTGCCGTGAAGGGGGTGGAGACTTTTTATCTCACCAGAATATCTGGCTAAAGCAGTTTCCCCTTTTTATTTCCGGAATAATTTTCAAGAGACGCGCAGGAGCTGCAGAGCACCCACAGTGCTCAGACTGCTGCCCGTGCAGAGCCTGGCACCACAGGTGTCGGAGCACCTTCCCTCCCTTCCTCCTGTGGAAACCTTTCCCTGCAGGCAGACGGCACTGGAGACCCTCGGCCATCCGCGAGCTCTGCAAGGTAAGCCCTCCGTGCGCTGCGGGCTCATTCTCAGCCGGGCGGGTTTTACTTTTACTGGTATTGGGTTTAACGAAAAGTGAGGCTGTCCCTGCACTGCCGCCTGCCCAGCTCTGTCTCCCCGGCCCCCACTGGGGTAGGAGCTGCTCGGCAGCACTCCACAGGGCTGTCTGAGCACTCGGAGCGGTGGGAGCGGGGCGCAGACAGCTCTGCCCGCACCACCTCCCTGCCGCCCGGGGTACCCAGAGCCCACTGGAACACAAAGCCGCTGCCACCCCCGACTGCTCCTAGAACCGGGAGGGATCAGGGACCCACGGGCCCCCTCCAGCCGTGCTGCTCCAGCCCTGCCCCCATCTTCCCAGCCTCCGTTCCAGTTTCGATTCCCCGGCAAGGCTCTTTGCTCTGAAAACGCTTCCTGACGTCAGCTGTCACAGCGGGCTAGGGCAGAGAGATAAGGGCGGGACGGGATTCCACCGGACAAGCCCAGCCCTGCCCAAAGGCACCAAAAAATCAGTATTTCAGGGACATTTTTAGCCCCCTTTCTCGGGGAAGGCTGCACCAAGTGTCAGTGGAAATCCGTCTCCCACCATTTTCATAACCAGCCTGTTCACACTCACTCTGAGGGATGCCCTACACCTACAGCACTTCAGGGCAGCCCCCTGACAGGCTCCCCCCTCAAAGCCACCTGCTCACACCAAAGCTCCAGCCATGCTTGTGCCCCAGCCAGCCAAGGCTTCCACAGGGCTGACCAGATGCAGAAAGGGTTAATGTGCACTTGTTGGTTTTCTCCAGCATACCCTATTCTTCCAGAGCCATTATCTCCCCAAACCATCCCCTTCTGCTGAACCCACCTCCTGCCAAGCTGTGGTCCCCGGGAGTGAACTCTTTTTCTTCCTCCCCCAGTTACCAGTCATTACACCTGCAGATATTGTGGAGACCTTAACCAGCTGCACTGGGGCTGCTCCTTTTACACTTGCTGAGAGCACTGTTTAGCACCACGAGCTGCAGGGGTGGAGCTGGCTGAGCTCCTGCACCTGCTGAACCAGAGTTGAGCCTCCACATTACAGTAAGAGAAGAAACACCAGCACCACCACAGTGCACCTTTTACTGACCCCAGTGACTGGGCCATGGACGGTTACTGCTGACTGTGACTGTCACACTGAGCAGGTGTATTTAACCCATTCCTCCTGCAGTAGAGAACAGGCTGTCCCTGCTGCCACCCATCTCTGAACCCCTGGAATGGAGGCTGGGCACAGGAAGGATGTCACGACTCAGAGGAGGACACCCCACTAAACAGAAAACCTTCTGCTGGGCTGGGCAGTGACTGGTACTGCTTCTTGGAAATTTTGGTAAGTACCAGAAGAGATATGGGAGAAGAGAAGGAGCAGGGGAGAGTGTACCCACCAGAAAAAAAAAAGGGAGGGAAAAAAGTGAGTGTGAAGGAGCAAAAGGCAGGGAACTTGAGAAAAACCAATAAAAAGTAAGAGACAGAACCTGGGGGTGGGGGGCCTCCTTTTCTCCAGTACATAACAGGAGGTACTGTTGGGCTCAGCTGTCAGCACAAACTTCTCCAGCAACCTCCTATTTCTTTCACATCTACATGTGTGTCAGAGGCAGGAACAGCTGCCTTCACACAGGCACACAGAAGTAGCACAGCTGGCAAGAACACGCTTTTAGAGGTACATAAATTACCTTGGACCAGAAAGGTGGGAAGTTGAGAAAACGGAACACCAAAGTCAGCTTGAACTATCACAGGAACCTGAACTGTAAATCTGAAGACTTACTTTTTCCTCCTCCTCTAGGGTTTTGTTCAGTAACAGGAGGATTTCCTTCACCAAAGACAATGGGTATGTATTGCTTTCAGAAAATTTCTACTTTGTATGTAGCCATTTGCTTTTTAATATCTGCATTTGAAGGATTTATCTCTAGTGGGAAACTAATCAGTACTCTATCATCAGCTTAGGGTTTGTATTGATGCTATCTTCATTTGGCAGAAAATAATCAGACAGACTCAAGTGGGTAAATGATCTACCCAAACCTGTCCAGTTTAGGGAATCCAGCCCTGTCAATTCCCATAAACCTTATCACTGCAAAAAACATTTTGGGTTATTTCTCTGACTACCTTTGAGGATCATTTCCAGGTCTCCTTCCTAGTTTGCTGCTGTGCTGATTTATTAGTCTTGCACCATTATTTAGAACTGCTTCTGATTAAGGTTATGGACACTTTGTCATCAGAACTGACATATTTGGTAAGACCTGCTCTCTCACTGTGACTGGTAGAAAGAAAATAATCTAACATTCAGTGTGGCCAAACAAACATTAGTTTATATTAGTAATACATGATTTTAACTTCTAGATTACAAAACATTACCTGTGAGTGAATGGGATGAGAACCATGTCAAATGTTGGCTGGAATCTATCGGAATCAAGAAGGAGTATGTAGATAAACTATATGAAGAAGAAGTGACAGGTCCAGCACTAATGGTACTGGATGAGTCTTTCCTCAAAGGCATAGGAATGAAGAAAGGCCAAATCCAGATCTTAATCCGGAAGAGAAATGAACTTCTGCAGCTCCAGGACAATGCACAGCAAGCTGAGGACTCCAGCAGCAAAACACCCAACAGAACGGATGCACAAACCAGAGCCAGCAATGCCCCTGCTCAGGGCACAGCCAGTGGAGGCAGCTCTGATGCTGTGGGTACAACGAGCAGTGAGAACACAGCCCCTACTTCTGGCAAGAAGCAAAAAAGAAGCAAGAAATCAGGGCTTCAAAGTGCTGATGAAGCTTTAGAGCTCAGAAACTGCCGCCCATTTAGAAGTCAGGATACTGATTTCAAATATGTGAAAGACACAGTTCTTGCTCCAGAATCAGGAGTCAGTGATTTAATCATTCCTTGCCATGAATACAAATCTTGTAACACTGCTGTGGAATTGAACAAACAACAACTGCAATCAAAATTTGCCTCTGAAGTCATACGATTTGCTTCAGCCTGCATGAACATTCGAACAAATGGCACCATCCATTTTGGTGTCATGGACAGTGTTGAGGACAAGGGCTGGAAACACGGACAGATCGTTGGCATAAAGGTCAAAAACCGAGAAGACTTTGTCGATGCACTGGATTACATAGAAAAGTGCTTTTGCAATAATTTACAAGAAATTGCAAGGAAATGTATTCACCCACCTGTGTTTGTGGAAGTGATTTCAAAAGACTCTCAGGAACAAAGATTTGTAGTGGAGGTTGACATTGAACCAACATTCAGCTTGGTAAAGAACAAATGTTTTGAAGTTTATTTGCCAAAATACAACGAAAGCAGTCAGAAGGTGATCCTGACCAAAGAACCAGAGCTCTACCAGAGATTGGGAGCGAAGTCTGAACTTGTGCAGCGCAACAAACTCACTGCTTTCATTCAAGCCATGCCAGACAGGGATGCTCAAAGAGAAAGAGCTGAACGCTCCAGCACACAAGTACCTACAGAAATACCTCAAGATTTAGGAAGAAAGTTATCAATTCTATTAAATGATGGCAAAAGCCACATGGATGATTCCCTATGGTACATCCTTGTCACAAACAGATGTGAACAGGATAATCTGAAGTACATCAACTTTTTAATGCACTTGAACATTTTCTGTGTCTTTGACTTTGATGAACATTCTAATGTCTCAGGGCTGTACAGCAAATACAAAGAGCACCATGAAACAAGTTCTTATTTTTTACAGGATTTTTTCAACGAAATTAAGACTGATAATTCTCCCTCTCAAAAATTGTTTGATCAGACCAGCTGGATATTCTGCAATGGGCGCAGTGACTTCCTTGGGGATGAAAAACCTTGTGATGAAAATACATGGATTAGAACCAAAAAAAAATACCTGAAGAAAGTAATTACTTGTATCTGTGAGGAAATTCTGCCGGAGCGCTCTTTCATTGTGCTTTTTCTATTGCTATCAGAAGTGCAGAAACCACTTGTGGACACTTTTCAGGAATTCTATACAGAGATGAATGGCATGGAGTACATCATCTGCATTGCAGAGTCCAGAGAAAATTACAGAAAGTGGGCTAATCTAGCTCAGGAATCCTGCAGCATTGAGACACTAGAACAATGCAGTATCGTGGGTATGAAGCTCAGCCACGTAGATGCCACCATCCAGTCAATGCTGCCTTCTACAGCCCAACCCAGACACCTGCCAGCTTCCACTGGAGGCGTGTGTACACTTCCCTTGCGGGAAGAAGAGAAACTCTATTCCCTAGAAATCCTTTGTGCTGACCAGTGTGATGATATCAACTTAAATCTTTGGACTGAAAAACAGAAACAAGAAATAGAACAAAATTTTTACCGTGGGAGAAAAATCACGTGGGAAAACTTGTGGCTTGCTGATAATAAACTCTGTGGGGATATCATTGAACGTGAAGCATGCATGGAGGCAAGCAAACTCTTGGATGGCATTTTACGAGGAAGTGGACAAAATTATTCTATGGCTAAACTAAAGATATTTCACCATCCTGGGAGCGGTGGAAGCACAATAGCACGGCAAGTTCTATGGAAAAGCAGAAAGCGTTTTAGATGTGCTGTTATCAAGACCTCATATTCACCCTCAACTGTTTGTAATCATGTGCTCGCCCTTAGAGATTATGAAGAAAAGGAAGTCATTCACTGTTTTCCTGTGCTGCTCCTGATCGAAGATTACGATGATGAGTACTTTGAAGAACTACAGAATGAGTTAATGGAGGCTGTAGCAACCAGGAAAATGAATACCTCCAGGCCTTACTTCATCCTCATATGCTGTAGACGATGCAATGACCCTGAAAGGCTTTGCAAGGCTTCACCACTGGACACAGTTGCTGTCACTCACAAACTGACAGAGTCAGAGAAAAATCTGTTTAACACCAAACTTGTAAAACTGCGGCAGAAATACGCTGAGCCAGAACTCATACTTACGTTTGTGCTGATGTGTGAGGAGTTCAATAAAACGTACGTGTCAGACATGGTAGAGCACATACTGCAAGGCATTGACCCTTGCTCTCGTGACACCTGCTTGATGCGTTACATTGCTCTGCTCAACTGCTATGTACCAAATTCATACATTTCACTGTCACACTGTGAAGCTTTTCTGGGGCTGGGGGCATATACAGAGAGTAAAGCAAGAGCATACAATTTCAAACATCACCTGAGTGAACAAGTAAGAATGATTTTTATTGAGCTAAGGGAAAGTACCACTTATATTTCATCTGTTCGGATAATACACTGTCTGGTTGCAAAAGAAATTCTGCATCAGCTTTCAGGGAATCAATCACTGAGTCAACTTGCAACAACTCTTCTTCAAGAAAAGATACTCTTTGAAAACAGATTTGGACGAGAAGAATTCATGAAGTTTATCAGACATCTGTTTATTCGACGTGATAAAAGAAGCAGGGGTGACAATACTGATACTCTCTTCTCCCCATTCATTGAACATGTCTGTGAAGCTGAAGACTGTGAAAAAGCCATTGCTGTTTTAAAAGCTGCATATGAACTCCTTGGAAAAGATCCTTTTTTTGCCCAGCAGCTTGCCAGACTAAATTACAGCAACGAAAAATTTGAAGATGCTGAAAACTGGGCAAAGGTTGCAAAATCGCAATTGCCAACTGATTCTTTTATTTTGGATACAGAAGGTCAAGTCTACAGGAGGTGGTTTAGTTTCACTGTGGATAAAATGACAGAGGAGGACACACCTGAAAGGATCATTGAAAAGATATTGATTGCTCTTAAAGCTATGAAATGCTTCAGGGCTGCACAACAGGCAGCAAAGGAAGAACGTGAAAGTATGAACAACGCTGGCTATTTTGGAGAAGTAGAAGTAGGTTGTCGCCTTCTTCGATTTTTGTCCACACTGCCTGTATTTCACAGAAGTCCAGAGGGGGAACATACTGAGCTTGTGAAATATCTCACCACAGATTACATTCCTGAAGACATAAAAGGAACATGGGGAAGGCTTCATTCCCGCTTAAAAGGCTTGCGCCAGAACCTATACAATGCTCTGGAATGGATTTCAGAAGACCTAAGTTATTTCCAAACAGAAAAAAACCAAGAGAAGGATGATGAAAATGATGATAAGGAAGAACAAATTTATAATCCCAGAAAATGGCTGAGAAGGCAGTCAGCAGTATACGCTAAATTCTTCATCTCAGCATCACTTATTGATGACAGCAACAATGGTCCTCACACTCAGCTCATGAGACGCATGATTATTTATGGGAGTGGTGGAGGAAGTGTCACCAATATCCTCTCATTCTTAACAGACAAGAAAGAGAACAGGTCAGCCGAAAAGCTAGAAAGGATCCTTAGTTTCTATCCAGAAAACCCGACAAGGAACAGGCTGGAGGACAATGATTTGATCAATTTTATTTTCTGCCAGATCACATCAGCCTGCTTAGCACCAGGATCAGCCAAACTCCTTCCACTGCCAACTCTTCGTGACCTCAGTCAAAGATTCTTCAAAGGAAAAAGACCATTTCCAGCAAGTGCCTATTTTTTGCTCACCTTGCTGTACTGGCCAGATGAGGCATTAGACAAAGAGCCTAATCCTGATAAAGATGAAATTTTAACTTCAGCCCTTCAAACCCTGAAACGCTTGTATGACATCAGAATGAAAGATGTTTCTACTAGAAAGAAAAGAATCTACACCCATTTTTTTCTGGGAAAGGGTTATGGCTTAAGTAAGATAGTGCACAAAAATAAAATTGACAAATTGATGGTGGGGTCCTTAGATGAGAGGAGAATGAAATGGCTGCATGGAGCTGTATGGAATATTTCCATAATTCGTGACAATCTCAAAAGAGTTTCTGGCTGGACCAAGGACAAAAATTTATTTATACGAGGTCATGTGAAGGAACTCCGTATCTTACCACTCCATCATGAATCAGTGCCTGCTGGAAATGAAAATGTGACCTTTTATTTAGGCTTTTCGTTTAATGGTCTTGTTGCTTTCAATATTGAGGTTGAAAATGATCCAGCCATCAAAAGAACTTAAGGTATGTAGTACAGTACTGTATGCACTGGAGGGTACAGCACTGGAAGTGTCTAGTCTCACATTTAAAACTAAAGTGGACTGTTCCTGAGTAACTACTAGGCAAGAAGAATATCAGAATTAACAACTATAATAGTGACCAAATAACTAAAAAAGATTGAAACTGTGAGTAGAGTGAACTTCGAGCCAAGCCTTTGATAGTTTTGGAGTTTCAAACAAAAGATAGCAATTGATCTCTTTCTTCTTACCCCACAGATTAGGATTTAAAGTTAATTTCTGCATAGTCTTGATCAGTAAAAGAATTTGTCCAGTGTAACGAAAATATTTCTTCCTGAATCAGCAACAGAAAAGCGAACTCACACCACATACACTGCTGACCTGTACCATGTATGAAATAACTACCAACTGAAAAGCCAGTGTCAGTATGGAAGTAATTTTAAAGCTGACTTCACAATCAGGACCGACAAAAACCAGGTCTCAAATTCTGCATACTCCTACACTGCTTCTCTGTGTAATTATTATCTTACTAGACATATCTGTATCTGGGGTGGGGTGGAGAGATATGTGAGCCAAGTCATGGGTAACATAAAAGCTTATTTGTAAGCACTGTTATGTGTTCATAGTCCCTACAATTCCAGCACTTGGTGAAATTATTTTGCATTATCATCCAAGGAATGCCATAGAATACAGAACTCAAATTTGTCTAGAGCATACATCTGTGATTTGAAAAATGAAAAGGAATTTTTCTGTGTTGTGTTTGCAACCATGATGTCACATTCAGCTTCTAATAACAAAAATGTATGTTGTTGGAGTTTCACATTGATACATAGTGACTAAAATTGCCAAACCCCCATGTCATTTAACTTGTTTTAATCTAATAAATATCTTTTATGAAGGATTACCATTTCTATGTGAGCCTTATTACCCTACCTGAGGATGTATTTCCAACAGTAGTTCAGCATGATTTGCTTTCCCAACTGCAGCCAAGATCTGGGCACAGCCAAAAACTGTAAAATGAACTGCAAGCCATGGTGAATTCAGAAGGAAGATGGAAGATTATTGTCTAAGTCCAAGCCTTCACATTCTGGCCTCAGGTAGGAGAAACAATTGCCAGAAGCAAGAGAGCTAGAGGGGCAGAGAAATGCCCATCTGCTCCCCAGCCCTGATGCAGAGGACAGGAGTACATTTGAGAAGGTAAGTGGGCAAAGGCAGCTTCCCTGAGTCTAGCCTGGGGCATTAGGATGGCTTCTCCCAGAGCAGAAACATGATATGTAAACTTACTGAAAAGCAGGGAGTGAAAAGCAAAGCACTGACTGCTCACCACATGCACAACCTGCTCAAATACTGTGGCAGAAACACAGACTTTGTTTTTCAAAGGGAACTGTTACCATGATGAAAAATTACAGCCAGCTTGGCCAGGCGGGTCTCTCTTGTAACTTGTTTACTGCCTGCCCACACCCAACTTGATTCTGCAGACAGCAGTGCTTTGCACTGTAACCCACACTACGGCACAATCGAGTCTTTGAGGTATAAACAGGGGGTCTTGCTTTTCATATATGCCCACTTTTACCTTTTAAGAAATTAAAAGTTTAGATTCAAACTCTTCATCCTCCCCTCAGCCCCACAGAAAAAGACCCCCAAAACTGAAACACATTTTAGAGAAAAAGTGTAAACTTACAGATTAACTCTTGGGGTCCCACATTGCAAGAACAACCAGCTGAGTCTCCCTAGGCAGCAAGTACAGACCCACCCTTCCTACCAGTCATGTTCACACTGGGAGGGCTTTAACCTGCCAGGCAACACACAACTGCCCTTGCTCTAACTAGCTCTTAGTACAAAGCAAGTTCCCAAATGCCTCTCAGATTCCCTGGAGCTGAAAGGGCCAGAGGACAAATGCCCATTAAGAACTTCTGCACAGCAGCAGTGTTACCTTGAAGGGTCCTCTACTGCACCTCCTCCTTGTCACACACACACCCAATTCAAAATGCCTCCAACTAGTCCATGTCATAGCATTAAAATATCTGTTTATCTTCCCTTTACCACCTCTCAGAAATTAACCTATGAGTGAACAGTGGTAGCTGTCCAACCAGCCTAGCACAGTAATCCATTCTCATCCTGTACACAGGAGGGACAAGATGAAATAACTACCAATTGCAAAGCCACTGTCAGTATGGAAGCAATTTTAAAGCTGACTTCACCATCAGGACCAACAAAAACCAGGTCTCAAATTCTGCATACTCCTACACTGCTTCTCTGTGTAATTATTATCTTACTAGACATATCTGTATCTGGGGTGGGATGGAGACATATGTGAGCAGAGTCACAGGTGACATAAAAGATAAAGCAAGCTACCTAATCTCACTGGCATTTTGCCCAAAAAGGGTTTAGAACAGAGCATCTCCCAGCATACCCATGCCACCAACTTTTATGAAAAGACTGTTAGAAACTTTTCCTCCATATTCCAACTCTTCCAACTTGAACAGCTTTTTATAGTCTGCTTAGCAGCAGGACAGTGGATCAACAGCAAAAAGAAGTTACAGGTTAAGAAGTTAGGATTCATTTTTTTTCTCCACTTTTAAGTCAAGAGCTCATATACAAATGAGTCTCTGCAGCTTACAGAGAATCAAAAAGCTGGTACCAAGTTATTCTCATCATAAAATCTGTTGCAATAATAATTTAAATAGATTTTCAAGAGGAGAAAAAAATACACAGAAACAGTGGTTCACTTCAGTTTAATCAGAGACTGTTACAAAATGATCACACATTACAGATGGCTCTATGTGCAATGACCCATTCCTGAAGAACAGTTCAGAGAGGGCTCCCAGCGGATGCAAATCATGTTAGCTCCGTATTTTCTTTAAATCTTCTTTGTAAATTGAATGCTATAAAATTAAGCTTGTTATTGTTACTATTGTTTGCATGCATTAAAGTGATGCACATACTTACCAGTCTCTCACTCTCTTGAATTAAATTCAACATCAGTATTTTGCCACCACCTGTCTTTTGAAAAAGATCAGTAATCCCAGCCTTTCATACCACTTAACACAAAAGCAGTATCAAGTTGCAGAAAAACCCCCTTCACAACACACTAACTTCTGTGGCCATGCTGCTACCGAGAGGGGACACTGTTCACTCACGTGCTTTAAGGTCCTTTATGAAGGTACTAAAAACAGCTTGGATTTTGCTCATTTTGGGTTTGCTGCACAGTGACCAGAAACTCTAAAAGGGCAACTGGGAGTCAGCAAGGAGTCTAAGGAAATAGTGGGAAACAACAAACTGTTCCAAATACACAGTACCAGATCTGGGAGTGAAGACTGCTGAACCATTTTACAATGGACAGCTGCTCTAATGGTGTGTCAGAAGTTGAGCTACAATTTAACACTGCTCAAAGTTAATCAAAGTTCAAATTTCCAGTATTGTTTTGGTCCTATCTCAAAAGAAAATAAACTTCATTCTACCAAAAAGTACCATAAGTAATTGCCATTTAAAGTTCCACGAAGATAGTACTTTCTACCAGACTTCTACTATGATCTATCCTGGAGAAATGCACTTTTATTTTTGGTAAGAAACTATGGAACACACTCTGCCCTTTAGTTATCCCCACTGACTGCCAGGCCAGTGTATAAGCAGTGCAGGTCTGCATCCAGCCACTGCCAAAACCAGGACTTGATAAGGTAATTGAGCAGCCAAAAGCAGTTACTCACTCCAACTTAGTACTGATCATTGCATTAATGCTAGCATCAGCTAGGGTCAACCACAGATGGTGTCAGAAATACAGATATATTCTGTTAACAGGGACATGGCCTCACAACAAGGTATCCCTTTTATTTTTGCATACCTGCAATTAAGATTAAGCAAATGGAGGTAAAGCTGAATTGTAAATATTAATGTATGACTTTCCTTTTTTCTCCTTTCTAGGAAGAAAAACCTATACAACATTAGTGAGAAATTTGCCTGTAGCTCATTTTGAAGACAAAGCAATTTAGTGTAAATTACCAAGAACTGATGTAGAGAAGATGGCAGGCAATGAGCTGCAAGACTAACCATTCTAAAATGTGGGAAGATACAACTGCATGGAAACTGTGTATGTTTTCATGATGAATTCTGCAGCGCCAGCACAGTTCAAGATTTCAGAACCCTGAAACAAGCAAGTCTGCCAGAAGTAACAAGTCACTCATAAAACCACTCTAGACCCTTCAGATGAGCTAGCAAAACTGAAGTGTCAGTTCAGCTACCACATAACTACAACCTTCCCAGTATCGACTAAGTAATCACCCACCAGTGATGTCAAAAGCCCCTCAAATTCAGACTGGAACATCATGGCCTTAAAAGTGAATTACAGTACAATCTTACAGCCCAGACAGCTATGGATCTCTGCTTCATGTTACAGCACAGAAAAAGTTTTCGTCTCTTCTACTGATACGTAGAGATGAGGTATACAAAGTCTGAACAGAAATAAATGTGTGCAGCCATTCCAGAGAAAGGTGCATCTTTTATTCATTCACAAAGAATCTTTCCTATTTTAAGGTATAAAACATTCCATACAATAGAAATAAAATACCAGAATTTCTGGGAATATGGAATAGGGCAGAATTAAAATAGAGGCAGAGCACTAACTCTGATGTAAGATAAAACAGCCAGACAAAACCACATCTGTAGGTAGCCTCTGAGGTGCTGAAATGAACTAACAAAAGTAATAATTAAAAAAGCACAGAAGAACAAGCTCCTGGCTTACCAGCCTAACAAAGTAAAAATCTGTGGGTAAGAAAGGGTAATTAGCAATAGCTAAAGAAAATGGAAATATTACAAACTGCTATGAATTCTTCGAAACAGAAATGCTTAATCCCCAACACAACACAGGATCCTGCTGGTTTGCTGATAATAAACAGCCTCATTAATAACTGGCATGTTACCACAGTGATTTTGACTTCAGGTTTTCACATGCTCCAGTAACACCAAAGGCTGCTTGTCAAGATTCTGTATTAAATTTTCCTTAAAGGTGCTTGCAAGTATTTTTTACCTGTCCACAAGCATAGTTAAATCCATTATAGGTCTTTCAAAAAAGTCTAGTCTGTTCACTCACTACTGGAATCAGTAGTAAGTAACAATGACATTTCAGAGACCAAAATTCCCCTCAGGTATTTAAGTGGTATCATTTGAACAAATTATTTCAAATAGAACATCAGGTACTTACAGATTAAACTAACCTGTACTGGCAGTTCTGTGGAATTTTTCTTCTCTACCAGTAAGTAGCAAATGCTGAAATTCTGCTGCTAGTTAACAGAAACACAAATTATATTAAACCAAGGTGTTTTACCCATAATTTAGTTTTTTATTTAAAAAAAAAAAAAGCTGCCAAACTTCAATTATTGCAACTTCTTGCTTAAGAAAAGCATGTGAAGTAAAGGCAACTATAAAACTACTTTCAATTTGACCTTCTGATTTTTCATACATAACCCGTAAGTTTAACAAGGTCACCTGCTGCCTACTAAAAACACAAAGGAAATTACAATACTTACATTGCCAGGTTCCTTCAATAAAGTCTTAAAGTGCGTTTTCTTATTCAGGACTTTACAAGTGAAAGAGAAAATGTATTTTTTCCCCACTTTTTTTTTTTATGAGAAAGAAGCTAGAGAATTCAGTGCAAGTAATTCAATGAAAAAAAGAGAAAAGAAAAAAGCTCTGCATGACATCTTTATCTCAAAGCATTACATAACTTCCTAAGTTGCGAGATGGTGAAATAGCTTCCACTGGTTGTACTGAATTAATTTCTGGCAATTAAAATTGCTATTAGCAAAAACCATTTTTACATATTGGCTACTACGAGCAGCAGAAGCTGAAATTCTACAACCCATGCCCCCTATGATAGAGATTTAAGACAAACTTTCAGGGAAAAAAGTTTAAGACGTCAGAAGCTTGAACCTTGTATGAGGAAGTTAGCTATCAGAGAAACACACTAACTGCTAACAAGAGAATTTATACGGAAGCTTTCAAGCTCTCAGTGTCATGTGCTTCTTTGCTTTTAGTTAAGACGATATTGGCATTAAAATTCTACTATTTTCTCAAAACTTTTTCACTTCTTTATATCCTCAAGAAAGAAAAACCTTAAGGTAAGTAAGTTCAAGACAGTATTTCTGCAGAAGTCAAATTCACTGAAGACAAACCAGCAGTGTTGCTGACTGTCCCTACTGCAAGAAAGCCTGCAAGAATTTAAGGTTATTTTAAACTTGTTCAGAAGGTACTCTGAACGCACTATTCACAACAGTATCCAGGTATATAAGTACCAAGCCTGACAATTATTCATACCAGGGACAGTCAAAGTTGACTCAGCAGGACACCAGGAACAAATGGTTTGAGGATAACACCCTGGATCCTGTGGCTCCGGACAGGATATGGCTGGCTGTCAAAGCAGCAGGCCCCAGTGCTCAGCCCTCTCAGCCACACCTTCACAGGACTGCAGTACAACTGCATTTCTTTCAACACAGCCTTACTGGTATCTGTGCTCTGGCAATCAAGACTGCACTAAGCTGCTGCTTACAGTGTGCCAGAAACCTCTCACCAAGTGCTTTTCAGAACTTCAGAAAGAACCTTTATACACATTACACTTTACAAACACTTTGATTCATCCTGATCCCTTTAAACGGCTGTCCCAAAACTTTCTTTCCTCTGAATTACTTCCAACCTAGCTCAACCATAACAGACAAAACATCAGTCACAGGCAGCTGCATTCTTACAGAACCCAGTCACTACCACTGTTTCCCTGGTCTGATTATTTTGATTGCAAGCATACAGATTTTTTAAAAGTTCTTCATCTGTGGTATGTACTTTATTTACCACATCTCCAAGTTACTTTTCTTGTTTAATAGATCAGGTACAAATTTACCCAATTTAGCAGAGTATTAGCAATGCCTGCTCCTTAAAAAAAGTTATGTGCCCCCACTTAAGATTTAAAAACACTCAACTCCAAGACCTCGTTTTGTTAACTTCTATAAAACTCATGTCACTGCAGTGCTGTCACCCCTAGTAAAGAAATTGCACTAACAGCAAGATGTTCAACTTTGTGATACACCAACTGCTGCAATGAGAGCTGCAATACTGGAATGTAACTAAGAACACGCTTCATCCCTCAAAATGAAGAGGTATTTGAAATTTGCCTATTTTTTATTTTGAGACTCTGAGAGATTCAGATACTTTAAGCACGAAGTATAAGCCCCACAATGTATTATTTTGAGCTAAACAGTTTCCTTAGACATTCTAGGGGAAAAAAGAACTAAGCCAAATGGTCCTATAAATTAAGCACGTGAAAGAAATACTAGTTGCATAATTTATCTTGCAGAGTTGTTCTCATCTTCACTGTTATCAGGGGATCATCACAACGAGAATTAGCAAAGCAAGACCATGCTCAATTACCATTCTGGAACAGTTAACATGGACATGTCAACTTTCCAGTCAGACAGGGATTTTGGGGGGGCCTTCTACAGGAAAAATGCGATGGGCAGAGTACAAACAAAGAAGGGTAAAACAGCAATGTGCAATCCAGTCTAAGTTAATTACAACTCTATCCTTAAGTTAAAATTACTTGAAATCCCATTAGGGGTCATCATTTAGCAAATCCTGAAGAAATGAAACAACTATGCTCATAAAAAAGCCTCACAACAAACTTTAAAAATATCTCAAAAACGGAAAAAAAAAGTTGAACCAGACTCCCACATTTGTTTATTTACTATTTCACTGCTGATATGCAGCAGGACCTCCTTAGGCAAAACCTGCTGCTCTGAAGCTGAAGCTGTCTTTAAGCAACCTCAAGCATACACAAACAATCGATCTGCAACAGAACACCTTTTTCTTCATAAAGAGTAGAAATTTTTGCTAGTCACCGTGTGAAAGAAGGACTTCAAATAAAGTTAATTTTGAATATGCAAGAGAATCTCACAAGGTTTCAAAAAAAAAGATTTTCAACTCTTACATTCTTGAATTCGATGTATTTGAGACTGAGGAAAAAGTTCTCACTGAACTGAAGAGAGATTGAGGAAAAGGTTCTCCCTGAAACTGGCAAGCTGAATAAACTGCAGCTTTGATTTCTCACTCTTCTATTCTGTGTTACCAACTTGGATCTGATCTCTTATTTCTTCGCAGGGCTCTACATTAATATTTGTTGAGGTGCAGCTCACACACACAGCGCAGCAGTATTAACATCTCAACCTTCTTCAAAGCAACTGTATTCTGTAATTTAGGCTACAAAATTTTGTAGCAATTAACTTACTAGCTCAAATCTATTTTAAGCTTTTCAATAGATACATATCCTCAGAAGAGAAAACATTAATAATTGGTATTTACATGCCACTAATTCGGAGACTACACAAAATCAACACTACCAAACCCAAAAACAAATACAGCACAAATGCAACGCAGGGAAAGATGGGGAGGGGTAGTGTGTCTTAAGGACTACCTGAGCAGCCTCGAAGGAAATGCATTCCATTAAGAGAAGATACCCACACATCTAAAAACAGGTTCCCTCCCCTTAAGACTCTTAAAAATACAGTGATAATAAGAAGATAAATATTAATATAGAGCCCATCTACCAAAAGAGAATAAAAAACCTAAATTAAAATAAATTTAGGGGCCTTCACCAAACTTGCTGCAAGTTTGGGGACATAAATATCCAACAGCCATAAAGCTGTGAAAGCCCCCAGAATGAATAAAATAAATCCCACTTGCCTCAGACTGAACAGGGCAACACTGAGACTCTGCCTCAGCCTGTCCTATGGCAGGGCTATAGGAAGAAGAAAAATTTAAATTTTAGAAAAAACATGACCCAATTAAGTGAAAGACATGCATTAAAAATTAATAAAATTCCAGTGATCAAGCAAACAAAAGAAAATGACTGCTATAGCACCTCTTTTGTTAGGCCCAAACAGTATTTTTTGTAGTTGGTAGCTATTTATGAATTGCACAGCTTGTTTTGCTTTGTATCTTGATCAATGGAACGTCAGTCAGTTGTCTTGGGGCACTTTTCCCGTAATTGATAGTATTTGTTGTACTAGTTCATGAAAGTTGAGATAAAGGTTCCACCAGCCACTGAAAATGTTCACCCTTGTCTTAGTGTTCATGTAGAAATTAGACCAGTACAATTATTAAGACATGTACTAAGAAGTGTAATTAGTTACAATTTTAAATTGTGGACCCAGCTCATGGACTAGTGTATCAGTCTCAATTTAACGGAAGGTCATAACGACCTTCTTGCTGTTCATAAAACTGAAGTAATCTTGGTATTTTCGTTTTCATCTTGTATCCAGAATTATCTGATTCCTATAAAATTAACTGTAGGTTATTCCATTCAATTTCATCCATGTTTTAAGACAGTAAGTTCTCCAGCTCAATGTCAGTACTGCTCAAGAGCTCCACAGACTAAAATACTGGCAGAAACCATAGAAGGAAGATGCAGCTGAATGTGTTTCTAGAAGCTTGTTTACATTGTCCCATGCATGCACAGAGCGAGGAATAGTTATCCACTGTTATTAGGTAAACAGCCCAGCCTCAAATTTATTATCAGCACCTAAAATATCATCTGTGGAAGAAAAAAGAAGTAATCCAAAGGTTTCAGAAGAAATTTTCAGTCTACATATGCCAGCTAAGTAGCATTTTATTTAAAGCAACTTTGCCAATGGCAGAAGGCTATTCTAAATGGCAGTATGAAAGAATTATATAAAGACTTCTGAAAAATGAACCCAGGCTTTTTCAAGCTTCTTTCATGCCACTCTCATCCATTTTGCCCTAAAGATCAGCTGCTTATTATGGTATTGTGAAACCATGCATAAAATAATTGAGAACCTTCTACACAATCCTAGATGCAATAAATTCTGCCATGTTTTTTGTCAAACCTCTTTTCCCACCTGTGTCTGAAATTTTCTTGTAGCCTAATCTTTTGTATTCAACATTTACATTACATTGCAATTTCAACACTGGTCAAAATGTGCAAGTGTGAATTTTATGCAAGATCTTCTGTGGCAAATTTAGGCAACAACTTAAAAACAAAGCTTCTGCCCATGTAATTACATCACTAGAGTCCTGCAACAGCTATACAAGATACGCTTTTCTGTAATCATAAAGGCTTCTGCAATTAACTAAAGCAAAACCCTGTTTTCATGGCTGCATTACATCAGGATTTTGCTGGCAGAGTTATGTTGATTACATCTGGTACTGTAAACCAAGTCTTTGCCTTTATACAAGCAACTATTACATTCAAAGTAGTTTTACTGGTTTTGGGTAAATGCACCATAAATCCAACTCTCTGAACATTAAGAAGCAGTATCCAAAGAAATGAAGGCAGGGACCAACAGACAACACAGGCAGTGATACACCTGCCTGTTTACAGAAGAATCACACAAGAGACAAGAGTAACTGAAGACTGAAGGCAGCCACATCACAGCTCTTATTGCACAGGAATGACAGGAGCAGGAAATTAAGTATCCACGTGAAAATCATGTAAAAATTGTTCACCTGCTTGTATGCAAGTACCAATGAAATATATGTGGCAGTACTTACTTGAGGGATTTTCATAACATCACTACTAAGGGAAAGATTATTCTTAAAATGCATTGAAGCTTGAAGTCTATGCAGTATTAGCTACAAAATAGTACCATTAGCAGAATGAGACATTCACTGTTTAAAAGAGTGAAACTTAATGAATACAACTTGCAGAATATGCCAAGTTAACAGTGCATGCAATAAGGTTTTATCCCAGGAAAAGTAGGGGTCTGGAAACAACATACGGAAAATTACAGAAAGACACCAAAGAGAGAAGGAATTTACTTGACTGGGGCAGAAGGGCAAAGCATCCTTAGAGCAGCAATATGATCTTCAGAAAAAGCAAGAAGTCTTACAGTTTTAAAAGTAGTAGTTAAGATTACTTTATAATGTATTAATTTTATGTGTAATATAAAAAGGACAAATATAAGACATAAAAAAAATCTCTTCAGCGTTTTGTCATTATCCTCATTAGGTAAACAGAAGAAAACCAGAGTATAAAAGCGTTGCCTCAGCAAAACAAGTTTTACCTGTTAAGACTCATGTCTAAAGCAAGATGAAGAGCTAACCAAAGAATTGACATCAAGGCCCACTCAGCACATTTGCAAGCCAAATACTGCACATCTGACAGGTGATCAGTAGATACCAGTGATCAGACAGAACTGCTTCTCAACAGAGGCTTGGAGTTATGGTCTTAAAACTGAACACTTCAGAAAAAAGTGCCTGGCAATTCTTAATGGTTAAACTAAGGCCATTCAGCTGTAACTAGATTGCACTGGATGCTCTAGTGCTTTTGAGACATTCTGTGACCATAGGTCAGAAGCTGAGACAATGCAGTATTTTAGCTGTACTGTTATTTTGCACTTTTAAGAGACAGTACAGAATTAAGCCACATGAAGTACTTTAGCGCAGCTACAAAACCCCAAGACTTCCAAGAAACAGAGCCATAACGCTCAGTATTACGATTAAGTGAAAAACTCCCACCATCTACAAAACCATCTATGAATGTAATGACACAAAAATGCTGATGATCCTTCTACCCTACCCTAAAGAAGGGATATCTCCATTAATTAAACTACAGATAAGGCTTGAGGCTGGAACATGTATTTAAAGTTGACCTGCAAATGAAAAATTCACCACTCTTTTTTCCCTTGTTGAGAAGAAGCCGGAGAGGCTCCCACTTCCCTCCCCTCCAAAAAGTCTACCTCTACACTCTCACCAGAGGTGTAACAGAGGAACACATGATGTCAGACTTAATTATAACCTTAACAGGAACTTGTCACTCTGCTTTTACAGAGAAATTACTAATTCATAGATGGAAGATCTCTCTTTGATATAAAGGTCTCTTACTCCAGAAACCCTCACTGAATGGCTCAAGAGAACTCAGATAACATCTGATCATAGCACACAAGAGATGGTTACAGATGGTTCACCTTTCAGAGACTGCCAAACCATGAAATTCTAAACATTTAAAGTAAAAACACAGCATATAAGACACTACTCTTGCCTGCTTTGCCTCTTCTGTGCATTAAGAGGGTTAAGCTACTATTTCTCTTTTGCAGGTCAACTTCAATACATCAACTGGAAGTCACTCACCCATGTGTCATGCACCTAAGCTTCTAGAAATCTTCACCTAAAAGGATCCTAAGATTCATCTCCACTTGCACATTAGAAAGCATCAGTTGCAGAGTGAACTAACGGGACACACCCTGGCACTAGGATGTATCTTGGAGCACTTTCACATCCTACAAGCAAGTGCCAGGACTAGAAATCATTTAAAATTTATTGAGGACAAGAAAGCACAAATAAAGAAACATATGCATTAAGAGAAGTTACAATCAAGAGTTCAGATGTGCCTCCTGCAGCCTCAGTTTTGAGGAGTCAGTTAATAAGTGTACAGGTCTTTGTCTACTCAGACGTACAGCTAAGGAGTGACTTTCTAGAACAAGGAATTCAGACTTTATCAAAACAGCACCAATAACTGTGTTCATTACACCAATGGCTACCCCGGCATGCATCTGTACAAACCTTTCAGGCAGTTGTCCACAGCTGGTCATGAATAAAAAGGCATATAAATTTTTCTCCTCTTTTATTACAATGAAGTTTATAACAGTACAGAAAAGTCACATGACCTTAGTGGGTCAGTTTACTTAAACCCTGGAACAGGAGGAACTCTAAATACATTAAATATTGTTACAAGTTCAGACTTTAATGTACAAGTAGTTGGGAACAGTTACAGCCCTCACCAAACTATGTTGGGGACATGAAGTCCAACAGCACTTGAAGTGCTGTGAAGGCATCATTTCACAAATAGCAACATAACATTACAGAACTTGCCTTTAAGGTGGTATGTTCATGTAATTCCAGCGCCTTCACAATTTAACGAACCATATTTACTATACTTCACTTCTAAAAACCTAGATGAAACATGAAAAAGAAGCCATACAGTATAAATTGCAACATCAGGAAAAGTTCCTGTTATTATTCCAAATAATTTTTCCCATGTAAAATAAGAATGTCCAATAGCTCCTTGCATGTGGGAAGATACTTATTTTTTAGAAAGTCACAATGAAGCCTTAATTGACGGAAGCTCGGCTATATTAACAGCACAAGATGAGAAAAGGTTTAATCTCCAAACCTATTAGAGCGTGAGTAGGAGCATCAGTAGCGGCCACCTTGCGACATTACGGGCGGTCTCATTCCCATCGGAGGGCGAGGAGGTCCACTCTGGTAAGGGGGCACCATCGGAGGTCCCTGACCGTATGGAGGCATTGCTCCAGGAAGATATCCTGGCATGCCCTGGTGATGAGCACCATACTGCCCTATAAACAGAATAGTTAAGATGCAAAGAATAACTTTTAATTTTTTTTTTGAATAGCGAGAAGTGCATTTTGTGAAAAGCTTCACCCCTCCCTGCTAGCATAGGCAACTTCACAAATCTTTTCAAAAACAGGAAGCTGGGAAACTTATGATTACCATGAGGTGGCATGGGAGGTCTCATTCCTTGTTGTTGTGGAGGAATCCCTGGCTGTGGTGGCATCATACCTCCAATTGGTCCAACCGGTGGATTACCCAGGGCAGCCTGGCCTGGTCGAGGAAGATTGCGCTGGTATTTAGGCAACTGTGCCCTTCTCTCTTCCTAAAACCAGAAGAGACAACCACAAGACATTGTGTTAAAACTCACCAAAAGCAGAGTAAATAGAGGTGCAACAAAGTAAATTACTAAACTATCTTACAAATTCAAAGACTACTAGTAACATTATACAGCAGCAGTAGGATTTGCCCCTCTTTCCGCAGACTTTCTTCCTTAATACAGACCAATTCAAGCATTCTACACGAAACTCAAATTCTCCCTTTCCCTCAGCTGAATAAAGCCTTTTCTCTTAAAAACACAAATCTAAAGATCTCTAAACTGTAATTAATGTTCATTTGTTTTATCCATAAATTCTGTATTTCTAACTGCTGTAACAGCATCAAAACAACTTCAAACTGTTCAGTCTTTTGTTCTACACTTAATATCCAGTCCTAGCTAACTTCAAGTTTAAGACACATGCAGTAGAAGCCCAAACTGTACTTTGGATTGAGAGATTTCCCACCACTACCAAAACTAAGGCTTAGATTGCAACAAGATCACTGACAATATGCCAGTCATCATCTTGCAATCGAAGATGTTCTCCCAGTTACACTGTTCTGCACAGTTTGCCATTACTAAAATACACATAATGCAGAGCACAGATGAAATTTCATTCAATCTGCCATATCATCACAAATCGCATCTTTCAGTAAGACAATGAAAACATGTTAACTTACCAGTGATATATCCTCATCTGGATGGATCAACTTACTGGTTGCACTGGTTGTTGTGAGTGTAGCAGGCTTACTTGTGATAGATGTAGCTGGTTTAGCTGCAGTGCTGTTTGTCGTGCTAGTGGTTGAGGCTGTAGACTGTGTGTAAGCAGGGAATGTTGGTTTGGGGGGTTCCGTTGTTGTTGCAGGTGTAGAATTCAAAGGTTTGAAATCAGTACCAACTGGCCCTGGCACAGCTGCTGCAGCCTGTGAAACACAGGGACAGGTCAATATTTATTTCTCGAAGCATAAGAAAACTCAACTGATGACTGTTAGACCTCTGAAACGTTCCAGTGAGATAGATAATTACAACAAGCTTGAACAAAAGTAAAGTTCAGCATTATTGCATACTAGAGTAACTGAAACCAAGACAAAATAAACCCCAGTATGTACACATATATACACACGCACACACACACACAGAGGAAAGGCTAAAATTTGCAAGTCAAAAGCCACCACAACAAAGGAACAACAAAGAAAAAACCACCCCACTATTTTATGTCAAACACTGAATTTGGCAAATGTGTAAATCTTTCCTGAACCACTATTTTTTAGGAGCCTCCAAGTATAAATTCATTAGTCTTTCACTAAATTAACATATCTTAGCAACCATTAGTTTAGAGTGCAGGTCAAAGTGCTAGTGTTCATTAAAATTAGGTATTTAAGAAATATTTTAATCAAATACCTAAGAGAGCTCTATTGTGTCAAGGCTTTAAGCGTTTTCTCTATGAACGAATTACAGTGTTTTACTATGCCTATCTACAGAACTTTAATCTTATTTGTGAATGAAGAATCAACAGAAGCAGGTAAGAGGTCCACTAGATTCCAACATTTCATCTCTCCCACTTGTCTGTTCCAAAAACTCTGCAGAAGTCTGTTTTGCAAAGCTGTCTCTAAAAACACAGCAATCTCCAAAGCAAACCTTAGTTATGAGAGAATGCTTTTGTTTCTGGTCACTGCATATTTACAATCATCTGAACCTCCCAACCAAAAAAAAATTTTAACATTTTGCACATAATGCAAATTTAAAATTCCCTCCATCATGATGTGACATATTAAGCAACATAAACTGAAAAGCCTTCACCATGCATCAAGCTAACCACTGCCCACTAAAATGCATTAAACTGCTTTCATGCTCTTTTAACCCTTTAGAACCAGGATGTTATATTTCGTTCTTTCACACTAAGAAAAATTGGGCACTTTGACATGCTTATTTCTGGTAAGATGCAACTCATAATCAAGGACTCTGCAGTTTATCAGCTAAACATAATCAGGAATATAACAGAAATTATCTGAAGATGTTTAGTCAATTTTAGATTTTACAGAACGGTCCAAAGGGTTAAGTTGCAAAGCAATTTGTTTTAAACTGTGACTTCCTGCGTACTTGTGCTGTGCTAGGAAACAGAGCGTTAGAAGACGCTGAGAGACTTTCTGAATTGGAGGAAGCTGCACTTGAGCTTGTGACAGGTGTCCCCATCTGTAGCATAAAAGAAAGGAAACAGTGAAAAGTCTCCAAACAAATGGGTGGAAAGTATCCAGATGAAAGGATTTTTTATACTAAGCCCTTACTTATGAAAGGACTGCATTTTTGTAAACATCTATCTTCCCTGCAGAAGCCCAAAATACAAACAGTACACTACAAAGGCTTCTGCAACATACTTGAAAGCAAGTAAAAATTCCCGGACCTATGAACAAGTGCATTCAAAAGGAAGAGGTCACAAGCCACTATCAATTCCCCACTTCCCTCCCCAAAATATTGAAATTAACTTTTCACTACACTGACTTACTCCTAAACTTTTTGAAGTAAAAAAACCTCCTAACTCAGGCAATGTCTAACCAGTTTAACAAGACTATAGAATAAATTCATCCATTTATCAGCAAAGCCCATTATGAGTGAGAACAAGTCACATCAAGATTTTTAATTTGGAAATTTTAGGTAGTCCTCTAGGCAATCAGATTCCTGTAGCTAACACATCTCTTCACCCACCCGAAGTTCCCTTGTAGACAACAAACTAAAGGTGTTTAAGCGTGTCTTGCCTACTCCTTTCTTCCCCAGTGCTTACAGAACCTCTGTCTGGTTTCACAGCTGTTTCAAGACAAATAAAACAATCTTTTAAAATTCATTCAAGCACTACATTGAATTAAACATCAACCCAAGCAAAAACCTGAACCAGTAATTTCTTGGGCCTCCTCAATAATGAACAGGCACTACTGATATGGTGTCAATTTGAAGAATGTAACAAGAGATTCCAGGCTCTGGGATACCTTACCTGTCCTGCACTTGGGAAGAGTGGTTTAGTAACTGGAGGTTGTGGGGTCGGTGCTGTTGCAGCAGGAGCTGGAGGCCGGTTCAGAATGCCCGGGGCTGTAACAGGCTGTGCTTGTGTCATTGGAGGCATGCCAGGCCTAGGCCCAACAGGAGGGGGCATCCCTACAAACCACAAACAACGGGCGACGGATCAGGCTCCAGGAAGCACAAATATTCCTTTAGACATCCCATTCCCAGTGTTCCTTAGAACAAAGTTTCCCACTACAAGATGTATTTTTAATGCAACAGTAAAATAAAACATGACAAAGGGTAATGCCAGCAGTCACCAGTGAATGCACAGGCAGTAACCTCAAACACTTCAGAGCAATGCTGGATTAAGTTTTTTTTTATACTAAAGCTGCAATAATGAAGTTTATGCTTGCAATGAACCAATACAATTAATGAAGTAACTGTTTCTGCACACACTGCACCTATGCTGCCAAGAGCATGGATGACACTGTCACAAAGTCTAAGAGAGACTGAATTGTTTCTGAACAGCACCGGAACTGTAACCAAAACACTGCCAGCTTTGCTGGGGTAATCAGTAAAGTGGACTGGGACATTTTATAGCGTCACCACAACACCTGCATTTGGTGTGCATGGAGTTCTAGGAGACAGTGGGAAGTTAACAGCTCCCACGGGTTCCATCAAGCAAACCAGCTGCTGGTCAGGTCGAACACCCAGGGAACCCAGGGCTGCTTAAGAGCTGCACAAGCTCAAGAAACATCTCTTCTGACCAAAATGTCAGTTGTCTTCCCACTGCAGGCTCATTAGCTGGGTAAATTACCAACACTATTCCTCACTTCCCACATTTTCAATCACTACTATTTTCCCACTGCAGCCACAAACATTAACTAAAAAAAGGGATGAAGACAGACCAGGCAACGCAACAATGGCAACCAGGCAATACAATAAAACAAAAACATTGCATTCTATTTTTTTACTTTAACGACAGTATAAAACTCAAATAATTATTTATAATCAGAAGCCATAAATCGACCACCTCTGCAAAAGAGTGGTTTCTGTGGCAATCCAACCACATCAAGGTGGTGGGTGGTGGCATAAGTCTGTATTTTCTTTACATAAATCCTAAATCTTAGTGGAAATAAATAAATATAATTAAACTCTCACCATAGTACGAGTTCGACAACCCTGACCTACCTGGTGGCATACCAGGCATAAGAGGTGGGATTCCTGGCCCAGGAGGCATCATTCCACCCATTGGCATCATCCTATTGAACAGAAAATAAGCACTGGTATGAACATTCATGATGAAGTGTTAAGACAATTGGCACATCCCTGTATCAGATAAAAAATAATGGTAAATAATCTCAAGAAGCTCTCAAGACAGGCAATTCCAAACCAACTGACTCCACAAGAATAAAACCAAAACATAACTCAGCACCCAAAACCCCAAACACTGATTTGACTTCAATTTCTCAAGATCTCACTTCCTCTAGTATGAGACTTCCAGAACTAGTGTTTCTTGAAATCTCTCCCAAGACTACCAGCTGCAGCAGTGCTCCAAGAACCTGACCAAGACCTCAGTACATTGATGGAGTCTGAATGTAGGAAAATCCACCAGGTCCAGTCACACTACAATCACTGTACATCTGCTATGCTGTAGAACTATCCAAAAAATATTGACAAAGCAGAGCAGAGACCATAGGGCAAGAAAGTTTCTGGAGTTTCAACTACAGAAAACACTCCATACACTAAAAATAAAGTGGGATTTTGTTCTTTTAATATGAGAAATCCTCATTGTATAATATTTTTTCTCCATATTAAAAATGGGTTTGGTTGTTTGGTTTCTTTTCCTAGATGAATATGTATGAGCCCCTTACAGGGAACAAACAAGTGTAGCTTAAGTTTGCTTAATTTTTCGCAGACATTCAAAAATGGATTAGGGAAACGAAATAAAGGAACGTTTATTACTTTACTGAGCAAGATAAGCTGATCTGCAGCACTCCACTACAAACCAAAACCCCACTAAGAAGCAGTTTCTGTTTGTATGACAGTTAAGACACCTTCACCACTGCTGTTTTCAGATCAAATCCCATGAACAGGTGAACATTCTTTCTGGCAAATCTGATTTCTGCTCTCAACTCATCTATCACTGCTACAAAGGGAACAACCACTGCGGAACAGTAATGACTGGGAACACAGACCCATCATCCCTTTTTTGGTTGGAGAAGGCAAAGTCAGTCTTGCCACCCAGCAGACATCAAAACAAGTGCTGGATGCTCACTGCCTGCTGCCCCAGAAGAATGGCTTCCTGAGAAACCAAGACAGTGCTACAACTGGCGTCACACTAAAACTGAAGTTGCTTCATCTCTCCTAATTCTTTGGTCATTTTTAAACAAAAGTTAATCAGGTTAAGTAAGGAAAATTTTAGATTAGAACAGACAAAAGCATAATGCAACACCACCCCCTCCTCCCAAAATGAAATGCAGCAAAATTTTGGCAAATTCATTTGTGTTTTTACAGGTGACATAACATTCACCTGAAGTTAACAAGGAATTTAATGAGGACTAAGTGTCAGATAACCTGATTAAATTCTGTTGAGCTCCCTCCCAGGAAAGCTAAAGTAAAGATACGATTGTATGATACGAAAGTATGATACGATTTTTAAATTCAAAGGCTGTTAAATCAGTATTTATGTCTCGGAAGACAATGAGCTTTCACCTCAGTCAACTTAAAGCTTAGACTAAACTTAGTTCCTGCAGAATGCCCTGCAGTGTCAACGATCAAGCACATGGAGGTTTTCAAGCTCTGGTTCAAGAGAGGCTTTAAGTCTCTAAGGGTCTATTTGGTTTATATTTTGTAAGAATGCATTTCACACAGTTTTGTAATAATATTCATTTGGGTAAAGCCATAAGACCTTCACATATTACACAGTAACAAAACCTAATTAGACACCTTCCCCAAATTCTTAGGCAATATTCAAAGGTTTTCAGCAAAACAATTTCCAGCTTATCAAAAACATGACATAAAATGGCATAATGAATGTACCTAGAATTACATTAATGAGATGCTTACATGTTTCCACCACAAAATGACTGCATGTACTTTCTCTGTTGATGTAATCTGTGAAAATTTATGACAAAATCAAAAATCTAACTGTGAATTTCCAAACACATTGTGATAGGGTTCGGTGTCAACCCCAAACAAGCATAAAAACCAACATCTTTTGCCCAAAATACAAGAAAAATATAAACTATCTAGTACTTTTTTTCCTGTTACATTGATGACTGATAGCCAAATGCACAACATGTGCAATACACAAGGGAACAGTGGCTCACAGAAGGCTCTAAACCAACATAACAAAATTTTATATTAATATACTATAACTTAATAACTATTAAGTCAGGACAAAGGCAAGATACTCTATACATAAACCCAGTTTGGTCATATTTTACATGTTGGTTTACAGCCATCCAGTTCTTTGGTTAGTCCTAATATTTAGGTTACAGAGTTCACAATTCCCTATGTACATTTTAATTAGCTTTACTTCTTCCGTGACAGTTCAAAATGCACAGTATGAATATGTAATATTAAACCTTTCTTGCTACTCACCCAGGTGGCATTCCAGGCATAACTGGAGGCATTCCAGGCATCATAGGTGGAACACCTGCCATTAATGGGGGTATACCTTAAAAGAAAAATAAATTTTCAACAACTCTGATAACATACAGTTGCTAACAAATGTCATCTACTAAGTTTACACTAGATAAATGCTTTACAGGAAGTTCTAAAAGATTGGGTTTTGAAATAATATTGTTTACAAACAGTGCAATAGAAATACTATCAGCAAACTTCACTTTGACTGACTGTCCTCAGCCCTGTAAGATTGTGAATTTTCTAAGTGGTCTCCAAAGAAGACATGTTATTACAAGAGGAGACTATTCTTCACTCAAGTGATCAAAATTCTTTCCTCACTGTACGTGTGGCCTGTGTATGAATGGCCTGTTCTGTGTCAGAAGTCTCCAGATACACAGCAACCTTTCTGCCCTGTGTCCAAAACCCTGTTATAAATACCATGAACAAATATCACCGGTAGACTTCTGTTTGAAGCGGTAATCTGTCTTACTACCACATCTTCAATCTACATGCCAGCATTAGGTATCTGAATCTAATCCACCTAAGATGATGTGCTCATGCACAGAAAAGGGGAAGAAAATGAAGAAACCACTTATCTGCACCTCCCAGAACTAGGGCAGGTTATTACTCAAGTATTTACAAACAGCAATTCATTTTTCTACTGAGGTTTTCAGCAACTACTTAACACACCGCCTCACCTGGAGGCATCCCTGGTGCACCTGGCACAGGAGGCAAACCTGGCTGTGCCATTGGGGGAATGTACCCCTGCTGTGGTTGAACTTGCTGGGGTTGAAATGAAGTTGAAGCTGCGGACTCATCATCTTCATACTCATCAGAATCATCCTGTTGTTTCTTTTTCTGGCTCTCTGCAGACAGTACAATGCATATGGTCAAACCGAACACAAATTACAGTCTATAAAATTAACTAATAGCAAAATCCAAACCTTGTCAGTGTTCAAAAAGTCACAGAAATACAAAGGAAAAATGCTGTGTGAGCCCACCTACAGCCACAAATAAAGGGAAGGAACACGACTCACACTGCCATGACCCTGAATACAGAGGGATCTGCCCTCGTGTCAACATCTTGCTGTCCAGCATAAACCAAAGCAGTTCAACCAAAGATACGCTTCAGTGAAGAACCTGAAGCATTTGGCAATCATCAGGATAGTTTTACCTCTAGCCCTTCCTCCCCTTACCCTCACAAATAAATGACCATGCCCACATTCATAAGGTAATTGTTGTAGCTGCTCTGGCAGCAGCTACTTCTGAACAAGAAAGGAAAAATCCCTCCCACATAGCTGGAAAATGCCTGGAGCTGCCATAGGAGAATGCATTGAATCCCACCCTCACTGAGTGCCACAGCTGAGTAAGGAACACACCAGGGAATCAACAGACAACCAGCCACATTACATCTTACCCTGAGTTTTTTGTTCAAGTAACCTCCTCCGTTCCTCCATGTCTTTTTCTGGAATGCCTTCCATTCCATAGATTTCCAGTTCAATGTCTGTTCTTCCGGGAATAGCATTTGGAACAGCATCTATTGTTTCTTTATGTACCTAAAGAAAAAAAAATCCAAACAAATCCTGCTGACCACATTTCAGGGTAAATTCTCTGTGCTCTTCAGGCAGTTTCAAGACAGAAAAGGAACATACTTAATAGGAGTAATCTCTCTGGCCAAGCATTTTCTGGATCTGTGCTTCCTAATCTCTGGTAACTACTATTACCCCTAAAACCAGCTTACATAAATCTAGAAAAACTGAGACAGCACAATTCCTTCATTTCTACAAAACTCCTGACAAAGATCTCTGCTGCACAGCGGCCATTTGACTGCTGACACAGCAGGACTCCTGTGCTGCAAACAGGCCATTGCTGTCTTCTCACCAGTTTTATAGACTCTGGAAGCACCCAACCCTCCTTCTTAAGGAATACTTCATTATTTTAGAATACTGTAAAGAAAAGCTCATGTAAATCTAAAATTCCTTACCTGCATGCAGTGTATAGCTAAACCAGGTCCTGTATACAGTTTCTTATGACATATATGGCATTTAAAGTGCTTTGCTTTTTGATGCTGTATAAGGATTTTCTCATCATCAAAATCCCTATTACAGTACCTATTGAAGACTATTAAGGAAACATTTAATACTGGAAGTGACCTTTCAGATAAGACCAAGGTAACGAGCATCAGTGTGATTTTTCCTGAAGCAAAAGAAAGGCACAAGAAGCATCTCTGAGCATTCAAAGGGTGCCAAATATTTCATGGATGTCTGAAACCAAACACCTTAATCCAGTCCAGCACACCCCTCTTTACACAGGCACAAAAGTGGGAAGGTGTCTTCATGCAATCAAAATCATCATTTGATTCCATATTGTTTGACTCACGGTTTTCAAGACCTACCTATTTATCTCTTCAGGGGTGTGAACATGCTACAGCATTACAGGAGAAACAGGCTTGAAATCAGCAAAAGGGAAATTATACAAATCACTCAGAAGTGCCTCTTTAATCAATTACCAGTAACTAACAATCATAAAAGAGAACAAAGGTTTTAGTTAAAAATTCCCTTCCTCTTCCAGTTATCCAGCTGTCCATTTTTATGACACAGCATAATTTGCTGCAGTAACTGAAGAATTCTCTGCTTTTAAAAATAAGTATTTTAAGCGAAGAACTGTGTGGAGATCTATGTAACAGAAAAGGCAAACTGCATTTCCTTTCTGTGGGGCAGCGTTGATATTTCAGCAAACACTCCACACATTTTCCTAGGTGAGACAAATTTGCTACTTATTATTAAGAAAACGTTAACATTGCTAAAACAACGTGTCCCTTCCTTCCACCAAAACACGAAATAAATTAATGCCTAAAACAATCACAGATGCCTTCCAAGACAAAATGGTAAAATACCTTGGAGTACATTTGAATTTCTTTATTAAACAATTCTAGAGAACAGAAGCCTAAAAGAAAAGGCAAATTTCTAATTACTCCACTACAGTGAGCACATTCTGAAAGAGTGGTCAAATGAGAATCCATCGGTATTTCTGGATACTGAAAAATCAAACCTAACTACGATGTAGCAATTGCAAATTGAAAGGTCCCCCTATCACGAAGAAAAAAAAAAGTTCTCAAAAATTCTTTTTTAACCACATCCCACCTCCTCCCATGAATAAATGTATTTATTAGTAGCAGGATTTTCTCCCTTTAACATCCTCCCTCGCGAGGGATAAAGACCATTCTCCATTTCCCGCTGTCCCGGCTTTAGAGATCGGGCGGAAGGCCGCGGCCTCCGCGAGGGAGACGGGAGCGGGCCTGAGGCCGTGCGGGGGGTGGGGAGCACAGGAAGGGCACGGACCGGGCCCCATCTCGAGGAGCACAGGGCTGGAAGCACCGAGACAAACCGTAACGAGCGTGGGGAGAAGAGGTGAGCCCCATCTCGGGACGAGACGGAACGGGACCGAGCCCTGACCGCGCCAGGCCGCGCCGCTACCCTCCCCCACCCAGTTCTCTGCATCCACCGCCTCCCACACTAAAGGATACCAGCACCAAGGCTTCAGCTGCTTCTTCTTCTTACGGCCCATGGCGGCGTCACTCCGACCTACAGAGGAGGAGACCCGGGCGCTCCCTCAGAGCCGCAGCGCCCGCGCGGCCACCCCAGACCGAGCGAGAGGCACAAAATGGCGGCCGAGCTCCCTCAGGCGCCTCTGCGGCCTCCGAACTCCCAGAACACACCGCGCCAGCAGGGTGGGGGAGCGCCCACGTGACGCACTCGCGGTCGCCCCCACCGGGCTGTCCCGTGACGCCTCACGGCGCCGCCGCCATTTTGCCCAGTCGGGAGTGTAAGTGCTCTGCGTGAGGCACCTGAGCGTGTTACAGAAACAGTCACGGAGTGGTTTGGGTTGGGAGGAGCCTTAACTCCCATTTCGTTACACTCCTCTGCCATGGGCAGGGACACCTTCCACTGATCAGGTTGCTCCAAGCACTGTCCAACCTGACCTTGAACACTTCCAGGCATGGGACAGCCACAACTTCTCTGGACAACTTCCAGGGCCTCAACACTCTCAGCGCAAGGAGTTTCCTCCTAATCTAAACTGTTGGTTGTCTTCGTGTTTAATGCCACAGAGAAACTGTGTTCTCCCCCCAGAATGTTACTGGGCAAGAAGCTGGTTGCTTTGTGCAGTGTTCTGGTGCTGGCTGTGCTTTGTTGCTAGGTGTGAGAACACAATAAAACCGACTTAAACGTGTTGAGCCATCAGTCACTTGCACCTGGATGGGGGCTGGTCCCTCTGTTACAGTGACAATCTATCAGTGTCTGCCCCATGGTCCTCCAGCTCACCACAGGGCCACAGGGTGCTTAGGAGAGAATCACAGAATCACTGAGGTTGGAAAAGACCTTTAAGATTGTCAAGTCCAGTCACCAGCCACGTCCAACCCTTTGCAAGTGGCCCTGCTGCAGCTGGGGATCACAGCTGCTCCCTACTGGGCTTGTCTGCAAAAGAAGCATTGTGGAATCTCCCTCTCTGGAGACATTCCAAACCTGGATGTGTTCCTGTGTCACCTGCTCCAGGTGACCCTGCCTTGGCAGAGGAGTTGGACTGGATGATCTCCAGAGGTCCCTTCCAACCCCACCGATTCTGTGACTGTGATTCTGTACCTACATGGTAGCCACAAGGCCGAGTTAACAAATGTGCTGTTTTAACATGGAAAAAGTATTTCAGAAGCAGAACTTTTTTAAAGCAGACATCATGGCTAATCCTGCCAAATCCCCTTCCAATCCAAACCATTCTGTAATTCTAAATGTGATTTGAGCAGGTCCTGCCGTTAAGTCAGTGACCAGCTTTTGAAGGATTACTTGTACTGACAGAGGCACTACGGCGCCTGTATTGCATTTTTCTGTGCATTACCCAAACGGAGGAGCTGCAGCAGCCCAAGCCGTTTCAGCACGGCTCGGTACCGCCCTCGGTGGGGCGAGGACACAGCCCGTGCGCTCCGAAGGCTCCTCCCAGCGCCGGGCCCCGGGGCGGGTTCACGGCACACCCGGCGGGGCGGGGCGGCAGCGCGGCCCGCTGGATCCCCGCGGCACAGGCGGGGCCGGGGCCGCGATGCTGCCGGCGCTGCCGGACGGGGAAGAGCGGGAGCTGGAGAGCAGCGAGGAGGGCGGCGGCGCGGGCGAGGAGCGGCGGCCGGAGCGGCACGGCTGCACCTACCACGGCCTCTATGGCTACCGCAGGTGAGGCGCCGGGTTTCCCCGGGGGGAGGCCGTGCCCAGGCCTTGGCCGTTCCCAGCTCCCTGAATTCCCTTTATTTTTTTTCCCCCCTCTCTCTCCCCAGTGAGATTCTTTCCCTCCCATAATGCACAGATTCCTTGCTCCTGCTTTTATTCGCCCTCGGGCCGTGCCTTTTCCCTGCTGCAACCCCTGTTCCCTGTTGCGTGTCACGGCTGTGAACTCACTCCAGGGAATCACTTGGGTTCCAGGTCCGCGCAGCAGGGAGCCGCCGGCGGGGATGGCAGTGCTGGCGGCGCCGTGGCACACCCATCGTCCACCGAAGACTTCAGGTAAAGCCGAGCTGCAGAGCAGCACAATGACGAGAATACCCCGATTTGAAGCCTTTGCTGTATAGCTGTCAGATCACCATTAGGTCCTCTGCTGTCCTTTCAAAACACAACCACCTGTGAAAGCATTCTGGCACTTCTTCTGGAATACCTGGGGTATGGACACATATACAGAGCTCAAGTAATGTATTAAACAGAAACTATCATCCCTGAGTTTGAACTCTTTTTTTTTTTTTTTGCTACTAGTACTTGATATTGCTATATTGACCTAGTTTTTCATGTAGGTAATATACAACAAAAATGTATTAATTTTCAATGGATATCTTTCCATAAGCTCTGTATTACAGCTGGGGAAACATAGAACCAAAAAGGGCAGTGTCTTGTCTGTAGCTGCTGGGAAGGTCAGCATGAGCTGACACCACATCTCTAGACTCCTGGTCAGTGAGCAAACCACTGACTGCTCATGATGAGCCAAAAGTCACAGAGCTGCCTTAGCTGTCACCAGAGAGAGATTGCAGGGACCCCCTGCTAGGGGCAGGTTCTGCACATGCTGAGAGATACAAAACAGTAACATTTGCCTTTTAGTAATGATTTCTTCTGGTTTTTAAAGCCTCTCCTTGCTGGACACCAACTTACCAGCTGAAGCAGAGACAGAGTTGCGCAGTTTCATCGCTAAGCGTCTTACTAAAGGAGCGCTGTTTGAAGGAATGGGGAATGTAGCCTCAGTGGGGCTGAGGTAAATTTTTGAAATTATTGGTGAATGAGAGAGGTAAGGAACATCTTGCCTGCCGGCTGCTGCACTTAGGTTTAATCCTGATTCCATGTTCTCAGTCTATTGCTGCTGTTAATAACAGCCTTACACAATGGCACTTTCCTTTTTTAGGTAACTTTGAGAAAAATATTGTTTAAAATAATTTACTGTTTGAATACTTAAAAAATACTACAGATGTTTATGATTAATGCCTTTTAAACTACTTGGATCACACAGAAGAAAAAAAGAGAAGGTCTAAGAGCTGCATCTATGGCTGCACCTACCACAGCCATAGGAGCCACCAGTGCTAACAGTTAAAATTATCTCAGAAATCATGTATATCTGCTTTTTTGCACTCATTTATTGTGATGTATCTGGAAGAAATTTCTTTTTTTCTTACAGCATACCAGAAGGTAAAGTTGGTTGTTACTACTGTCGTTTCCAACAAGAAAGTCTTCTGGAAATGGCAACATTGGAATCAGACATCAATGCTCCAGAATATGTGGTTTGTTTCTTAGGTGGCTCAGAGAAAGGTCTGGAACTATATCCTTACTTTTAACTTTCTTTACCTATATAGGAGAGGGAGACGACGTAAAAACTATCTTGTCATTTTGTCTGTTCCTCCTTGAAATCAGCTTGTTTGTTCACACCTTTCACTAACTGAAAAAATCAGTAACAGCCATATACTGAAAGGAATAAATACAGGTCTTAACTGATGCATCTTATTTTCCTTAAGAAGATACTTTCAGACTTGAGCTGGACAAATACATTCAAAATCTGAAGATAAACCTTGATTTGGAGGTAAAGTCTACCTTTTTTTAAGTGGTGAAAATTAGTATTTATGCAGATTAATTGCTGAAACCATCTGGAAGATCTAATCTATAGAGACAAAATAGGTGTTTCAAGTCCCAATATGAAACATGGGGAGAGATACTTGATTCACTGTAGTGCAATGAATGTCTAAGGTGCTATCAGCCACACAATTCAAAGGGAAAAAAGAGGGGCGGGGCCTTTTTGTGTCAGTCATACATCTCGTAAAGCTCACACTTAAATTTGGAGAGAAGAATAACTGATAAAAGGTTATGGTCTACAAGAAGTTACCAATGTCCACCTTGATTCTTATCTGTTCTGAATGTTTAGGAAGGACATTTGTGGGTTTCTTGTCACATTTTTCTAGTGGAAGTTCTGCATTTTAAGTCTCTTTGTCATCCCATCTGCTGTTGCATGGTCTTCACTCAATATATACCATAATATTACAGTTCTGGCTGTTTCTTTAAATGCAAAGTCTTTTATTACTGATAAAGTGAGGCTTTATATCTCAAACTCATTATTTTAGTTCACTGTGGTTTGAGATTAAGAAGGTTCCAACATCCAATTATCTTAGGTTGAGTAGATTATTAATAGGCTTCCATTGATGTAGAAATCTGATTTTTAGTTAAAGGTTTAATGTTTCAATGTGTTACAGCAAAAAAACTTGGAGGCCTGTGTTAGCCCCTACCTGAGGAGCTGGTTTGAAGATGCCATCTGCCCTATCCAGAGGGTTGTGCAGCACTTCCAGGAGAAACTTGCCTCTCTGCTACATGCTGTAAGTGTATTTAAAACTGGGTAGCTAAAAAACCTCCAGAAGGAATTTCAGTGTTTCCGGGATGGTTAAAATATTTCTTGCATTTCCTTTCCCAGCAGGAGGAAATGAAAAACCCTTCCTTTTTTTTTTTGTTTTGTTTTGTTTGTTTGTTTTGTTTTTTAAATTAAAAGCAAGTACTTTTCTCCTACTTATCGCTAAAGAAGCACGTAACAATTTCTTCTATCACTTTAAAAAATAAATTACCTAATGGTGTCCATGCTGAAATTAGAGTAAGAAAACCAGAAATAGCATGAGCAAGCTGTCCATGCCATAATTCCTCTGAATGAAAAAGGGTATTATATTGTGTACATGTCTTGTGTAATTCACTGGAAACAGAAGAGACACTAATCCTAACTCTAGTCTCTGAGTTTGAGGAGGTTCTGGATGGAATAGCTAACAGAGTATAACCGCTAAATTTCTTCTGAGTGTAGAACCAGCTGCAGTGGCAATAATACAGAGTATTGTCTTGAGAAGAACAATTTTTAAAGTACCACATTATGTATTTATTGCTCAGAACTGCAGTATAGCAACAAAAGTTGCTGAAGTTGTATCCAGCTTTTTCCTTTTTACTTTTCTGTTTCTTTTTTTGTTTAAGGCTCTGAGTTACACTCCTGTAGAAGTCAAAAATGCAGATGAAAGAACAGAAAAGGACATCAGCAGGTAAAGATACTTAGAGCCCAAAGAACCTTTGAGTACCTTGGCTACTGTGTCTGACAGTCCCCTTAGTGCCCAGGAGCTGTAAAGGAGCAAGCAGTTGACAAGAGCTTTCTGTGACAGGTTCCTGGCAGCTGCCAGCCTCCAAGGACTTGTCCAGGAAGGCACAATGACCTCCCTGTGCATCGCCATGACAGAGGAACAGCACAAGTCCATGGTTATAGACTGCAGTGGACCTCAGCCCCAGCTGCATAATGCAGGTGAGATTACAGCTGGCAATACTTCGTGTTGCTCCCTTGGATCCATCAGCTGCTCAGAGCTGTGGCATTAGAGGCAGTTGAGGATATTCAGATCATACGCTCCTGCCCAGAAACTTTAGGTTCTGTTTTCCTGTGAGTTACCAGAGTAGTTTGTTACACCAGACACACTGGAACTCTGGGTTGAAAATGCTTGGTAGTAAAATCCACAGTACATTTAGTTTGTGGACCATGAAAGTATGACCTGTACAATTCAGGGAATCTGCAGAACTTTTTTTCCTGTTGTGGTTTTGACAAATGTTGGAAAAAGGGATTCAACAATCAGAACACAGTCTTGTGTAATTACTGTAGCTGTGTTTGCTTTTCTTTTCTTTTCTTTTGCAAGTGTATTGTTTTCCTTAAGACTCATTTCCTGGCCCAGCTATATTGGTATCACTTGTTACGTGAGAGTGATTAAACCAGGTGAATGCAACTGTATATTCATGTTGAGCTCATTTGCTTTTTCTTATCTCTTCTCTCTGTTCCTGAACATTTAACAGGAAGCAACAGATTCTGTGAGGACTGGATGCAAGCTTTTGTGAATGGTGCTGAAGGTGGAAATCCATTTCTCTTCCGGCAGATTTTGGAAAACTTTAAATTGAAGGTACCTGTTCATATGTTAAAGACTTGAGGAAGATATTTGGGATACTGAGGGAGCAAATACTATATGCAAAATATTATTTTGCACTGAATAACAGTTTTAGGTTATTATGATGTCTATATGTCATTAACTGACTAAATCTGAAGCTTAATTTGAGGGCTGGCTTACTGTAGTTGACAAGAACAGCTGTAAAGTAGTGTGAAAGTTTCTTCAGTGAATGCTCCAAAGGTGTTTTCTCAAATATAAAGTAAGGCTCACCTTCTTTGTTGCTGTTGTTTGTTTTTGTCAAATACTGTTAATCTGAGACTTGCACACACACTCTCATGTAACTGGTAACGGGTGTTCAGTAGCTAACACTGCTTAGGTGAGCTGCTGTAATAGAATTCATGCTACAAGTTAGACACATGATGTTGTGTCCACACATTTTACATCATTACAGTAAAAGCTATAATATGCATCCAAGACAATATTCAATTCTTATATTACTCTTAAGTAGTAATACAAAATTTCTACGGGAAATGCTTTTGCTTCTCCTGCTATTTAGCCTTTATTTTCCATGATAGTGTGTTTTCATTCCATGTAGGAGGATGAGAAAATGCTCTGTTATTCCTTCCCCAGGCTATCCAGGACATTAATAACCTGAAGAGGTTTATCCGCCAGGCTGAAATGAACCACTACGCCTTGTTCAAGTGTTTCCTGTTCCTAAAGAACTGTGGCAGTGGAGACGTCCTGCTGAAGATTGTGAAAGTAGAACATGCAGAAATGCCAGAAGCCAGGAACGTAGTGACCGTCCTGGAGGAATTCATGAGAGAAACATCAGTGGCTTAAAATTATCTTATATATAAATCATTAATTTTTCCTGTGCAGCTATTGCAGGATTTTTAATTTATATTTAAAAGTATTGCCCAAATCAAACCTTAGTTGCAGTTTCACCTGCCTTTTCTTGTTTTTAGACACAGTGCTATGAGCTTTTTTAATGTGTAAATATCAGTAATACAAACTCCTGCAGAGTTTTCAGATTCTCCAACTGACTTGCTCCTGTTCTGAGTAAATCATGACATTTGATTTTTATAGTCATTGCAAAACCAAACCCAAATTCCTTACCTGGAAAGCATGTCACTGTTTTAAATATTTTAAATATATTTAAAATCATTTAGATCTGGTTTCTTTGTTTTAACAAAGAAGTACAAACATCTAGATAGATCTAGATAATGAATTAATCATTTTAGTTTAGATAAGAGAACCTAGGTACCAAGTCTGGTACCTGGCTGGTTTCTGCTTTCAAACTGCTGGTTTGTTCTGCTGCCACCTGGATAAACAAGTTGTTAATTGGTATGAAACAGAGCTGCCTTAAGACTGAACCGTTGCAGTGATCAGTTTGTATGTGTCTGTATGTGTGCATACACACACACACCACAGGTATCTGAAATTCCCATGCTATTTGATGTATCCCCTTCTTCCTTAGTCCTGAGATGTGGTCAAGACCTTCTTTGTATGTTCTTAGATTACAGTTTTGCATAACTGTAAATAATCCTATGTTTTTCAATCATGAATAAACTAAAAAGTTTCCACATTTAATATTAAGACTTTTTCAGAATTGGAAGTAAATTAACTTCCCAAATTAATTACTCAGGCTTTAAAACATTTCACTGTATCAACAATGGATGCTTTCCCACATCATGGGGCATATAGGCGGCAGAATAACTGAAGGAAATCTTTGGCTACAGCTGGAATAAAAACTCATGAAGTCTGAGTAACCTCATAAAGAGAGCAATTTCTGCAAACCTGATAGAAGCAGAATTCCCTGTTGGTTCCCTTTCCAGCAGAGGATGTTTGAACTCCCCCTGAAATAGTGCCTGTAACTAATGCCGTTCGGTGTCACTTGTGCTGGTGCTCTGTACTGTGAGGGCAGGAGTTGCTGCTTTCCTGTGACACCACCATGTTGAATCTATAATAAGGCTGACAATAAAACACATTGAAATCCTCAGTAGTGCGTCTGTAAATTGTCAATGAGTGTGGTCCTTGATGTCTCCTATTCAAAATTCTTTATCCCTCAATGCAGAGGAGCTGCAAGTGTGGCATTAATGGCCAAGGTGGCATATAAGGTGTTTGGGCAGGTGAGAAGAAAAGTAGTGTGAAAGGAAACGAACCCCTTATTCAGTCATTTGCAGGAGCTCTGAGGAGAAACAAGTGTTTTCCTTCATGGGTGAGTACAGCAGCAGCACACACATGTCACCATTTGTTGCTCCTGTACATTTCTAAAAAAGTTGTAGCACTGGTTTTTTGGCTGATCAGGATGCAAGAAAGACCTGAGTGCTTAAAAAAATAAGTTAGACGTGAATAACAGGTAGCAAGAAAATGTATGGTGCTAGTAGACTGAAACACTTTTTGTATTAATTGATAAAAGCTGACAAAACCCACCTTACCTTCATGCTGAAAGTCCTCAACTAATGAATAAAGTGATTTGGGTGTCTCAGAAAATTTAGTTCAGTGCAGAGAACTGACAGCAAGAGCTGCGTCCCACACATGGTGGCAGTGATCTGCCTCCCTTAGGCGTAGCACATCTGATAGGAACTGCTCCTACATCTTCATTCCTGTAAATTACATTTTAACCCAGTGTCTGCCAACAAAAACACAACTTATTTTTCAAAATAAGCTTCCCCCTTCCACACTGGTAGAAGGATTTTTATTTTAATCAGTTGGGGGTTTATTGCAGAACTTTCTGGATATGTTGTTTCCACTCTTGAGTCAAGATATGAGTGTTGGCTCTCAGATTTGAAAACATTCAGTAGAGCCTGATGTTAAAAGAGCACAACCCTGCCCCCAATAAAAAAATTTACTAAAATGAAAAAAAATTTACTCAAATGTCATCAGCTTCTCTGCAGTTCTGAGGTCACTGCAATGAAGGGACAGCTGCCAAAAGGTGGGACAACACCTGAATTTCTATACAAGTCCCACGCCAGTTCTGCATCCTCATTAGATCTTGTGGAGAAATAAAGCTGCAGTTCACTCTCCCCTTTATCTGTTAGATGGACATAAAAATGAGTTACCAATGTCATTATTAGAAGATGCATGGCAGGGCTCCAAGCCAAGGGCTCTTATGTTAAAAACCATGTTAACTGTAGACAAACTTACAAAATTGTCCTTGAAAGTTCCTTCTTGGTTGTTTTTTTGGTATGTGATATAGAACAACTAAATTTATAAAAAAAAAAAAGATAAATGAAACAAAAAAGAAAGAAAACCACAAAAAAATTTAATGGATTCTGCGCTCAAATAATACTGTCACAACAAAAATATACAGAATGTTCACAATACAAAAATATTTGGAAACATACAATAGCATCTTACCTTGCAAATATCATTTTGTTTTACTAGCCCTTCACAGGGAAAGTACCATTTGTTCAGTATTTTAAGGCAGAAAATCATGTAGTTTAGTGCTTTGTGTTTAACACTTGGATGTCTTGTTAGCATTAGTAGTATAAGCAAAAGAAAAGCTGCATATATCTGGCTTTATTTGCAAACTGAACAGACACTGTGGGAGTCAGGAGAAAGTCAGTGACAATGTGTCTATCGAGATCACTGAAAATAAGGTACTTTAGCTACTTAAATCATAGGGAATATTTTGTGCTTTGTGTTGCAAAGTACCCTGAAACGTAAATTTTCTGTACTCCTACTGGCATATTAGAAAGCTTTTTCCAATTAAAAGCCAATGATTAATGGTGGCATTAAAATACATTTGCCTTTAAATAAGCTTGGTTACTGTCTTAGGTGTGATTCTTTTTTACGGAGCTGCAATATGCACTGCACTCCTTTATAACTGGCTCTTGGCATCAGTGATTAGAGAAGGAATCTTTGAGTTCTACCACACAAAGCACTGCAGAGCAGCCACCACTGTAAGAGGAGCAGGGGAGCAGCAATATTCAGAGGTGCTGGCCTGGGCTCTCTAGTCCCAGCTTGCCCCAGAGGTTGCTGGTGCTGAACTGCTGTGTCCTCGTTCTCTGATGGGTGTTCCAAAGCAACCGGGCTGAGCTTGAATCTTTGTGAACAGACTTTGAACTCTTTACTCACTGAAGGATGTGTGAAAGTCCTACCCACCATCTTGTGAGACTAAATATTGGCAGAGAACTGCAGCTGCCTTGTGAGGTTAGCAGTCATCTGTCATGTCAGTACCAGCTCTGAACATGTCAGATTCCATCCTCCATAGCCCAGTTCAAATTGAAAGGGCCCAATCGGATCTAAAACACATGGGCAGTAATAATCCATCAGAAGCAGGAAGGTGTAGGGATACAGAATCCCTGAGTTTTATTTCTAGTAACAATTTCTCTAGCTTCCCCCTTCCCTGTTGATAACACACTTCCCACTGCCAAAGGAGCAAGTAGTGGAAAAGCACAATATGCCACATAAGTGCTAAGATTCCTCATCAACTGACAGGGAAACAGTGACACAAGATGTTGTCTTAAAAACTCAGCAAAAGTAAATTCATCAGCCTTTTTATGACTGCTACACCTCACTCAGAGATTGTTTCTGGAAACCCCCTCTCCCACCACTGCATGCCAACTCTCTCCCTCCTCATATCTGTGTTATTACTGCTGTGTATAACACTAATCTTTACCCGTCTCCAAGCATCTAGGAATAAAAGGTGCCGTTTGCAGTCCCCGTGGACTTTGATCTGCCTGGTTCTCCTCTTTGCTCCTCCTCCCCAGGGCTGTCGGAGCCCCTCGTCCCGCCTGACGCCGGGCCAGAGCTGCTGCCCGCGGCCGGCAGGTGTCCCTGGCAGCCCCGCATCCAGCGCCGCCGGCCGCTCCGCCTGCCGCATTGCTCCTCATCCTCATGGACCTCTGCTGCAACGACCTCACTGCACGGGAAATCCACCACACAAACGGCTGCTTTTTTTCTTTTCTCCCTCAGGTGTTGTGCCCTTACTCAAGGATACAGCGCAAAATAACTTGCTCCGAGGTACTCTGTTCAAACCTGTACATTGGTGACAGTGCTTGCATTTGCTCTAGCACTGCACAGTCATAAGCTTCAACAGATTCACGTTTTGTTTGACTGATGGAAAATCCTGGAAGTAGCTGAAATAAAACCACAGCAAATCACTGAAACTAGTCCCTCAGTGGATGCTCCTTCAGGAACATGCTGCTTACTATGACAGGTTGGAACCACAAATGAGCAGGATGGAGAATGTTACATCTCTAACATGAGCCAGCAGCTTCAAGGACATCTGGAGGTAACAGAAATTCCTGGCTGCTGTTAGCTCTGTGGTGCTGCAGCACCGTGGCACTCCTGGGGTGTGTTAGAAAATAACTTAACTGGAATTCATGATACTCTGAAAAAACATAGCAAGTTTTCACACCATCATTTTAATGATTAAAAAAATAATCAAAAAGCTTAAGCACTTTGTGCTGCTTCTGACTCCATGAGCTGATTGATTCTTAGCAGACAACAGGCTCTGTGCACAAATGGCTCCATGAAGGGGAGGAGATTTTAGCTCTGATGAACGGGAATGTGAGAGGGTTTCATTCCTTCACCTACAATAAATCTTAACACTGCCTTTAAGTCTGGCCTTTCTGATCCCCAGGGTTGTTCACAGACTTGCTCAGGCAGGATATGGGGACATAGAATGAAGTCAGAAATATGAACAACAGTTTAAAAGAACAAGTCGTAAGATCAACTTCAGAGTTGTTTTCAACCAGTTCATGTAAGCTACACTCATCTCTGGAAAAAGGACCAAGAAAGGCTGTCTGCATTACTCTATTCAGCTCCCTCCCACTCCTGAGCTGAGTAAAGACATTTTGGCCATGATGAAGCTGATCAAGAAACTGGTGGCTCTTGAACTTTTATTTTGCTCCTTCACCTCAGAGCACACAGTGGCAGGCATGGAAACCTTTACTGGTAAGAAACTCACGGGCAGGAAGTAGCTTTCAGCTGAGAAACCCAAAATAAAAGTCAGTTGGTGTATATTTCACTCTGGTAAATTATAAGCAAAATAATCTGGGGGTTTTTGCAATTGAAATTTTCTACCAAAATTTTAAAGCTTTCCTAAGATTTCAGGAGAACTCCCGTTCCTGGCCACCTCTGTTTTCAAGGCATCTGTAATGAGAAAGGCTTAGCAGTAGGTGAGGGAAGGAATGTCCTCCTTACTCGATAACCATGTCAGAACTCTCCTAGCTCCCACTCTCCTTCCTGCCTGCTCCCAGGGGGATCCACGGCTATGACACTCACCGGGCCAGCACCTGCAACAATCTGTGGGAACTATTGTGACTGCTGGGATCTGGACCCAAATTGCAGAGGTAAAATGGCTCAGGGAGCCAATCCCTTCTCCAAAATGATCAGAGTTCTGGCCCTTATCCCTTCCTCTTGGTCCTCAATGAGGGCCCATGAGCAATGTACTGGCCACGCAGAACAACAAAAGTGTAATTGCCCTCAGAAATCCCAGTTGTGTGCACAAAGGTGCCAAAAATTGTTTCTTTTGCAGGTAAGGCTTATTCCAGGCTGCAGAAACACTTATTTTCTCTCCCCTCCTTGTGAAGCAACAGAAGTTTTATGAGTGTATCTGTCGGGAGAAGACTTCACCCCTCAACCCAGAGTTATTTTTCTGTAAGAGGCAAAGAAGGAGGCAGCTGATAAACACTTGTGGATGTCCCCTCTAGAAGGACAGGCTCCTACTAGCTTGTGGTATCATCTGGCAGCATGGATAGCATAGCTGAGAGAATAAAGCCCACAACACAGAGACATTTTCTACAGAGCAAACACAACTGCTACGGTGCCCGTGGGATGTGCTGTGAAAGAGTCTGGTGGCTGTGCCTGGGCACCAGCAGGAAATAGAAAGAAAGGAAGAGAGGAGCTTGTCTGGAGAGACTATTATGGCTGCTTTGTCCAGACCATTGAACAGGTTGGTAAAGGGCAGAGAAAAGGAGGGCACCCACACTCCTGGACTGTAATTTGGCAGCTCCCTAAAATGACAAGCAAAATAAGCACCTTACAGAGAAGAGTATCTATACAGATGTCCCCATGTGGTCCCTAGGTCTGTGCAGGCAACTGTATGAACTGTGCCACAGCCCACTTAGAGATTGCCTGAACTGGGCTTGACCAACATTAAAGAAAAAGGCATCGTTGCAACTAACTGTTGTCTGGGGCTCCTGAACATCCATTGCCTCAGGAAGAGGCACTCTCAAAATTCTAGAAGTCATATCAAAACCAGATTTATCCATTTCACAATGATCACTGTAGCAAATAATACCCTCTCAATTTCATTGGAAAACCAGTGCTACATACAAACTGATTTAACTCCACTGCCTCCAGTGGACTTGGCCCCAAATAGACTGTATGGCTGTAAAAACTGGATAGTTCCTACCCTGGGCTGCTGGAGGTGATCATGGTCCCATTTTCCTAGAAAGAACCTGCTGGAAGAGTTGAGATCCTTGCTAGGAGCTCACTGCAGGCCAGGTGTTAGGTCAGTGTGGCCAGAAAAAAAGTGAGAAGAAAACAGCACCTGATTGTCATCTGATAAAACCACAAATGAACATTTGCCCTTCTTTTCTTCATCCCTCAAAAAAACCCTCAAAAACAAAAACAAAAAAACCACCAAAAACCAAACCCCCAACAATCCAGCCACACCCTCTAGACACAGCAGGCTGGGGAGGGGGGAATAATTAATTAAAATCAAGTGAAACATGCACAGGAAAAGTCACTTCTGGCTGGGTATCCACAACACTCCAAGATTCCCAATGTTTATAGTGCAATTTCATTTGACCTGTGGTTGAAGACCAGTCTCCATCACTTTGTGTGATCAAGTTCTGCCGATTCCTTTGAAAGTTGTGCAAGACAAGTTTCAGCATAGGCTAAAATACTTTAGGAACGATTCAAGTAATTAGACAGTGGCACTGGTATGGCTGAACAGTCAGATGTGTCCAAAGAAACCAGACTCAAGCTGCTTTGTAAGTACTCTTTGAGTCTCTAATTAGTAAATGTCTGCTCTTTTTCCCTTTTAGTGTTCAGTAACAGTGAGGAAATTCACTGAACAACTGGCCATAATTCCAGCACTGACCTGGAGAATACAAATATGTCATAGAAAATATTGATGTGTGATAACAACCCAAGCAGTCAATGCCCAGGTGCAGGGCAGAAACTGCTGGGCATGTCCAGCCAGAGTTACAGAACCTGCTGGATTTGTGAACAAACTGATCAGCCCATTCTTTCATGAGATCTTGAAGCACCTCCTCCAGCACACTTTTGTGTTCAGAAGAATCATCCTCCCTTAAGTTAAATACAAAAATAGATCCTCCATCTTCATTCATTTAACACAGCTGACAGATGACTTCTGCTCTCTAGTTTTCTGTCCCATGTTTTCAAGGAGGGGGAGGTAGCTTTAGATCCAACAGACTGTAGGCAAAAATATTCCAGAAGATGGCAAACAAGACAAAAATTATGTAAATAGAAAGGAAGATCCACCATAAAGTCTGATCTTGAAGTCTCTGCTCATAGTTCCTCAGGATGATAACACCAAGGGTGATTCCAACCATCACCCCTCCCAGGTGAGCCATGAAGCTGGGGTGGGGGCATGGCGGGTAAGCAGAGGGGTGGAATCGCAGCCACACGGCTCTTCCAAATTCAAAGCTCACTGGAACAAAGAGTAAAAAATACATTAATTGTCTAGGTTTATCCCTTCTTAAGTCCACGTTGCAGGCAGCACTGCACCCCTGAGGAGATAGAGAGGGAGAAATTGCTTTGTATGGCGAGCACAGGGAAGCTCTGGCTATGTCAGGGCTGTGGCACACAGACATGAGGTCTCTACAGTGGCTGGAAAGTGGTCTGGATTTGTGAGACTGTAAATAGGTTGGGGAATATTCACCTTCTGAAATTTATACCAAAACCATAACAAAAATGAGTTAGAATTTGAAGACAGTTGGCTGTGATGAACACACAGTTTAGTTTGCCTTTTTGTGCCCCCTGGGGATAGGGCTGGAAGAGAATTCATCAGTGTGGGTATAATGCTGCTGCCATCCCAGACAGGATGTGCTCTAGGAAACCCAAGTATTATCATCAGGGAAGCATTGCATGTTTGAGACTGCAAAGAGAAGACGTTTAAGTCCCACTCCTTCACAAACACCACAGCTACAGATGCTGACTAACGACAAATCCTTGTTTACAAATGTTTGTGTTGAAAGCCAAAATCTGCAGTGGAAAGCAATATGGTTTCCGCTGCCAGAAGGTCCAGCTGCAAGTTCCTGCCAAAACTGCTGCAAAGTCAAAACCCTCTGAATCAGCATGAAGTATTATGACAAGGACAAACAAAACAGGACTGGCTGCACGTGTGCCAAGCGTTGTATGGTACTTACTACAGATCAAGGCAACAGCCATGCGCAGCAGTTTGAATTGGCACTTCATTCCTGACCAGTTCTGGAAAAGAGACAAGGAAAACAAAGTAATTCTGCACACAAACCTGAAGGGATATTACATTTAGATCTGTCACTAGTCATGCAATTTCTCAGTGCATTCAAGCCCTACTGTGCTTTTTCAATGCTACTTTCTGTGCCTCAGGCTCCCTGAAATTCTGCAGCTCAGATCTTTGGCAGAGCATAGAGAAACAATAAAGACTTCAATAAAAGCACATCAAGGAACAGTGTCATAAGAAAGCCTGAACTTAGACTCCTCTGTCTTCAGGCTTGGTTATTAATCAATATAGTGGAATAAAAGTCTCTGAATGATAATCAGAAATCATGGGAGAAATATTAAAAGTCCTCCTTTTCCACTTGCACATAATTTTAAAGCAAGAGAAGAGATCATGTTTTGAGAAACTCAGATGTATGACAACATTATTATTTTATTATTATTATTATTATGTGACTAAATGAAAATTTGCCTATTGAAGGCAGACTGACATACCAAGAAAATCAGGTTTCTTGCAAAAAGCTCCCTATTTGTCACACTGAAGAAGTAAAAAGAATGCTTGTAAACTCTTCAGACTATCTCTAATGGCACTTGGGATGGCAAAAATACAACCCCCACAAAATAATTAACTGATTTTCTCTCTTCTCAGAGAGACCTAACCCAGTCAGAAAGATCTGATCTCATGCTGATTAACACTGTGCTGCCTCCTTCACATTTCATTTCCATGTAGCTGCTTTGAATCCCTCCCCTCACTCTTTTCCTTGGGGTGACACACTTTATTGCTTCCCCCTGTTGGTCATTTTATGTATTTAATTCCAATAATATTTATTTTTCCGAGCAGGAATGTTTCCATTTCCTTTGGTTACCAGGAGGCATGAGGGAACAGAAGATTCCAGAGACCCTCCTTGCCACAGTCTCTGCTCTCCCCAGCTGTGCCAGACTGAGCTTTGCCAGCTAATAGCCAGCACGGGAGCAACACATCTAGATAACAAGTGAGCACAGAGAGACAGGGAGGGGAAAGAAAGCAAAAAAATCCCTCCACTAGAACTGGAAAGGCAACAAAAATAATTTCAGATGAGAAGAGAGGCAGTGGATAATGGAAAAATAATGATGCTAAGGTAGCAATTGCTAAATAGATTTGGCAGAGGCCAATGAGTAGTGGAATGACAGATCACTTTGGGATGTTCTAAGAAGTCTGGGAAGTTAACTGCTGAAGACTCTCCACACACCTCTGGAAGACCCTGCTCTTCCAAAGCAGGCCAAAATTTCCTCCAATGTCACCCTCTAACCATGTGAATCATGCTGTTAAAAACCCCTGTGTCTGCATTACCACCCTGAAAGACAGAGGAAGCTCCCTCCTGCTTCCCTTGGCACAGTGGCAGTGAACACAAACCACACTGAAAATAACTGAATTCCCCAGCAGAAACCCTGTGCTATAGGGATAGCCTTGCTCCTCCAGTTCCGACCTCTCTGCCAGCCACTCAACTGTCTCATTTGGACAACAGCCTCAGCTGATTCATGCTCTGAAAAGCTTGAAGAGGGTGAAGGAGACCAGTCCTGCTCAGGACATCTCTCACTTCCCAGCTGTTACAAAGCTGTCTGGAGCAGCACCACTGTGGGTCACAGCTGGAGGCTGCTGACTTTACTGCAGACAAGCACCAAGTGCAAGGTTTTCTTTTAGGCTTGGCTCCACCACCACCACGCACACACATCTTCCAGACCCGGAGAACAGATCTTCTGTCTCTACTGCAGCCATCTCACACTGTCTTCCCAGCCAGACCCAGGGGAGGAGCATTATCCGCATTTTTATGGTTATTCTGCTCTGATGTTGCTGGTACAGGACAGACATGCCACTACACATGGATCTTCTATCAGCAAAGCCTTTTTTGCCTGGTGTCAGCTGAGGAGTTCCCTGGGCAGCTGTGCTGGGCTTTGCCACCACCCAGCTGAGGGCTGGGAATGAACTCCTGTTTCCAGTCTTAGAAGAATGACAGTGCTGGTATTTGCTCACCTTTGTAAAGTATTTCATGAGGTGAAACAGCAAAAAGATGCATTACTAGATCACCCAGGGTTCAGCTTCAATCTGGGTTTTACAAATGGAGATAAGGAATATTCTGCACATGAATCCACTGAATGCTAAATTTGCTTAGATACTCACAAAAATTACATAGCACATGCAGACAGAAACAGGTCTGCCACTTCTGCAGAACCAGTCTGCCTTTCAAATATTTGCATGGAGAGCTGACAGCCCGGAGAACACTGATACATCTTGGATTATCAACATCTTTAGGTTGTCCTGGCAAACCACCAGCCATCAGGGTACCAAGCCACCAAGTGCAAGGTAATATTTCCATTCCAGGACCACACCACTGAGACAAGACTCTTAGCTGGAGCAAGCTCTGAATGACCAACAGCTGGGTCAGGCCTTACTTCCAGCCCCTTTGGGCCACCAGACGTGGCTCACTCTGAGGTCAGCCGGTCACTCTGGTACTCACCATTACAATATTGGCCAGGTGAGCAGAGACAAGAGCATACACACCTCCAGAGGAGCCCACCACCGGCGCCCTCATGTCAGCCACTGACACTGCCAGGGACCCTGGGAGAAACAACAAGGCTTTGTGACAATTGCCCACCAAATAAACACACTCTCCTACCCTACATCCCTGCTACGGCCTGTTTGTGCTAATTGCTGCAGGTCAGGAATACAGAAAGAGAAGGAGGGGGAAATTGATTGATTTCATGAAGCCAACTCAGCCCTGTCAAGGCAGTGACTGATTGATTCCTCTGCACCTACTTTAAAAGCAGCCAAGCAAGGCAGCAATGTGTCTTTAAACTTGTCCTGCAAAAAGGCATGATTGAAAGAACAAGGAAGCAGGAGACAGACAAATGTCTGTGTTTGTTTCACACCTGAAGATAAAACAGAAGTAGCTCCCACGTTAGCAAGAAAAATATTAGCACAGGGAGAACAAACTAGGGATTTGTAACTTAGCACAGGCCTCTGATCAAAGCACAGCCTATTACCTGTAAAACTTCAGAGTAAAACTAGTCAAAAATAACCTGGATGGAGGCAGTAGGCACATGACAGCAAAGTGACAGGTCAAGTACATAAAGGCATCACTAATGACAGTACAGCCAAACACAGACATTGCTTCTTATCCCAGTTGGAGGCTTGGATCTGCTCAAAGCTCCTTTCATTGCTGACTTTAAGAATAATTTAAGTGATAGAGGGAAAGGCAGATTTGCTGTCACAAGGAAGGGATAATGAAGATCTTTGTGATGATTGGGAATGGGAAAAAGACATATTGGCAAATCTTGAGAGAGTCCTTGGTAGCACAGAATCTAATGAACTTCTTTGCTAATTGCCCAACTGATTCCAGGTCAAGAAAGTGCTGAGCTTACACCAGCCAACTCTGCTGATAGCTCCCTCCTTTCTTGTATGGCCCTGGGACTTCTCAGCTCTTAAACACTGCCATTAAGGAAAAAGTTAATGAGAAATAAAGGAAGGAGTAATAAGAACTTGCAGTTAAGTCCTCAGACACTGCACTGAGTGCCTCAATTCCCAGCCTTAATGTGCCTTCTTAGTAAAGCCAGACAAATGAGAAACAATGATAGAAGCTGTGGCCTAACTACATTTTACAGTCTATTCCTGATTATTTAGGAGCTGAGCTATCTTTATATTGCCTCAGCATGAATATACTCACTTTCCTCTCTCCTGGCACGTGACAAAGAATAAAGGATGTTTCATAAGTGGCTAAGGTATCAGTGAAGCCCTGGGGTTTGGTAGGTGTATCTGTGTAGAAAAGCTATGTCTGGGAAGTTACAAATTGGGCACCACTTTTGTTAGTGTTTGTTAAGGTAACAGTCAGGGGACAGTGGAGCTGCTCTGCTAACTCCTTTCTCTGCATTAAATACCATTGGTGTTTGTACCATCCTAGTCCTGTGTCCTAGTCCAATTATTCTTTCCACAGACTCTCTCCTAGAATGCAGGATTTATTAGTACCCAATGCAGCCTATTCCACAAAGGGTTTATCTGGTTATTATGGAAAAAAGTAATTATGTGGCTGGAAAATACCAAACAAACATTATAAATCTTGAACAAAGGCAGTCAATCGCTGTCTGGGTTCCACTGTAAAGCTCTTGGTTGTTTTCACACCCTCCTTCTGTTTTAATTAGATGTTGATCTATTGTCAGCTAACTTCCATCACCTCCAAACTGCTGGAAATTCCAAACATAAATAAAAGCAATTCAGCACAAACTAAAAATCAATCAGACCCCAGGGCTTAATGATGAAATGGATTTTCCAGATTTCTGTGTGCTGCTCACAATCTACGACCAAATACTACTCGCTTACTTAGGCTGTAGAAAAGTGACAGACAGGACAAAAGGAGGAAGACTGCCACAGGACCAGCATGACTCCACATACAGGAAGGTCATCTAAAGCAAGGCTATTTTAAAATAACAGGTAGTTGGTGTATTTTTAGCAGGTCTCCTAAACACAGAGTCTATGGCTACATAGAAATAGATGTCACGTTGTACCATATTTTCTATGTCCAGCCCCACAAAGGATTTCAATGCACAGAAGATCAGTGAATGCTCCTCTCCTAATCCCAAATATCACAAGCAGGATAAACACTTCTCCAACTCAAAAGCCAGCAGAGACCATTTGCACTGCCTCTCTCACCTGGGGCATGCAGGGGTGTCACCTACCTGCCACAACTCCTGCAACGTACACAAAACTGATCCTCGCAGCTCCGTGCACCATTTCCAGAGGAACCCCAACCAAGAGCTGAAGGACCACATTGAGCCCAAGGTGTTCTATCCTGCAGCAAGGAAAAACAACAGTTGTCCTCTTTTCCAACTCTCCATCTCCTTTCTCTACCACTGAGACACAGACATCTTGGAAAGAAAATCATATAGCATCCTATTCCCATAAGTAGACTAACACTGGGATAAACAGTGATTCCAGAAAAAAATCAGACCCAGAGTTGCAATGTTTCTTCCCTCCTTGCTGCTTTTGTCTTTTTTGTATCCACTCAGGTCCTTTCAGCCAAAGACCTCGTACAATGTTTGGTTCTTAGTCAGAGATTTTTTTCTTTTTTCTTTGCTTGAAGAAGTTGAATGACTTGTCAAAAGAAAAAAAAAGAAAGCAGCAAGATGGCAGCAGAGCCTGGAACAGAAGACAGAAATTTTACCTGCTCCTCTCTTCTCTCCCTCCAAATGATTCCACTTTTCCCTGCACACATCACACTGCCATGACGGGGAGTGGTTGTTAGGAACAACAGAAATTCCAAGAGAACTGCCATTTCCTGGTGCCCTAATGCTGCTCTACAGTATGGGCTGTCTGACCCTCACCCTTTTCTGCTGTTCCTACTTCAGTGGTCAGAATGGGAAGCAGAGGGCATTTTGATCCTTGCTTAGGTGCCTAGGTGTACTCACTGATGCTCTCTCTTCACCCACCTTTGTTTCCATTAAAGTCAATAGAAAAACTCCTGTTGAACACACAGGAAAAAGCTGGCCTGAGGGAACTCTTGCACAAAGTCCCACTATCACTCGGTGCAGGACCACTTGCAGCCTGCAGGCAGAGTGTGACAGCTCAGATGTGTATACTGGGTGAAGACTCCAGTGCAGCAGATTTCCCCTGAGCTGAATCAATAGCTTCAAAGCAAGTTCTCTGTTGCTTTAATCAATACTACTTAACAAACCTGTCCTGATACTTTTCAAAGCTCTGTACAGATATTCATCTGTAGGGTCTTCCAGTGAGGTAATACCAGCACCAGGCCCTGAACAGGGTCCTCAACACTCTGCCAGTGTCTGAGATTTACCCAGGGCTCATAGGACTGTGACCTCACTGAATGGTGACATCCCACTGGAGCCAAGGGTATCCCAGTTTTTGTATGAAGAGAACCTGCTTATGAAACAGATGGATCGAAATGACACAGTGGTACCCTTAACACAGGAGCATCTTTTGGGAAAAAGAGAGCAAAGTACCTAATGCCTTGAAAATACACATCCTGTTTTATACAAGAAAAGGGTTGCTCACAGGCAGGCACTAGCAAACTTTGATTTAAGTTATATGCATTTCCACTGTTTTGATCTTTTTCACGTTACCATAGCAATTTCCCATATACAGCAGAGAAAACACTGATGGTGAGATTCAGTAATGACATAACAGTCTCATAAATGAGAATTTGAAGTTGAACTGGAAAAAAAGTGCTAGAAATCATACTGCAGAAAACAATCCTCTCCCGATATCTTAATAAGTTTGTTTCCATTGAATTTCTCTCCAAAGATGAATTTACCTCCTGCACAACACTCTCAGCACTGCAATTCTTCATCATGGGAAACTGCTGCATGTAACTGAGTTCTTTTATTACCTTCCTCAAGCCTTTTGAAGCCACTGGGCATGGTCAGCACTCACTCTGATCCCACATGCTCACAGAATGCAGGGAATTAAATTAGGAACAACCAGCAAAGGTCAAATCGAGATCACTGAGATGAGTCAAAACATCTTCCCTGCTTTCACAGAGGGGAGGGAAGAAGCTTTGGCTGGCACACAGTCAACATCATGAGGTGGCACCTGACATTTCCACACAAAGCACTGGGTCTTATTTTTCAAAGGAAGCTTTTGTAAGAGTTCAGCAAAGTTTATCCTGGACTCTGAAATGACTGCTCTGATTCACAGCTGTTCTTAAAAGACTTCCCAGGAGCAATCCCATTCACTTCTCTTCCCCATCATGCTAAGAGCTTTGAAGGCACCAGAGTCAATAAGTATCCATAAAATATAATTACCCTTTGCCAGTGCTGAATGTGTCATTCTTGAAATGACAATTTCATTGATTTATTAAGGACTTTCTCCTTCCCTGGGACCAAACAAATGGGACTGAGCATCAATGCAAGTCATTAGTTATGGCAGTGGTACAAATGTGTGGGCTTCAGATATCAACGTCTACTTTCCATGAAAACAGAAGGGCAGAATTTACAACTTTGCCTTTTCAGCCCTTGACAAAGCTCTCTCCATCAGAGCCAACACACGGCCTGTACATTTTTGGAAGCTTTCTAGAGGCACAGCCAGCCAAGCCTATAGCAACTGCTGCCTTCTCAAACACCTTCTGACTGCCACTTGCTCTGCAAAAAAAGACCGAGTGCACTAAATTAAGGAGCAGTCCACATTACCATTTAAAAGTCTCAGCTGGAAGCAGGATAACAATAAACCCATGGCATTGTGTTATCCTCTCATTTGAAAATGAGAGGAGAATGATGGGCATCCACTAAAAAACAATATTACCTTTCCAAGATTTATCTGTTTTCCTCACAAGAAAAGAGCTTAACACAGAGACGTTAGAAATAAAGGAACATTTAGCTTAACTCCAGATACTACAGATAAATCACAAGGTTCATTGCTCCAGTGGGACTCTCCACTGTTTTAAAGACTGTGTAGCTAAAGGACTTGGAATCCATCATGACGAGTCCCCTGCTCACTACCTTCCATTGTTCCACTCTGAGCCGGCCAGAGGTGAAATAAACCTGAGGGATTTTTTGGCCAGTGAGTATGAAGGATGCCAGGGAACTGCCTGCTACAAGGGTGACCTGGTGCAGGTTAGGAAAGCCACAGAAAGGCATTTAATGCAGGAAAATTGTCCTTGTGCAGGTGTTTCTCCTCCAATGTATCCTAAAGCAATCTGTAATTATAGAAGTGATATGGTAAAACACCACCACCATCAAAAGAAAGCCCAAATACAAATTAATTAACATTTGTTAAAATCAAGTGTTTCTTTCTTTACAAGGCCAGTTTTCCCCATATTTTCAGTGATGGAAATTTCCATTTCTCATTTTATGTAACCAGCCTTATGTCTAAGCCCATTAGTCCCCACTTGCAGGATGAAATCTATGTAATATGGGCTCTTTGGAGGGATTCAGCACACAGGGGACAGATGTTGCCACATTCAGAAGTTTCTTCTAAACACTTTTCCCTACCACTTCCCTTGGGTGGATTCTGTTTTTATCCAGGGATCTGGGGCACATCTTGTGCTCCAGGGCAATGACACACCAAGGAAGTTATTCTATGGCAGAGAAGAGACACCAGCATGTCTTCCATCAGAGACATGGAAAAAAGGCAAAGATCAACTTGATCTTTCTGGCCTTTCATAGAAGAACATTGACTGATGGAAATATAAGCTTTCTATCTAAGAACAAAGGGTCCTTATGCAGTTTCAAACTCTACACTACTGCTGAAAGGCTCGTTGCTGTCATTTTTCAATGACAGAGTCAAAGAAAATTGCAATTATCTGCCAGGAATGTGTGAAGATAATGATCTGAAAAACTGCTCAGAGGGGGTAGAATGTTTTGTACAGGGATGAACTTTCCAGTGACACTTACTCATCACCATGGCATCACAAACATCACACAATTAAGTCTATTTGAATTTTGTGAGGACTAGCACAGTGGAGAAGAACAGAGTTAGAATCCCCACACCTTGTATACTCTTCCCGAGTCTGCTACATACCTCCCATGGAGTGAAGGAGGATTAATTTTACTGTGCACCTTCATTTTGCATGAGGTGGACCATTCTCTGTCCATCTGGTCACTCAAGATTGTCAGCTCTTCAGGAACACTCGTGTTTGCCTCGTGTGTACAAAGCTGGAGTTCAGGCTTGACACAGCATTATCTCAGTCCCTACAGAAGGGACCAACATTACTGAGTGATGACATGTCCCAGGCACAGGGAATTTAACTGACTTTTCCAACACTGTAGTTTTTAAATATCAGTCCAGCATCTTTGCAGACTTGTTCTACCACCTGCACAACTCCTTTAGTGGAACACTGGGCTTTGACCTGGTTTTAGGAAGTGCACACTAAGAAGAAAGTGTGGTCCCAGCACTGCTGGGGAGAAGAGCAGCATCTGTTAAGTTCCTTTTGTTGCCTTGTCCCTTCAGAGAGCTGTAAAGGTTTGCACCTCATTGCCCAACACCACAACCTCTTCATATTTTTACACATGATTTATAATTGAGCTTTAAAAATTTAATTCTGAGCTGATTCTGTCACTTCCTCTATCTCTTTGGGGAACCTGAACTGTTTGTAAGTACTCACCCTGCATGCATGAATATGTAGGTTAGGTACCTCCAAGCCTGGGCCCGAAGCTGGGGATGGTACAGTAATGCATTCTTCAGGTACAATGGATGGCTGACTTGCAGCACAAATCTGTCTAAGACCACTCCATTGTAAAGAAAAAAGGCAACCTAGAAGAGCAGAGAGATTCATTGGTTAGCAAATGCCTTTTCTCACCAAAAAGTACCTTTTAGCTCAAAATAATGGAGAAAAAAATAATATATACAGAAAGTTTATTCCCATTTGACAGCTTCACACAGCATGAAAATTCCCTGTTTTGAGGAACCTGCAACACACTGCTATAACTGTATTTGTGGTCTTCTGTAACACACCAGCCCGTGAGTCGGAGGAATCTGCTCCCAGTCAGCACCCTACTATCAGTGTCATATCCTACTCTGTACTTACTTGAGCACATTACTCAGCAAATGTGCAAAGATCTCATTTGGGCAACACATGAGCAGGTCAGAATGTTTAACCCAGAGGTTCTCTCCCCTCCTTTTTCTCTCCACTCACAGAACAGAGGTAGCCATGTAGGAATTTCTAATTCCATTGACTCATCCATTTCTCTAGAACTGTCCTGTTTTCACTCCTCAAGCAGTTTTGCTCTGGTTTTCCCAAACTGTGTAGTCTCATACACAAATTTTTCCAATGACAGGATCACAGTCTCCACTTAAACACACTCCAACAGACAACCAAAACAGTCACCAGCTTCACATCTGTCCTTGTCCAGGTCTGAATGAGTCCCTCTCTACCCCTGATTGTGTCCCAGCAGAGCTTTTGGCCGTGTGGGGAGGTTCCCAGGTAGGGTACTTGCCTCTACAATAGTGATGGTGATCATGAACCAGGGTGGGGGGCAGCAGGTGTAGCTGTCATAGTACCACTTGCGGTCGATCTCCCGCGGGAGGGTCTCGTACGCCACGTGCCGGATCAGCCTCTGCGAGAGGCTCAGCCCCGTCTCCTCCAGCAGGGCCTTGCTGCACAGCCTCCTGTTCCCCTGCAGGATGGCCTGGCGGAAACTGTTCGACCTTTTGTTGCTCATCTGGGTAAAAGGGAACAGAAGAAACCATAAGTACAAAGCAAGGCTTGGCACAATCATCAGGGAGAATAGTTCCAGTTTGGCAGCACCAGATCCAGGCAGGCAGGAAAGCCCCCACCAGGCTGAGCTTCAGGAACCAAGTCTCGGGACAATGACAGGATGACCTACTTGGGGTGCAAGGAAAATGAGTACCACAGTCTGCCGTTATGATGCCAATAAATGAGGTCAGGGCACAACTCTGACCAGGCAGAGCAGAGGCTGCTGATGCACCTGGCTGAGGTCTATGGCCCATTCTCCAGGCTACCATGCACTGTCTTCACCATTGGTTATCAGAATCCATATTCCTGTGTCCTCCTTCCCTCTGCTCCCCCTGCTCTATCAGACTTCCCTGCAGTCTCGGGTCAGGAAATTTCTCAAACGTAGCAGCAGGCACTTTCACAGCACATCTAACCCTTGTGGCAGGAGTTAGCTCTGGGCAAAGAAAATGATCTCTTTGTGTAAAACAAAACTGCCTGAGCAACAGCAACAAACAACAAATTAATCGGCTGTACAGGCTGTCTTAGCTCCTGTAAGCTTGCAAGTCTTTACAAGGCTTCTTTCATAAGTTAACCTCAGAGGGGGCCGGTTCTGAGATGGCAGAGGCTTACAGCTAATTTGTATATGCATTATCACCTTACATGCATAGATTTAGCTGTCTATCTTTTCGAGCATACATTTTACCAGTTAGGATGCATAATTAAAGCAATTGCATTTGCAAATTAGGCAGATGGAATCTTATGCTTAGCCTTCTGGGGGTGGGGGAACAAACCAGGTCTGAAAGAGCTTGCTCCAAGATTTGTATAATTGTTAATTAGCCCCGATGTCAAACAAACCTGCTGCATTAGAGCCTCTGTCTGCACTGGCTGAATCTTTGGCAGGGAGCTCCAAAAGCTCACTGTGTACACAGGCTGCTGCAGAGAGACCTTCTACTGTAACAGGCAGCAAAGCAAACATGACAGCCTGGTCTTTCTTCTGACAGAACTGCTAACTGCTCTCAAACCACCAACACATCCAGCCTCCCAGAACCAAGCAAGAGATGACACTCAACAGCATTGGCTTACAGTTGTCTTGGATGATGCTGGTTTCAGCTGATATCCCAAAGCCAGCAAAGCCAGAGCTTGTGCTCTCAGTGCCCAGGCAGTCAGGAATTGCTCCAAGCTGGACCAAGCTGCTTAAACACAGTAATCACTGCAGGGAGCCTCCTCCTGTTAATCACTGGAGGAAGGCAAGGGGCCATCTGAGGTGATGGCACTGCTTCTCTGCCCATCCCTCCTCAGCCTTCATTTGTAGCCTGTCCCTCCAACACAGAGGAGCACTGACCGTCAATTGATGTTCTTGTACTTTTTTAAACTGGGGAAAAAATTGTTGTTCTCTTTGAGTTGTTTCAGTGAGATGTTTTACTCTAAAAACTCTCTCTATTTTGGTATTTCTCCTTTCCTTTGTTGATTCAGAAAACACTTGTAGAAGAACATTTCTGGAAAAAAAAAGCAGGAAAATAAAGAAGAAAAAAAAATTTCCACAAAGTCTTTCAATCTTCTCAAGTCTATCATCCAAAAGTCTGTATCTAAAACTACAGAAGATGAGGGGAAAAAAATTGTTGTGGTCCTCTGTTGCCTCCTCATACTGAAAGACAATATTTTCAAAGAGAAACATCCAACAGGTACAAGACTTCCTTACCATGTGTGAGATGCCTTTTGCCAGGTAAGAGATGTACCTCTATTTCAAAGACACTTTTAGCCACCTCATGACTTCGCTGTGTCCACAGAAGAAAGCTTCACTCCAGGTTAGGTCAGAACAGCCTTTGTGTTCCCTCACAAAGTTCATTCTTTTCTCTCTGGCTTTGCCCCTCTTATGAGCAAGAATGAATTCAGACTGAAACTATAAACTTGCCTGAAGGTACCAGTTGACTGGAGCTGCAGATCTCCTTATTCCAATTACAGTGATGAATGGGATTTCCTGCCTACTACAAAACAGTCAGTGCTTTTCCCTGCTGCAGCACTTCAGTGGAAAATACAGTAATTTCCAGAGTCAAGGAAAATCATGATTTCAGTTCAGCATCAAGAAGTGTTGGCCACCCTCAGCAGATGACCACCTCATCAGCACAGAGACTGCCAAGGGAGATGGGCAGGAAACTCCAAAGGCTGCTGATGTCCATGGTTAGGATCGCAAGGTCCTAAAAGATTTCCTTGCATTTGTTGAGCAGAGGATCCTAAGGGAGGCACCCCTGAACTTATCTGTTACTGTTGAATATGACACAAGGGACTAGCTCAGCTCAGCCACCTGAACTCAGCACAGCCCCATCAGTCCAGTGTCCTCTCTGCAATAATGCTTGTGCTGCCCGTGGAGCCCAGAAAACAGCCAGGGCACTGCAAATTCATCACCATGACATCTCTGAAGGTGTTCCTCAACATACTAAAAACAAAACAGAAGGGAAAGGTTTTCTTAGATTTAAGAGCAAAATATTGCAGGATCACTGTAAATCATACCTCAGAGGACCAAAGCCTCCAATGGCTTCCCTGAGGAGGTGGGAAACTGGACTACTGTTCAGCAGAAAGCTCTGCTTTCCTCCTTCCAGAGAGGAAAATAAACCACGGGACCTTTCACACCCCACACAGAAGCTAACATGGAAGGGACATGAAAATATTTGCCAGACCTTCTTTAGAGCAAAGGATATAGAAAGAAGGTCCAGGTCACCTCTACATGCTGCAGTCTTGGTGTGGTTTCACACCCTGATGAGGCAGGGACACAGTGTCAGGAGTGTGCCACACGTGCTGAAAAGCCCCCACAGTCCCACAAGGTGTGGATGAGTGGATGTACTGAGTCCTTGTTAAAATCAGGCCTCCCAGGAAGGAGATATCCTTCTGGTCCCTACCTGCATGCATTGCCCATGGCACCAAGGAGATGATCTCCAAAGAGACAGCACAGCTGGCTGCCAGGCTCAAGCAAACACAGCAGTCCTGGCCCTACTCACATGACCCCAGAGGCCTTTGGATCAAGCTAGGAGGAGATGAGTATGAGGAGAGACAGAAGATTAAGTCACTATTGCTACTCTCACCAATTCTAGATGAGAAGTCTATTTTGCTCCTCAGACTGACTTTGGAAGACTCAAATCTTCCCAGAGTCTTGCATATGGTCACAATTTGCTGACTGGATTTTGGAGTTACATAATATTGGTATTTATGAGCCAAGTATTTAATCATCAGCTGAAAGAAGACTAGGCCCATTGTTGGCCTGCACATTATCAGGGCTCCAGGAGCCCAGGGCAGCCCACCCCACTTCTCTTCATGCAATCGGTCTAGGACTTCTTTAATGAGCATGATATTAAAGCTGCAAGCAGATGGGTACAGCAAACAGTATGTGCAGAGAGAAGACAGCAGTGGGGAACAACACATTCCCTTAGTCCTTCCTGCCTGCAAAATGGTATTCTGCAGAGGGAAAGACATTTCCATTGCAGAAGAGCCAGGCTGAGCTGACTGGTACCCAGGTGTCATCATCTCTGCCCTTTGGTATCACCCTACCAAAACAAACCAAGGCTTAGTGCTAGAGCTCTGCTCAAGGGCTGGGTTTGATAGCTTTGTGCAAATGGAAAACTTTTTCCTACTTAAATCTGAACCTGCTTTAACACTGAAAATGTCAACATTTAGGATGAGTTCTTACTGCCAAGAGCAGAACAGTGACAAACTTTGATGAAGTACAAAGCCCTGCTTTTGTTTAGCACACATGGCACTCTAAAATTACTCTGGGATAATCTGCAGCTTGCAAAGGAAGTTGTCAATTCCCACTGGCAGACAGATTTCTCTGTGTTCCTTGGATATCTGTACTACTGTGGCTACCTGAGATAATCAATAGCCAAGTCATGTAGTATTTCCATCTCCAATATCAGGGCTTGTGTGGGCCACAGTACCTTTTTTGTGGTTTTATTCAGCCTCACTCAGAAGGTTTTGAAAAACATGGATTTCTGCCCATTACGTACTGGCATCTTTGAGACTGGTCTTGAGCTATTTTTAAACACATGCAGCTCTGTGACAGGCAATGCATTCAGCTCTCCAGCTCTGATCCTCCAAGACACAGAACATTAAATCAGAAGTTAGCACAAGCTTTTTAAAAGCCTCTGCCAGCTCAGTTTTATAACCCACTTTACTTACAAATGCAACCTCTCCAATCAATTTTGCTTTCAAGATTCACATTTATTTCCTTCCCTCTGCCCACACTTCTACAAAATGCTAATGTGGGTAGAGACAGCTTTTCCCAAAATGCGTATCTCAGCATTAAGTTCATCTGTCACAGATGTTCACATCCTCTGAGCCAACCTGGTAGCACTTTCCCAAACAGTATCACAGGGAAAAAAACCTGAATACCAAATGCCAACATTCTGATCTGGTTTGACCAAGCAGTGGTTTACTTGAGGGATTCAAAGAAAGAGGCAAGAGAGACAAAATAAATTATCCCTGCTCAAGGTTTTGCCTGATTCCTATTAAATGTGCCAGGCTTAGGCCTTCCAACACTTCCAATAGAAAAGGTAAAACACTTTCAAATTTCAAGGTTATTTGAAAGAACGTTGCTTGCAGGACAAGACTAACATTGTGGTTCAAATAACATTGTTACACAGTGCTTCAAAAATATGTGTTGTTCACATTAAAAATGAGGTAGAATTAGCCTGTCCCTAGAAGCCAGCAAGGCCAGGGAAAGCAAAGCAGGTGGTGATTCTCTGAAAAATAAAGGATGTGCATTTAATTAGTTAATATATTTTGCTAATTACTGAGATGTTACATCAGCTTCAAGTTACTACAAATCCATAACTAAACATTTCTGTTGGAAGCAGCAGTGTTTTGTTTTTTCCAAGTCACATGAACTCTGTCTTAGAGCTTACTACATACTGCAAGCTCTATTACAGTTCACAAGATATCATGTGAAGTAATCCAGGACTGCCAACAGCAACTGCTGTTCTGCAAGAATCCCAGCAAATAACTTTCAAGTGTAATTAACTCCTGGTTTGTGTCTTCTCTAAAAGTAGCAAAGTTAGTTAAACACCCTGGTTCACTATCTCCTCCTGTGGCCCATGCTGTTCATAGCCAAAATTTTTTCTGAGCACCTTCTTTCGCAATGCTGCAAAGCAACCAGAGAGCAGAGATGCACGAGATGTCTCCCTTGTACAGGAATCACTTTTGTTACTCTGCATTGTCTCAGACACGGCATAAGAAACCCCATCTGAAACTGCTTTCTGCTGTTGCTACAAACCACAGTGCAGAAACAGAAATGGATATGATTGCAGCATTGTGTTTTAAAACTACATGAGCTGAATTTCATACACACGGCAGAGAAGTAATTTCCAAAGTGTTGCCTATCTGATTTTTTTTTGAGTCTTTTCTGTTTGCAGATCGCACCAGGAGTTTTCATCTTCCCTGAATTTATTCATTTCTCAATTTATTTCCTGAATGCTTTCTGGGGTCTAGTCTCATATTTTAAAACTTTTGATTTCATAAATTTAAGTTGCTTTGCTGAGTTGAGAGCAGGCATATGTATGGATGTTGTTATTAAGGTGAAAAGTCCTATAATTACATTTTTTATGAATCCAGAAGTTCACAAAACATTTTTGACATCAGAGGATAACATAGCTTTGCTCAACAGCAGTCCTTTAGCTGGGGATGACAGTGTCTAAGAGAGCAGGCAGAGCTCTTGGTGTTCATAATGATGCTAAAGAAAAGGAAAACCATACATACAGGGAGCCATGCTTGTAAAGCCTCTGTTTCAGTAAAAGGTCAGCCCTTCCATCCCCACACACAGCACCATCATTTTTGGCAGCAGGTCAATTCTTGCTAAGCTACTGAAACAGACAAATTAACCTGAGTGTAAAGCAGAGAGGGTTAATGATCATCAAGCACAAACATGCACTTAAACACCACTACACCGAGGACTGACAGCTAGGAAGTCAAGGAAATCCCTAATTTCACAGTGATTCTGTATCAACTGTGCTGTTTCTTTCCATGAGGAAGTTCAAAAGAAAGTTCAGAAGGCAGGGAAAAGAGAAGGAGCCCTAAAAAAAGTTTTGATGTTGGAAATCAATAGAAACTAGAGGAGAAGTGAGAAGAGAGATGTCATTTGTAAGTAGTTTAATGTTTTGGCATTTGCATTGCCTATTGACCAGGAAGTGCAAAAAATGCAGACAAGGGTAGAGGGACTGATGACAGGAAAATCAATGGCTTCTTTATAGGAGTCATTCAATAGTAGTGAAGGAAATTTGCTGTTTTGCAGAAACCACATCAGCCTGGTGTGAGCTGGCATAGCCTCCTATTCCCAAAGGAGGAAAATCTCCAAGCATTTCAGCTCCCACCTACCTCTCATTAGTTTGTGCTGCTCCTGAGCCCTGTGCAGTAAGGAGAGAGAAAAAAGCTCAGTTCTATTCCTGAGCCTGTTGCCAATGTGTTGGCTGGCCCTAGGCCACCATTTCTGTAAAAGAAATTCGATGGTGACTCGTCCTGCTACCTAAGTGTTGTGCAGCCCAATTAGTGAATGCTTGCACAGTACTTTGAATATCCCCAACTGTGGAACAAGCAGCTGTTACTATAAATACTCTGCTGAGCACGGAGGACCACACTGTTTGTTATGCTGGAGCTGAGGAAAACCTCACACTGTGTAATCTGTTTAAGAGTTGCTGCATTTATTTTACTGTGTACCAAGATATGGGCAAGGGGCTTACAAGACTGCCTGGTTAGATACAGCAGGTTTATGCCATTCCAACAAAGTAACTTCACCTTGACACTGCCCACAGCCTGATGGAGGTCATGACCTGGGTCCTTAACAGCTGGGCCACCTTATCATACTTTTTGGATTAATGTGAAAACAGTACATATGCAAGACTTTCTAAACCAAGAACACATGCATGAGTGACCATGACACATGAAGGGATCAAATCCCCACATTGTCTGCAGAACACACAGAAATGCAAATTACTGTACTCTGCATCAAGGACACATCCAGCTTTCCACAGAAACCTCATAGATGTCACCAACTTCCATTCCCCTTTGACTTTGTCACCCAGGCTTATATTAATATTGCACTAAATCTGCTGGGATTCAGGTGTTCAATGACAGAGTAAGAACAAGGCAAAGCCTCTGAATGGCCAGTGTCCAAGATAACTTGCAAACAATATTTCTAAGCCATCCTGGGCACCTGACAACACGTCTACAATTGTGTTGACTCAACAAACTGCCTTGACAAGAAACAGAGCGATCCCTTCACTAATTGACTCATTAGTAGAGATAGAGAGGCATCCAGATCATGACTCATCCACTCTGACACCTCACCAGGGATAAACTGAACGTGACCTAGAAACACATTATCCCTGTTGCTGTTGATGTCTACAGCAGTGCAATATGACTCCATCTAGTGTGTCAACACAATGTTATCTATATATTTTTGTCTGGAAGTGGTGAAATCTCTAGATAAAACAGGAGACATCCAGACTGACAGACCTCTGCTTGCAAACAAATGGCTCATTATAGCAGCTAGCAACTGATACTCTAAAACCTCTAAAGTAGCAGCAGCCATTGCTTCATGCTATTACTACAGTTCCCATAGTTCCTTCCCATGCAAATTTGTTTCCCTGGAAAAATCAGAAGCAATTTGACTCTTGCTGAAGTGTTCGGTCATCACTGCATGCTTCTGCAAGTCCAACGCAGAATGTGATGCAGCAAACATTGGTGTTAATAAAGGGAAGGAAAGAGAGAGAGAGAGGCTGCGCCTTGAGAGCCCATGCTTTAAGCAGAGCCAAGGACTGACAGCGCTGCCAGCCGGAGCACTCACCAGGTTGACGAAGTCCTGGTAGCAGATCCTCCCCTCAGAGTTGCTGTCTGCCAGGGCTAGCAGGACCTCCAGCTTGTGGGGGTCCAGCTCTGAGCCGTGTCTCTGGAGAAGGGAGCGAAACTTCTCAGTGCTGATGTAGCCAGTGTTGTCAGGATCAAACTGGGATAGGAGGGGAGAGTGCCACAATTAACAATCCCACATTACACACAACTCCTCCTATGCATTCATCACCCACTGCAGACCCACAGGGACCCAGGGACTGCTCTAGGCTTTGGTGACATTGCCCTGCAATCACCCAGGGACTGGAAAGCACCCTGCTGCAGAGAGGGGTGAGTCCAGGCACCATCATCCACACCACCATTCCATGTCCACCCAAACTTCAGCTACATCAGCTCCCTTCAGCTTCCTTCCCTCTGCATCATCATTTCTCTTGTCTATTTTTTATGCCTCTTCCTATCTGGAACATCAAGTAAACCAGAGATGCACTTTGTGAGATAAAATTCACTGAAAACAGTTTTACTCCTCTATTTCCTAACACAATTGCACCACAGGAATATGCCACCCCTCCTCAAGCCCTTTCCGTGCTCAATGTTTCTGACAGTCACCTTTCCAGATCATCTCTACAGATGCCTTCACTATGGCAAGTGCTTTCACTGTTGAAGAGCTATTTTAAGACTGCTGGAAAATAAAATCTTTGGACAGGGAGCAAAACAGACGAACACCATGTCAAACTAAAAGTGACAAGGCCGCCACATGCCATTTTGAGAATGTAAACTAGAGTACTTAGAAGGAAAGTCCCAGGTGAGACCTGGAGTGAATCCCACCCTGACCAAAAACATCACTGTTTTCCCTGAGCCTAAGTGGCTAATCTAGAAATGCCACTGATGAAAAGAGACACCTTTACAAGGCTGTCCAAACTAATGACTGTTCCAGTGGTCTCTAGGGCACTCTGTGAGAGGCTGCCAGCTCACAGGGCACAGCCTCAGCCCTGACAAAGCCAGTGCTGGCACCACACCGAGCACATTTCTGATGTGCTTGGAAAAATAGTAGCTGCAAGCTGCCAGACCAGTCTGCACTAGCCCTGGTGCAGTCTGAGCTCTACCAGTTCTCTGTTGCTGGGAGATTTTGCCTTTGATTTCCCAAACTTGGCTGCGAGGACCCTGGTGCTCGCTGGCCTCCTTTTGTAGATAATGATATCAAGCTTGTTGGCTGGACTGAATGGCTGTCAGGGGGCAGGGTGGTCAGGAGGGAGTCTTTTCATGGCAACATTTGGGACATAATAGGGCCTTGGCAGAGGCAAAAAGGTCCTATCAATCCTCACTCTTTCCTAATAGAGAACAAAAGTTGAACAGGCGCCGGGCCTTCGATCAGACACAATGGAGTAAAGTGCCTTGGCAAGGGAGAGGGTGGGAAGAAGCATGTGGCAGAGGATGCAGCCTGCCAGCAGCAGGGCTGGCATGGCTCTGCAGTGAGCAGAACAGCTATAAAACACACCAGCCTCAGGCATGGGCTGCTCCTCTAGAGGCTGTAGTGCCCATGCGTGAGGATCTGGCTCCATCTCCTTCCTGCCTGAACACCTTTGTCCTGCTGCTCTGCTCTCCCCAGCTGCTTGGCTGAGGAGGAGCTGTCTAACCTGAGGAGGGGAGGCCACAGCTCCTTGCTGGAGCAGGGCTATCTGCCTTTGGTCAAAGCAGTAGGCCCTCTGTGAAGAAGCTGCTGGGGATTACACAAAACAAGATAAACTAAGTGACCTGTGGAGAGTCAGAGCTGGGCACTCTCTCCTGTTCTCTGCTGAAGGTTGTCCTGCCCTTGTGAGGTGGCCTGGATGTACTCCCCTGACAGATGGCACCCAGAGCCAAAGGTGGATTTCATCAGCTGTCTACTGTTAAACAAAGGCTTAATATTAATCCCTGGAGAAGTTTAGCTCCCCTACTCCGGCCCACTCTGATGCTTTCAGTTAACAGATCAAACCCTAAAACCAACCCCAAAAGTCAGGGCTTCTGCACTCAGGCTTAGCTCTGATGAGTTTTGGCTCTTGCTGTGACTCTCAGGCCAGCCTGTTTGTGGTGCCCAATCCCAGACACCCAGGAAATAAAGTATTATTAGCACAATACCTGGAATGACCTTTCTCAAGGGGAATTCGTAGGAGCTGGGAGATGAGTCATTCAGTGAATGGATCTAAGACCTCCAACCCCACAGATACTGTTCTGTTCATTCCTGTTTCTCAAAAACATCTGACCTAACCAACATCTTACTTAACTGCACCACTTTAACTGTATCTTGATATTTAAAATGTTAGAACCTAGCTTGTCTAGGACAAAACCATTTGCTCCTTGAAAGCTTAAGTACCTCTCTTCTTTGAGGGCCAGGGTCAGCACCCAAAGTGTGGGACTCTCCCCATGCCATGTGCTCACTGACTTTGTAGGAAGACCAAGGGCTGCAGCCTCAGGGAATACGGCTATTTCTTCAAAGGGCAGATGAGGTACACAGCTGAAGCACACAGGACCCCAGAGAACAAAGAGCTGCTGAGATCACAAACCACTTTTCCCAGACTTTGTTCTGCTTTAAAGCCTTCCAAAAAGAAGCATTTTGTAACCAAGAACAGAAATTACACAACAGCTTTAAAGCTTCAAACCAGCCCACAAGGACATACTAATGACTTCAGACTCACTAGTGCTGGAGCTGATACATCCCGTCACTCAGGATGTTGCTGTTACTGGCTGCTGGCTTCCAAAGGCACAGCTGAAACTGTAGCTGGCTGGTGGCTACAAGTGAATCTGCTTCTTTCTCACACCAATAGGCACCAGCATTCCTCCTTGATCTTGCAGAAGTCTTGCTGCTTGCTCCACAAAAATCAAAGCAGTGACAGAAGGCAGCTGGTGTTTTTGTAGTGTAATTTGGCTATCGAGGCTCTTGTCCTGTTCCATGTTATTACATAAAATTATTTTTTGGCACCATGTTAATGATAATAATTAGAAATAAGTTTGAAGTAAAACAGCGGAACAATGTGAGAGTAAGAGATGAACAATGAACAACTGACATCTGAACTCAAACACCTCAGAGCAGAGCCAGAGCATAGGTTCCGCAAACTGGAGCAGAATGTTTTGCTATCAACTCCAGCTGTAAGGAAGTCCTCTTATTTATGTTTAAACAATTTTTTAATTGTACACTATTTCTCCATAAAAAGCATATAAAAATCTCATCTGTCACCACTCAAACTGCTTCAAACCCTGTTTCTGATATCACAGCCATCCACAAAAATTGAGGGGTTGAGCAGGTCCTGCATATCCACATGGCAAATCACAGAATCACAGAATGTGTTGAGTTAGAATGGATCCATTAGGATCATCGAGTTCTCCATGATCCATCCAGCTCCTGGCCCTATGCAGGACAGCCCAAGAATCCCATCCTGTGCCCAAGAGTGTTGTACAAACGTTTCTTGAATTCAGACAGGCTCGGTGCTGTGACTACAGCCCTGGAGAGCCTGTTCCAGTGCACAACCACCCTTAGAAATTCAACCTAAATCTCTTCCAGACTCAGCTCTAGCCATGTCCTTGAGTCCTGTCACTGGTCATAAGGGCAAAGAGATCAGAACCTGCCCCTCATGAGGATGTTAAATTCCACAGTGAGGTCTCTCCTCAGTCTCCTCCAGGCCAAACAAACCAAGTGACCTCAGCCACTCTTCACATGGCCTCAAGACCCTGCATCATCCTCATGGCCTCCTCTGGACACTCTCTAACAGCTTCATGTCTTTTTCATAATATGATGCCCAAAACTACACACAACATTCCAGGTGACGCTGCACCAGTGCAAAAACGTGACAGCAGACTGAAAACGCTCAGCTCCATCAATTATGAAAGAGGCAACTGACCTTTGCTAGCCGCTTCATGCATTTATCCATGACGATCTCCTTCGGGGCCAATTGTCCCACAAGCCCAGCCGAGCATCAGGGTCTCACCCGAGGACAGACAGTGCCTGGAGGCAGCAGCAGGGCCGTGCTGAGCCCGGCTCCAGCCCCACAGGGAGCAAAGCTCCCACAGCACAGGCACCACGGTGCCTTTCCTCAGCGCAGTTCCTTCTGCCTGTCCACGAACTCGGGCAGCCAAGTGATCAGGGATGAGGAAGCCGTTTGCCCCCCCTCGTCCCCCCAGACAATAGGACACTAACGGCAATTTCATGCAAGGTTTCATCTGCATTTCAATGACAATCGCCCTTAACTCCCTTGATCCTCAACGAGGCTCTTAAGCAAAAATGTAAATATGTTAATGACCGTAGCAGCCATCTGACTCAGTATCTTAATTCCCTGGCCCAAAACAAGCTGTTTTTCTCCTGTTTCTTCCTTATATTAGAGGAGACACATCACAAACTAAAGGTCCCACAGCAAAACTACAAAATAAAAGTAAGGTGAGGAGACCTCACAAACTGTGATGAAAATAGGAAATTCGGTTGAGGAAAGAAAATGAACTCTCAAATTGTTCCTCTTCTTTAATTAAAGACACATCAGCCACGGTTGAGTGAGCAAGTAGGGTGGAGGCTGGTGCAGCAGACAATGAGTATCTTGGGAAAACTCAGACATTTCAGAGTGCAGACAGCTGCTCCTCTCCCCATGGCAAACAGCCCTCAGGGGCTTCGGGGCAGCTGGAGAGTCAACAGCTGAACTGGGCACAACAGGAGGATCCTTGGCTGGTTTTAGGATTGCAGGAACAGAGTTTGCTACCACCCATAGTTTCCTCATTGAAGGGCTTTGTCTCAACACCACTGCAGTCACCACGGTTGTCTTTCCAGTGGGCAAGACCCCAAGCAACTTCATCTAATTTGGAAATTGGCCTTGAGCTGAACCAGTTCCTTAACATCTGAATCATTCTAAGCTCTGGTAATGTCTTCAATTTTGGGAGAGACTGGCCTGGCAATGTCAGGCCTCCTGGCACTGACCCCAGCTCTGCTCCAGACTAGGACATTCTGCAAAGAAATTGCCTTGAGCTTTAGCTTCTCCTCCCTATTATATAGAAATGACAACTCCTGATTCATTTTCCACCAGAAAGGAGCTCTCAATAGTTGGCCTGTTTCTTATTTACTTGTTGGCCCTTTTTCACTGGAAAGGGGGAATCAATTGCATGCAACATCTGTTAATCTCCAAGGATTTTAGAAACCACTCTGAGCTTTGCTGGATGGAACTCAGATGTTAGGTGGCATAGTCTCTGCAATCTAGGGATGCTTAATGATCCTGCTCTCTCTTCCAAAGGTGAGAAGTGCAGGTGAGACATCCTGATCCAACAGAAAGGAAGGCCAGTCAGAGGTAAATGCATATCCCTCCACCCTGAAATCCAGCTTCCCACCATTTAAAGTCACCTCATCTGAGTTGCCTGAGCACACATGGTAAAACATTAATGCTGGTTCCAGTGACGCACACTTGCCTCCTCTGTAAATAATGAATTTACTCACCACTGCCCAGACAATATAAAGTGATTAAGGGCTGTCCAGCAGTACTTTTAGGGCATGTTAGATTGCTTTGACCTGAGGTGAACCCGAGGGCTGGAAACATCATCCAGCTCTCAAAAGCCAGATGCTTTTAAGCAGAGGATAGTCCCTCACCAAGCAGTGCTCCCAGACACACCTGCTCCCAAGGAAAGATGCAGTGAGAGCACAGAGCTGCCCAGCTCAGCACTCACCTAGGCCAGGAGAGATTCCAGAAAAGAGGGCCTGTCGCCTGGATTTTGGTGTCTCTGCATGCAGCACATGGTGAAGTGGAGATAGAGGGGGCTGGTATAAGATCCTCTTTTTCCTGAAGAGCAGAATAGTCTGAAAAACCAGGCTCATGAGCTAGTTGGCCAATCTATAGAGGCATTTCTGTTCTAATTTATTTCTCCTACTGTCTTAGGCATAAAGACAAGGAAGGGACCTACATTACTACCATCTGTTGTTACCTTCTGCAGAAGCACTTCATCTAAACAGACAGTGGAAGCACAGATTCAACAAGAATGAGAGAATCAAAAGATTCAGGAGTGTGCCACTACTCAGTTCTGAGGCAGACGGGAAGGATGACTTGGAGCCAGATTTGATTCTTGGTATCGCCAAGACTGCTGGAGTGAGCCCACAGACTTGTGTGCTGTTGTGACTTCCTCATCTACAGGGCATAGGCACCACACCTGTGTTCGTGTGATCCAGCACAGTGAGGGCTGTGCAGAACTCATAGTGTGGCTGGATGATGGCTGCAATGGCAAAGGGCAATTGCTGAGCCACCAGGTCAAGCAGCACAGGGACACTGTGAACAAAGATGGCCTTCTGGGGAGGTTTCAGGTGCAGAAACCTATCAAACTTTCCAAAGCCAGTGACAGCTGGACACCACACTGAACTTCTTGACTCTACAGAGGTCACACCCCTGGCCCCTAACCACTATAGGCCAAGCAAATCCTACACTTGGAGGCCCCAGTAATTTCTGACCCACAGCTTGCAGGGGAAGCCTATCATGCTCAGCCAGGTACCCAAACTCATGTTTCTGTCTCCATGCTCATTTTTAACACAACTCTCTTCCTTATCCTTCCTCTGCCTATGGGTTTCTTGCTGCAAGTCCTTGCTAAGACACTAAGAGTGGACAGAGCTGAGAGGTGCTCACAGGACCCACCGAGTGGCCTTTCAGTCCTCGGCCCCCTCGACATCCCACCACTCTGAGCAATCTCTCTGCCTCTCTCCAAATCAGTCTCCTGGCAGAATACTTCCAGAAACAAGCCTCTAGTCTCAGCTGGGGAATTACAGACAGTGTTCAAGCCACCCGGAACTAAATTATTCAAAATACACCACTGCACTGGCTTTGAAACCAGAGCCGCTCCCCAGAAAGAAGCCAGGGTAAATAAAAGCTCCATTACCAGCATCACTGACAGGGAAGGAGATGCAGCACTGAAAGTGAGGGAGATAATTACGTGATTAACGAGACAGTATGGGTGGCAGGAGATGCCCTCCATTACACCACAAGGCCTAATGCAAAGAGACATGTTTATAGACTGAACCTTCTCCAGCTCTGCTTCTTCCTGTTTTATTATTTATGGCAGTGCATTAAGACTAATGGAAAGAAGCTGAGGCACTCTAAAAAGTCACAGGTGGTTTTTTCTAGGTGAAAATACTATTTTTTAAATCTTGATCCAGCACTGGCCACGTTGCACATTCCTACATGGGTAGGTGTCTCAGCTGCAGTAACAGGCTGGGCAGGCTGCGACCCAGACAGGTGAGTCACATATCCAACAGCACCAGCCCAAGCTCTGGTGCTATATCTCATTCCTGAGATCGTGGACAAGATGAAGCCAACAAGAGACCACCTAGTGATTGGAATGACCAAACTCACATGAACAGTTAAAATATTTTCTTAAATTCTGAGGCAAGGGGTTTATAACCTTGCAGAACTGCTTGTCAGCACTGGACCCAACATTCTTAATGTATGAATGCCCAATCTCTTTCTCTCCCTTTTGAATTCCTCCAGTTCTTAGGCCTCCACAAACTCCTGAAGCAATGAGTTCTGCAGTCTAGATAAAATAAACTCCACTTTTCATCTGGATGGTGTAAGGCATTAAATATCAAAAGCTGAAAACAGCAATATCCATAGTATCATAAGACGTGATATTCTCATTCACCACCACATAATTATTGTTTATGTGGTTTTAGACATATCTGACTGGAAAAATCTCAAAATTCTCTATTAATATTATTAACATCTCTCAGGGCTTCTACATCATGAGGGGACACAATATGTAAGTTACTTCATTCAGATCCAAAATGCAACACACTCTGGGTGACATGCTGCATTGATTTGCATTACATAACTCACCAGAAAACATAAGCATGCACAGTCAATCTCACAGCTGGGAGACAGGCTCTAATCACTACTGCTACAAAGAAAATAATAATAAAAACCAAAGCAAACCAGAAACTGACACACAACAGTGAGAAGAGATGTTCAGGGGGGGCTGTATTTCCTGCAGTCAGATCTCTGCTTACTCCTGGGTCAACTAATCATACATAAGATTTCTGTAAAATTCACTGCTATGGATAATGTCTCCTGTCACAGCTGTATCTATGCCAGTACAGATGAGTCTTCAAAACAGATTTTTGGTCTGATATTATCTGGAAAAAGTTGCATAGGTGATAGCAGTGTGCAAGAGTCAGAGGAGTTTAAATGTTTCTGTTTTGTATTTGGACAAAAGCCCAATGAATTATCTCTATCACATGATGATGATGATGATGCACTTTCTGTCCCAGCAGTAACTCTGCAGAATGTTACACAGCAGCTGCTGAAGTTAGTTTTGAATCAGCAGGTCAAGGTAACTTTCATCCAAAAGGTTTTAAAAAGTCATTACAAATACTGATTTTCTGCAAGTCTGGGAACACTGGAAGAACATCAAGATCTGCTTGCTCCCTTTCTTCCAGTTTCGAATCAGCAGTACAGCCCTTCCAACCATGGCTCCAAAACTCCTGTGCAATCACAATGACAGGCACGCACCCTGCTCCCTAAACTGCCCGGCAAGAATTTAATGGGATACAGCAGGTCTTGTTGGTCTAACTACAATCCACAGCAAAGGAGCAAATGACTGATATTGAGTAACATACACTTGAAGGACAACTGGTCTAATATCAGTGAGAATAGGCCACAGAAAACAGATTACGTCCAGTTGATATTATCTAGATGAGAACACAAACTGGGCGCAGATCATAAGCCAAGGTCGCTGGTATGACTGATTTCTGCAGGGCATCTGACATCACCAGACAACCCTGAGTCTGAAGATTTACTGTGACAAAAACTCAGGCTGTCACACATTCAACATGCTGAAATCTGGCTATCTGACAGGTCCCAAAAATAAATCTAAGCCAGAGAGCCACCATCACGTGGCAATGCCACTAATGGGGTCCCATGAGAATTCATTCTTCCTCCTACAGAATTCTCATTAGTGACTTTGGAGCAAACTGAGGAAAAGTCTGTATCATGCTCACAGATGAGTTAAAGCAGCAACTTACTTAGTGTGAGTAAGGTCTTTAGGTAAATTTGGGTACTTGCAAACAATATATATTACACTAAAAATAAACAGAAAGCCATCTGGACAGGAGCCAAGAATGCCAGCCAGTGTACAGGGTGAGGAATGCCATCTTCAGCAGCAGCCACTCCTAGCAGGGGAAAAAACCCCTTGCTTGTTATAGTGAGTGTTCTCAAGATAACACTACCTGCAAAAAAGGAAAGGTGACCTGCAGGTTTGTAAATAAGGTGACATTACCTCTTTGGCACTTTTTACTGGTACAGTCTGACTGGCTGCACTGACAGGTTCAATTCATTATCTTATGAAAGAGAAGGTTAAGCAATGACTTGATCACTGTCCAGAGGAACAGAAATTTGGCAGTACAGGAGTCTCCACCAAGACAAAGGTATAATCACATCTAGGGGCTAGAAGTCAAACTGGACAGCCTTAGATTATAGTAAGTTGATTATTTTTACTATTAACAAGTGAAATGTCTCACTAACTTTACCAGAAGTTTTACAATTAAATTGCAAGTTCTCCTAGGGATGAGGTATGGTTGAGATCAAGCAGAAGATCTCTCAGAAAACCTTCTTGCCTACATTAGGAAAGACTAGATGATCCCAACAGTTCTCTGCTGACCTGACAGGAAGTTATCATGGTTCAGAAAAGCTCAAGCTAAACGGATGCATTTAAAGCTCCAGCTAACAAGTGCTGTAGCACATGTGTAGCCAAAATGACCCACTTGTATTGGAATTCAAACCACACTTCTGGTTAGAGCAACAACCACGGAGCAAAACTCCTGCTAAATGGACTGGGAAAGGTACTTAACTCATATTGGTCTTACAACTGGCTTTGCTCAGTCATGGGGACTAGAAACTACCATAGGAACTCTGCTTTCCAAGCTAAACGGGAGCAGAAGTTTAAGCCAGCCTTGTGAACAGAAGACAGAGGTATCACATGATTCCCTGCAACGTCTTGTAGGCACCGGCATTACACTGCGATGACGAAATCATCTCAAAGGTACTGCAGACAGGCTGGTTCCAAATGCAGCCTGGAGCTGGTAGAATTAATTATTCTCTAACTTCTACCATTTAAACACTTGAGTGCAAGAAATCCTGACTTGCATCTTTCCAGGGTGATCACAGGAGTTACAGCTGCAGGAAGGAGCCAGACTGCTGGAAGCTGTGGTAGTTTGCATTGTTCCTTGGATGATCTATCCAAATCATTCCTGGATGACACTCAGACTGAAGGCTCCCTGCATTGAACTGCAATAGTAATTTCTGCAGTGTTTGCATTTTACCAGTGTCTGCTATGTCAAATATGCTTTGGTTTAAGGGTAGAAGAGATTTGTCCAAGTGCCAAAGTTGCAAAACCACAAATCAGAAAAATCGAGCTGCATTTTGGATTCCTATATGCTCTTACTGGGTACAAGGGACAGTGTTTCCAGAGTTCGCTCTGCCACAACTTTGCAAACAAAAGAAAGCATGTCTGACATTTTAAAGCAAATAATGACTAAATAAACTCCATAACAGCAGTGCAACTAACTTCATAGGAAGAAGTGCTGTTTGTACAGGGTTCCCAGTCCAAGCCTTGCTGGAACAGAGACTTCTGCCTGCAGGTGACAAAATGCAGGGCTGGCCTGTGGCTAGATGCGCCCTGCCAGGTTCAATGTCTCTGTGGGGCACAAGCACAATGAATGGCGAATCTCTTTTACACACTCATCAGCCTGACAACAAACCACAGCACGGTTTGAAATCCCACTTTGAGACAGTTATCAGAGGAAAGGGTCCTTCTCAGAGAATTGACAAGTCCTCCCAGAGCTTGGCCCTGCCAGGCTGTGTCAGGGGCTCCTTTGAACCTCATGACACAGCAGTGGATGGTCCTTTCACAGCTTCCCACACAACAGAGAGCTCATCCTGTCAGTTGAACCTGCAGACACTCACAGAACCCCTCTCCTTGCCTGTCTCCACTTCATTTCTGTTTCCTTTACTGAGCTTATCAGATTTCAGGATGCACACAAGCTTTCAGAGCACCTGCTTCTTCCAAGCCTATCCACTCTTCCCAAGCTCTAATACTCCCTTTTTATTTGACCAGACTGGCTTGAATGCAGTTTAACTATTCAAAGTTGAAGCCCCCCACGGGCACCCACAGGCCAGCAGACCTCACACTTTGTTTTCCTGCCACATTGCAGCAGAGACCTGCTCCTTCAATACCATGGGGTGATGTCTGCACACTGCTGGCACTGTGGGAGCTGCAGGGGACCAGGTGCTCAGCAAGCTGGGAAATCTTTGGCAGAGCCTATGGTCCATATTTCCTGTGTCTGCATCACAAACATAGGGTCATGGCTACACTGAGACCCAGAAACAACAAGCCCTGCCTAATACAATTCACAAGCTCTGTTTCCTGGGGAACACTTAAAATACATACTGGAGAGCAGAGATGGCTTGACAAAACTGATACAGCCTCCAAGCAGATGATTAAAAATAAGGAAGTAGAGAAGACATAGGCAACAATCATAATTACAGAGCCAGCATAATTAAGAGAATTCATGTTATGTTCCTCAGGAATGAGGAAATCCCATCAACCTCCCAAAGAGTCACCTGAGAGCTGCAACTGCTGCAAACAAACGGGAAACAAGCCAGGATGGAGAGACAGGAAAGACCAGACTGAACAGGAAGGTCAGGAAATTGTAATGATCTTCCTGTTCATGCATCATGCTGCATCTCCAGGAAGTGGAGGGAAAAGAAATCTCACCTGCAGGGTAACTAGAAAGACAAATCCACCCGAAACAGTCCCACCAGGTTTCCACTGAGGATTAATTTGCTCATCAGCTGGGGCCAACTTCTAGAAGAGCATCCTCACAGAGCACACTGCAGACTGCAGAGCTTTAGATGGCCACGGAAAAGGGAGTGCAAAGACACAAAAGGAGGACTGTAGAAGGGGCAGGAGGAGACGGCAGCCCAGACTGGGTGAGGGGAAGCCCAGATGAATGGAGAAAGGAAAGCAGGGAGGTGAATGAGCAAGAGGTGATGAATGGTAGGGAGGGCATGGAACTTTTACACAGGGCAGAGAGCAAAGACAGACCTTGAATGGGGAAGACTGAAAGATGCCGCTTGAATGGAAGGGGAAAGAGGGAGGAGAAATGAGGCAGGGAGAGAGCTGAGCAGCACAAAGTGAAATAGTGCAGACAGAACAGCTTCCCACATGGACTTGACAAGGCCTTAGAGAGACAGACAAGTTACACAGCGTGAACTTTAATCCAGGAGCAGAAAAGCTGCCTCAAGCAGACAGTGCTACCATCGTCTGTCCCTGTATAATCCCTCCACCACTGGGCACCTCCTTTGCTCCCAGCCACCAAATTCTCATGAACCCGGAGCAAATCAAACAGCAGCCACCAAAGGTCAGACTGCCCCCATCAAAGGGAGCTGTAGCAAAACTGAACCAGTGACATGGAAATGGCCGATAGGATAAAGCACCAGGATAATTACAAGCAGCAGCCCAAGAGATGCAAGTGTAACACGGCTCCAAGGGTGGGACAAGATGCAGTTGATATACAGAATATAATGTTTATGACCAGTGTTATTTGCAGGGCTTTTCTCCCACTTACAAAGCAAGGATAAATATTTTCAAAGCAAAACTTTTCCAAGCAAAGAGATTTCCTGAGATTTCAGTCATGTCAAGACTTTCCTGAGAATTTGCCTTAGATTTGAATATTGATTGTTTAGAAGTTCCTTCAGATCCTAAAAGGCCAAAGCAGTGGACATTGCCATTTTCAAAATATTTCCTTAAAAACTGTCATTTACATTCCTATTCAGAGTGCCCAGATGATTCAGCTCAAATAAAATTAAATATTTTGCTTGAAAAGAAAAAAGCACTGTTTTCCCCAGACTTTTGGAGAATTTCAAACAAAACTGCCTGTATTATTATTCATCCACCTCCTCCCTTTGCACAGCTGGGGAAAACAAAGGGTTTTAAAAGGGCACATCTCATTACTTGAACCTCACTGGCAGAGCTGAAAACTGGATGCCCTCCTATCCTCTTTGGGTGGCCGGTGTCTCTGTTTTCCTCCTAGGTATATCAGTCCGCCCTATGTGAACATGTGCCAAAGCTATTTTCCCAATGCAAAGTAAAAGACACAGTGACTCAGCTTAAAAGAGATAGTATAAGGCCTTAAATCATAGTATTTCACTTCATATTTGTTAGGAACAACGATTTAAAAGCTAATTCAGTGTCTGGAGCACGTGTTTTGCTTGCTTATAAAAAGACCCCACTAACACATAAGCTAAAATGAGAAGTCATAGAGATGAAGTAGAAGGTAGGACACTCCCTGCAAAAACAAACACAATGGAAAGAACCCAAATTTAAATGTAAGTCTTGACCCTCCTTTGCCTTTTCAACACATCAGGAAAGTCAAACATGCAAACTGGCTTTTATAGGGTTGCTAGAGGAACCATCAGGGGCCCATCTGTGCCTCAACTCGAGATTCTGTTCTGCCCCTTTCTTTTTTGATGTTCCTTGCACCTAGCAAACGTAACAATACCAATGTCGGCAATTTCAGGCAAAAAATGTGAGTGTTCTAGAGTCAGAGCACAAGCAGCATCTCATCTGAGAAAACACATAAGGATTTCTTTCCCTGCTCCATGTCCAGCCAAAGAAAGAACAAAGGAATTCCTGAGAAATTTGGGCTGGATCATCAATCCCTCTCAGAGAGATCCAAAAATGTAAGGACAGAGACTTGAGATCTGGTTGCTAGCAATCAGGTTTCTAGGACATAGTACATTTTGAAATTATAATTTGTGCTCTTTATGATTCACAGTGGTACCACTTCATAAAGAGTTCCACTTTTGAACTGGGAAACAGGCAAAGTAATTCACCCAAGTAATTACCAAATTACAAATCACCAAAGTAATTTGCAGAGACAAAGTAACTCACCCAAGGATGCAAGAGGCTTAAAATACTACTGTAGCTGAGATGAGCTGCCTGTGCTCCAGCCACTGCCATAACACACTCCTGTATTGCCACCTAATAACTAACTAATAAATTTAAAACTGACAAATACTAGAGGGGGGATTTTGAAGGATGGGGTAAGATGGAGTAAAGGTCAAAGCATCTCCATGAAGCACATTAAGCTTGGTGATATCCACAAGCAACAAGGAAAGATGTCCAAGAGTGAGAGTCTCTCCTGGAAGCAGCAGGGAGATGAAGACATGGATGTGGGTCTGTGCAGGCACACACACAGCAGGGGCAGGGGAAAAGAAAGGCTGCTCTGCCAAAGCTCACAAACTTGAACATTACAGCTTCACAGGCCAGCTGAGCCCATGAAGAACATTACCGCAAACAGAAGAGAGTTTTGGGTTTCCATCTGCCAGCCTGGGCACAGGGAGATCACGTTACATGTGGTGTTGGGGGGAAGGGAGAGAAAATATGAATCCTTCTCAATCCAGTGAGAGGAGCGAGAGCTGTGCAGCTGCTGCAGTGCAAGCAAGTCCTACCAGCACTACCTATTGCTTTGGGTCAAGAGATCATACCATTTCAGCCTGCTTCCTGACTTCTGCTCCATCCCAGCTGCTTTCCTCTTGCTTTAGTGCCTGCCTGCAGGAACGGCTACCTTTCTGGAAAAAATCCAAACACATGGGGGAGAGGTTACATGTACCTGAGAGAAGCTACAAACACACGGCAGGTCACTGCTTAGTCTAGAAGCATTTGAGCAGGGTCAACATCTACTGACAAAAAAACAGGTAAATACACACATACACACTATGCAGGGGAAGGATTTACTTGTATGGGACTGCTAGATACTCAGGCATGCCTGGGGTACCTGGAATCTGCATCTTTGTGAAGCTGGCAGCTCTTATATCTGAATCAGACATGGTCAGGGACTTGCAGTGCCTGAGATCTCCTACTTCCAGGAAGGGCTGCTGTAGGACCCGTGCTGCTAGGGACCTAAACAGCCCCCCTCTCCCTATCCCACATCCAGCCTGGGGATTCCAGTTCTTTCCTGCTTCCCAAATGACAGTGTCCCACATCAGTCAGCCAAGGCAGTGCCACTACCACAATCTTCTCATGCAAATGAAATCGGGTAATTGGGACAGTTACAATGAGTCCCTGACAATGTTTGCCTTTGTGCACACCAGTGGTAAATATAGACTGAGCTGCTTTCTAAGGATGGGGTGAGGGGAGAACTGCACCCAGAGACAGCAACTCAGCTGCTCACAGGGATAATGAAGAAGTAAGCGCTGTTTAAACACAAGAATCCTCTCAAAAATGTCTACCTGATAGCAAGGAAAGATGCAGATGCTGCAAATAAAAGTCACTGGCTGGAAGTCTCAGAAATACTCAGGGAAGCATAGCCTCTGTGGCAGGTCTGTGGAGCTGTCCCCCTGCATTCCAACCCTCGTTCCACAGACAGAACACTTTCAGAGCATTCATCCCACTAAGGATCTCAGCCTGCAAGGGTCAGAGCTCCCACCAGAGCCACAACTGGACATGGCACAAACACCCCAGCCAGAGCAATTGCTGCCAGTCTCTAGGCTGCAGGAGCACAGTGGCTGGTCAGGCTTAGTCACTCCTGCATCGAGAGCTTTGCCCCACGAATGTCATAATATAAGATCTACCTTTGTTGTAGCCCTCCAAGGCCCATTGCAGCAGCAGTGGAAGAAATCTAAACAAAAAGCAATGGCCCTCTGAAATCCTGTCATGCAAACAAGACTCTTCCCACCCATTGCCAAAAGGCCTGAATGGAAAGGGACTAAACACCCCCCACCCACCCCTGCCTGGTGGTCTTTTTGTCTCGTGACCTTCCCCACACAAACACAACCTCACAACAATCAGACAGGCAACATAATGTGCCAGCGGCGGCTTTCCCAGCCCTTCAAGGCAAGCTGGGGAGGGAAGGGGGGAGAGCTGGGGAGAGCTGAAAGGAGCTGGGGATGACTAACAGATAGGAAGGACAAGGACATACCAAGCAGTGTTTTAATTTCCACTTGTACAGTTCCATGAACTGGGATAAAAATAGTTTTATAATGAAAGAAACAAAAGAAACGTCACCTCAAATGGCTTAAAAGGGACATGGGAATACCAACCAATGAGATTTTCATACAAAAATAAATAAATAAATCCAACAATGCTTCTAAACACTGTGAACATCTCTTAACATCCTCTTCAAGAAGCCGACAAAATTGAGCCTTTTGATGCAAAGTCTGCTGGTTTTACTCGGCTATCTTTAAGATTTAGAGTCTGAGATGAATTAGATACAAAGGTTTCCCTCTAGACTGGGAGAAGATGTTTTTGCAACTGCTGTAGCTGCAGAAAGCATCAACACACGTGGAAACCCTCCCTGGTGCGGCAGCTTCAAAGCACAGAAAGTTTCTGCCAGTCTGTCCTGGATATGGAAAAAGAGAGTCATCACCTGTGCTACTGACAGCCAGCAGCAATTGTACTCCAGGCCCCAGGTTGCCCTTGCAAGGTAACCGATACCTTTTGCTTACTGCACAACACATATCACCTTTGGGAAAGATCAACAAGGGTTTCCAAGGGCTTTCCAGGAGTAGACTGGGAGACCAACCAGGTAAGGGGAAACTCCTAACCTTCTGAAATGCCACAGGATACTCCCATGCTCCCTGGGCAGGCACAGGAAAAAATACAGACTCCACAGGAAAGCAAACCTGACAAAACAAAATGAAATATAATCTCTCAGAGCTTGGATTCAGTGAGCTTAGCAGGGCCGTCAGCTATGCTTCAGGGCACTGGAAATGTATACCAAGTACTTTTACTGGAAAAGGAGGCCGTGCTTTTGCCACAAGCTGAGATCTGTGTCCCATGAAATCCTGGCAGCTGAGGCAGTAGCAGAAAGCAAAGCCACAGGAAAGCACTTGTGTGATTTACAGACACATTAACCACCTGGGGACCATGACACGATGAGAAATGACATCTCAGCTCCCCCTGCCAGCACTCCCACTACTCTGATAGCTTTATCACTGCCTTGATTAAAGCCTTGTCACCACACAGTGTCCACACCTGACCAGGTGTGAAATCACCTCCATGGGATGGTGCAGCTGATGTAAACATACAGAAAGTCTCCTTGAAGGCCATGTGCAGCACCTGGGTGCAGGAGGCCTCTCCCAAACCCAGACCAGACCATGTCTGGCCTGATGTACTAGTCAGAGGTCATGAAGCTGCAACTGACCCTTGCCCATGTCCAGATATGAACTGGAGTAACTGGAAGAGCAGCAGCACCAAGCTCATACATATCTGGCAAACTTCCCACAGCAAGGATACTGTCTCCTGCCAATCCACTCCAGCCTTAATCCTCCATGGAAAGATCCCATCAGCACTGTGCTAAGAGGCAATCTCTCAGGGCAGACGCTAACAATTAATAATAGTGAAGATGACGGAGGAAGGGACAGATGGAGAACAGATATAACCAGGCTCTGCTCATCACACTGACTTGGAGGAGCTGGACAGGAGATATAGACAGGATTTTAGTTTTGCTGAGCCCTCAGTAAAGTACTACACATCAGCATGCTTGGGCCAGCTAGAAAGAAGCCCACAGCCATCACCCTCTACTCTCAGCATTTCTATGCTAGAAAATCTCACTGCATAGAAAAATGTTCATTGTAGCAAGTAGGAAGTACAACAGACTGGTTGCTTAGCTGAGATTAATTCCTGTCCTATTTTATTGCATGAAAAAATTAATTATACTATACATTAGTCTTTATTATGTCAATTAAAATTATATAGCCATTTTAATTGACCAGTATTGCTTACTCCAGTTCTCAACTCTACAGAGTTCGAAGGCAGCTAAAGTAAAAATTATTTCAGAAACTGCTACCTGGTGTCACCAGAAGAAGCAGGTCCTGGCGAGTAGCTTCTTCATTCACTCTTCCCAGGCCTTGTGGTCCTGGTCTCAGACAAGCTGAAGTGAGAATCCCTCCTACACCAAGGAAAAGGAACATTCTAGATAACTTTGATCTGCTGTGAGGGGCTGATGGGGAAGGTGGGAAATTTCTTGAGGTCATTTTCAGCCCTCCACATTTCACTGTTCCTTCTCCCTTGAGCCCCATGAGCTGTGTGCAGGGCTGTGAGCTCAGGCAGCACAAGCAATGCCAGCCAGAGCTCAGTGGCACCACAGCACAGTGACACCAGAGCTCAGTGGCACAGAGCTCAGTGGCACAGAGCTGGCAGCTACAGTGACCTGTCCACAGTGCAATGCTGCCTTCTGCAGCCCCAAGGAGTGACTGGTACCCAAAGCTACCAAATACCTTCAGCTGCCACTGAATTCATAGACTTGAGAAACGACTCATGAGAACCTTATTTGGGAGACCAAGCCTCCAGAAGAAAAGCAGCTGAGGTTTGCCTACATATTTGCTGAAGTCCTTCAAGGAAACACAGCAGGTTTCTTACAAGCTGAAAGATGTGTTTATACTAACCCAGAGCAGGCTGCAGACCCCTGCCATCACAACTAGCCAGCTTCAGAGCCAAGATATCATAACCAGGCACCCCTACTTGCCTCTGGGGGAGTTTTTTCAAATGCTACAATGAGAGAAAGAAATGTCATGGAGGTGCCACCCACAGTCTCAGCCACTCTGCACTGGTACTTCACCCTGGTTCTATGCCTGCTGCCCACACAGCAAATCTGCCTTTTTTAATGGCCTTCTCAGAAACACAGCAAACCACATTTCCACAGGCTGCAAAACTGAGACACTGTTCAGTCTAACCCTGGCATGCATCCCTTGAGAACAGACCAGGCAGAGGGGGATGCAGTACCCACAGAGCAGCACATTATGACAGCAGTGATAGGCTTTCCACAGCCAAACTCTGCTGTGCTGAAATCACCGGTATCTGGAGGGGCGGTGGCCAAGGAAGACGCAAGTAGAAGATTTTTTGCCTGACATGAAAGATGCTGGCTGGTAGCAAGGCTTGGATCCAGCACTTCACCTTAGAAAATATTAAAATAAATCGTAAAAGCCTCAGGGAAAGGGATCATTTGAACCTGTATATTCCTTTCACCTTGGCACAACTTTATGGTGCATAACACGATATTCTCCCTGCATATTTGTTACTGTCCCTTCAGCCCAGGCTTGTGGAAGTGATGAAAAGCTGAAGTATTTGTCTCACAGTGCTAAAGGGGAAAACAAGAAGCACCAATGTTTTCAGAGTGTAGCTTTGCAATATCTGAGGGATCATCACCACCTCATGTGTTTGTAAAATGCAATTTATCACACAAATGCTCTGCCACAGAAGGGGATACAGCCTCCTTTAATGAAACTCTCAGCAAACGAAATTGAATATTTCAATGCCTGCACGCTAAAAGAAACATTGTAAAATTAAAATCAGTAAAAGTCCTTACCCTTCTGAAACCAGCAATGAAATTAGCATGGGGCCCAGAGGAAGCAAGCGAGGCCCCTTCCAAGAGGCCAGGATTTAATTTTGTGTTTAAAACCCCACAGTGGCAGATCTGTACTTATTTTAGTGACCCATCAAATCTTTTTAGTCCTCTGTATCCCTCAATGAAAGCCTAATAATGAAAAATTATCTACTAAAACTTGGCTGTGCCTGAAAAATAATATCTGAGCAGATCTTCAAAGACAGCTATTTCTATGGACACCATGAATTTGACTGCAGTGTTTTGTTTTCAGATATCATTGCATTTCCCACTTTCACAGCTTCCTTGGAATAATATTTGACACAGAAAAAGTTGAAGTGATACTCACAGACAACAGAAGAGCCAGCCCTCAGAAACCACAGAGCCTCTCCATTTGTATTGCTTTTTGTAACAAATACAGCCAGAGCCACAGAATTACAAGAGATCCTCAGGAGACTTAAAAATTCAAGCAAACCATTGCCATGCAACATTAAATGCACACATTTTATGAGCATCAAATTCTACCTATTAACAGATCAGTCATCCTCTGCAGCTACCAATTTACATATCCAGCCTGCGAGCTGCCGAGGGGCCCGCGGACACAAAATACATGAATGCATTAAACTGAAAAAGGAAACTAATGTCCATTATAACTCAACCTAATGATCATGTTTTCTTTAGGAGCAGCAGCAGAGCCCATGCCTGACAACCATACACCCTGCAAAGGCACCGCAGGTGCCAAGAAGCACTGAACCCTTTGCTGTGAGACTGTAACTGTGCTGCACGCAGTGTTCACAAATTAATTACATTCAAGCCCTGTACAAAGAGGGAATTCCTTGGAGCTACCTTCTTACCAAGTCACTAAAACCCTTGCTATTGTACATGGACTAAATTCAAAGGCCTGAACCTCACTGTGGAAGGTAAGTTATCTGAATATACATTAAAACCCTGGAACGCTTTGTCAGGCTTTTGCCAAGTCAGGCAGTATTACCAGCTTTAATGTAACAGTACTTTTGATCTTGAAACAGCCAGTTTGTTGCTGGTACATCTATTATTCCTCCTGGAACAGAACTGTGGCCTGATATCACACCTACAATTCACTCTTTGTGCACAGCTATCTAGAAACAGATGTAAGAGAGAGCATCTCAGCAGCCTGTACTCCCTCCATCACCTCTCCCGTGCCCAATCCAGCACCAATTACAGCTATGGCAAGGAGAAAGGCCTCTATTTTTAGCTTCTTGAAAAGGAAACTGGGTGCTGGAGGCAGAAGAATAGACATGGGGGAAAGAGTCCCCTAAACTAGTTCTCCTTTTTTCAATTGGACACCACACAGGTAGACAACACCTTGAGGAATTAGGGGCAATCCCACAATCAAATGGATTCAATTCCTTTTTCAGGTCTGTAGCAGGCAGTTCCCCACTGTAACAGAATATGATCACTGATCTTATTCCATTTTCCCACCTATGAAACTAAATTAACTGATACTGGAAAACGAGCTTTGAAGTCCTGGAAGAGGAAGGGCTATTGCAGCGCTGAATAAGGCCAATCCCCTACAACCCACAGCCACTGTGGTGATACATGCAAAAACCCTGAGGTGTAGAAGAATCAGGCTCTGAAGGAAACTAAAAAGCTCAGACAAGAGATGAAAGAAACTGAACATGGAAAGTTAATATGGCTTTGAACATTTGCTGAGCAGAAATCCTTCCCAGAATTGACAGAAGTGCAGTTACCAATCAGGAACTCAGGGTTCAGGCTGTTAGGCAAAGCCCACACCTCCCAAGAGATCTGACTGCAGGGCTTACTCAAAGCCATCTCACAGGCATCAGCTACAGCAGTATCTTAGAAAGGAAGGGCAGGAGCTGTTAGTTGAGCAATGGGGAAGAAGCAAACACTGCTTATTTATTCACAGGTCTTGCTATCCATCAGATGTCACAGTGGTAAGTACCTGTTTAAGAAAAAAATCAGGAACAAGAGCAAAACCACTCCCCTGCAGCTAATCCAACTAAGACACAGCATAAAGTTGTAGGGGTTAATCAGATCTGAGCCACTGGGTCTCTCTCTGCTGCTGTTTAGTGACATATCTGGTGAGCAACACCAGCAAGAGGATGGTCAGGCAGAAACAGCACTGACCCAGTCAGCCCTGGGAGACAACTGCTGCTCCTCCCTTTTCTGCTCCATCAGGCAGAAAAGAGAGGAGCACATTGCAGGGCAGCCCCATGGGAGAGCTGCTGGGCTCAGAGCTTGGCTGTGCCCTAAGCCTTATCATGTGCCAGGATGCTGTGACCGATGGGGTGCATTAGACACCCCTTGCAGCAAAGACCAGGGCTGTGCCCACCATGTGCTGCAAGGTGGAAACCAGGGTGGAAATGTACTCAGCAAGGAGAAGTTCTGCCCATACAACTGCAGGGAGCTCCTCTTACCTTGTGTTTCATTAGCTGTAACTCTGTGTGTAAAAAGGCTGCAGCAGGGCAGGTGAAGGCTGTCCCAGTTTGAGGGGCACCAGCACAGAGACCACCTGTCACAAACAGCCCCTTCAGCACTGGGAGCCAGAAAAAAGCTGAGCTGGGCACTGCACTGAAGCAGCTCCAGCAGTGTAGGTTCAGTGCTGACATGGGAATGTTGCTCCTGTCGCATCCAAGGTTTCCTGCCTACTGCCTGGTCTGAAGTCCTGACCTAAAGCTACCTTGCAAAACTGGGCACTCTGCTTTTCCCCAGCTCAAGCCTTCCTGTACAGTCAGATCTGCTCTGCCTCTCTCCCTCTTCTGCCCTGCAGAGCACAAAGAAGCCAGCAGCCTCAGCCCTTATTGCTGTGACCACCATCTGCACTCTGGTAGCAACCTGCCATCCCATCGCCGCACCCTGGGGTGCAGGACACTCAGCATGGAAGGATGGACCTGCTCTGAAGAGTGACCTCCCCTTTGGCCCATCAGACAGGGCTCAGGCACAGAAGGGCACATTCACTGGGGAAAGGAGGAAACTTTTTCTCTATCCATTTCTTCTGGTCAGGGACTGCATTTGGATCAAAAATTCATCTTCTCTCCTGGACAATACATGCCAGCCTTTCAAGAAGACAGGTGGAGCAGGCACTCCAGTGGGACGGCAGAACTGTAGTGAAAGCAAGAAGGCGATGAAATGTTTGTAAGCACCGTTCTGACAGTGATGCCAATCTCTCTGGTTGCCCGAAATATTGTTTCAGGCAAACAGTGACTGTCATCTTCCCCCCTGGAAGGGAACTGGATCTTTTGATACCACTCTACCACACAAGAGTTTTGTTTGTCTCCTCTGATTAATTGTTCCTCCTTCTTGGTAAATTCTTTAATAGATCACCAGTGACTGCCACTGTCAGTCACTGTTAGTGACTGTTTGTCAGTTTCTAAAAGGAACTAAAATCTGTAACCCCCAAAGTCAGAACTTTTGCCCTTCCTGAAGGAAGTTTTATCCTTCCTTTATAGGCGTGAAGCTTTATAGCAATAATCCATGAAATCTGTCAGGAGAAAAACTACATTTCCATACTCTGGATTCGAAACACAGAACATTTCAGAACATTTCTTAAATGAAATAAAACCAGCTTAAATTAAAAATAGCTCCCTTTTTCACTGTCTGCCAGATCTGGGAGGGAGGTGAAAATACACAGAGACGTGATTTGGTGTGTGAAAAACAGAATTCTATAGCAGTGAATATGCGCACACATTTATTTTATTTTAGGTTAATAATAGCTCTGCAATAATACTTAGCTTTGTGGAGAAAACTAAAGCTGGGATAGACCCATGCTGGTTGGTGCTCTGGTACTGAGTACCATGACAACTTGAGCACATCCATCAGAAAGAGAATAAATAATTTTTTAAAATCCTGTCACATCACAGTTTTCCTGCTTTTAAGATGATTTCTCTTTCAAATTCCAAAATCCTGCTCCCATATCAGCAACCATGACAAGTGTCGTGGCTAAACGGATAGATCCTAGGAAAGGACAACAGGAATCAGCAGCTTTGAGTCTAACAACACAGAGTTAAACATCCACTGTTAGGGGCTAGTGAGTAATGCAGGAGTGGGGAGACCACAGGAGGGTTACCCCAGTAATTTGATTAAGGGAGAACAGCCAATCATTCCCTCCCTCCGAATCGGTGTTGGATGACAGAGGCTGGATCATCTATACAGTGTTGGTAAGTGCCTTGCCACTGATGAGAAACACAACACCAGGGCACTCAGAAACATCTCTGCTCTGATGTCAACATCACAGCTGGCACACACAGAGCATCACCACCACGGGAGACAGGTCCTGAGCAGGGCTGACTCTTTGCCTGCTAACATCAGAAAAACACCCTGGTGTTCCCACTGAGAAAGAGCTCATTCACCTACATCTGATGAGCAGAGAATGACCTCAGAAATACTACAGTACTCACACTGCAGAGAGCATCTTTCCTTGAATGAACTGCAGCAGTTCAGAGTAATTCAGGCTGGTTTTGACTACAAGAAACCATCCAATGCAGCTTTGTGTCAAACCTTCACCCACACATCAGGTACATAACTAATAAGGATGAAAGAGAACATTATCCCAAGCTGGTGTTCAGAGGCTCAGTGATGGGTAAAGCTTGTTATACTCTGTTCAGCTTTGGAAGTCAGCATAAGGAACATGGTTCACACATCGCATTACATGCTTGGTCATTAAATACAGGCTTAGAAATCCATAAAGTCACTGTTGCTTGCAAGTGTGGAGTATTTTTGCATGATCATGTTTGTTTTGCAGTAGGCACGAAAGTTAATTAGTTTTCACTGTTTTATTACTCCACATGGTCATATAACAGTCTGGAGCTTCCAGGCAGCTAGAACTGCATAAGGCCAAGAAAATTCTTACTGTGCTTTTCAGGACTCTTCACTAGGGTCATAAATCAGCAGCTGGCAAATGACTTTCTGGCTCTTCTTGGCCACCAGTACCAACACTAAAAGAGCCCATAAATGCAGCAATGGCAGCTCTCAGCTCATGGAGCACAGGGGGAATAAAAATGGAAAACACTATTCAGGTATGTTAAAACAATTCATTGGGAGGAATTTTGGCTAGCACTACCCTGAGACAACCCCTCCAGAGCACTGGTCTTGTTGAAGGGGACTTTGGTTCATTAAGCCCCAGAAGAGACAACCAGAATATTCAACATGTCAAAGCACATCCTGCACACAGCACATATGCACAAGACCTACCCAAACAGTTCCCAGGGCTGGCAAGTCCAAGTGTAATAAAGCAAATACAGCTTAATAAAAATTCTTCAGACACTTTATTTAGGTTGGAAGGAAGTTATTCCTCCCGCCATGGTCTCCAAGCACAGTTCAGAGACCAAGGACAACAGCAGCAGGACTATCTCCCTTGGTCTCCACAGCAGTCTCCCCCAAAAGGGCTGCCTAAAAGCACAAATCCATGCAAAAATGAACATTTCCCCAAGACCTAAATATTATTGTCAGAGGACATACAAAGGAAAAATGTTCCCTGTTGACAGGGAGGAGAACAACCCAATGACATAAATCCAGTGATAGCGGGACTGTGTGCAAAAGTAACTCCTCTATCAGCAACCAAGAAGGAGCAGCTGAGGGAAGAGGGAGCAGTTCAAACGGAAGAAGGAACCACAATAAAGACTTTGATTTTCCTCCCCAGGGCAAAAGACAAGGCTAACAACCAATGTCATTCCATGGAGGCCACTGCCTGCAGTGAGAAAAGATGCTCAAGTCCTAATTCCCATTATTTCTCAGTGTGAAGGTAAATGTGAGAGGAGTGGTAGGAAGACAAGCATCTGGCTCTGTCTTAGAGCCAAGGGGCAGAACTGAAAACACACTTTGCTCTCTAAATTCCTTAGGGCACACCCCATTCTGATACCAACTCTGGCGAAACATAGAGTTTTTGTCAGACACATAAACAATCCAGGGCACTTGTCACACTTGTTTTCAATTGCTTTGCTAAACCAAGTCAGAGCATTCAGGATCAGATCCTCCAATAGTTTTTGTGACACTTCCAGTTTTTCACCTTCTATAATATTGATCCTTTCTCTGCCAAGAGGCAAACACGGCTACATCTCACTGGCTGCAGGCTGCCATCAACAAACACTTCCACTATCATTGTTCATCACAAACAAGTATGCTACACAAACCAGGAACTCCATCATTGCTGGTACCTATTTGTGAAGGATCACTGAGGCAGAGATGTTTCCTCAGGGAACACTGCCCTGAAGAAATGCATCAGACCAGAGGTTTGTTGATAGTCACAAACAACTCTGCCTCCAGCTGTCTCATTAATCTTTCCCTCATGGAACTCAGGAGACTCCAGAGTATTTGCTACTTACAAAGTACATCAACATCGAGTATCAAAGAACATGAAGAACAGTTCCTACGGGTAAGATTGATCTTGCTTGTTTAACATCAGTTTCATACATCATTACTCTTCTCACCAACAACACAGGGTCACTGCAGATAGCTGTTCCTAAGCAACAGGAATGGACACTAAGAACACATAAATTCTCTGTGTCTTGCTAGTGTGGGGGTTTACTTTTAAAGTTGAAAGAATTCAAGGTCCAAGTGAGACTCAGAGGGATCACAAACATTCAGGACTTTCACTACACTTTTCACTAAGAAATATTGTCTCTAGCGAACAGAATATTCCCTGTGTCACCCTAAGCTGCCAAATCGGGGTTGATGCCACCACTCAGGAGACTGGGAGAGGGAAAGAAGTGCTACAGCTTGAACAGGCAAACACAACAAGGTTTGAATCACACAAAAATCCAGGGCATTCAGAGATCAGCTTTCCTTAGGAGCCTGTATGTACAGTGGTGCAGGAAAACAGCCCGTCAGCTGAATCCCATCAACTTTGCCTCATGGTCTATTGGTACTTAACTGTTTTCAGAGTAACGTATAGTACAACACCTAGTGAGAAGGCAGAAAGAGATCACAGCTTTCTTGGCTGCTGTCAAACTCAAAAACTCCAACTGCTGCATTTAATTTGCAAACGTGCCCCAGTACTTTTGCACTGACTGCAAATATCAGAAAGCAATGAGAACATCATACTTCCTACTGTAAAGGAGAAACATTTGTTTTGTCTGGTAGAGAGTAACTTTAAAAGTCCTGTAAATGTTACACGTGTAAGTGATGATGGTGTAGAAAAGCACCCCCAAACCGTTTCCACTCGCTAAGCAGCTGGCCTGCTCCTCTGAAGAAGAGATGATCTCTTCCCCTTCTCTGTCATGACAGCACACAGTCACAGAGCACAATGCACCAGCTGATTTGCAAAACAGCATCAATTCACTCTGTGTTTATGGCTTTTTCTCCCCTTTCTTTCTAAACACGCAGGCTAAAACGTTTTTATTGCTTCAGTGATTTTCTATGTGCAAGACAGGATTTGAGAACAATGCATTAGCAAGGATCTATGTGCCTAAATCCCATCCTGCACATCCAGCTGAAACAGCAGAGCAGAGATTCCAAAGCCCCCTGCTGCAGCTGGGATCAGGAAGCAGCAGAGACACACGGCTTGGACACAGCTCAACATCCCTCTTGGACACTGCGCTCCAACGTGCAGGTTTCTAGGCTCAGATGTGGAAGGTACACAAATGTGTAATGAGTAGGAAGCCTCCTGAAGCTTTTTAAAAATCTACAGACATCAAACTGCCAGTAACTCATGAGCTGTGTAAGACTGACTCAGCCTCCATGTGTTTTTTGGTGTGTTTGTTATGACTCCCTGAAACATTTCAGGAGATGCCTGCTTTTACTGGCACAAGCTTAAAAGTGCTGTGTTTGCTATGCTGCCAATATCTGGTTCATATTGATAGCTTCTACTCCCAACTTTTTGCACTAGTCAAAGTCAACAGTCTGTGTACAGGCTGGTGGGACTGGGGAGAGGAGTGTCCAAATAGCCAGGAAAAGGAGAAATGGGGCAGCTGATCACAAACCTTTAGTGATGTAGGGAAGGTATAAATACAGTCTCAGACATCCACATTCAGTGTAAAGACTGGCTGGTGTTCCGTGTACAGAGGTATTAGAAGATTAAGAAGGAACCTGGGACATTTTTGCTGTTCATCTTGCAAGGGATGAGAAGATCATTAATGACCTCCATGTGGCTTTTTCATGCTGAGCCATCACTCCAGCGTATCGTGGCTAAAAGTAAAATCTGGGTATAAGGCTGGAAGTGCTGGGAGATTGCCATCCACTGTAACAACACTGGCGGTGGACACAGGCTAATCCAGGCATGGTAAAAGACATTATCCTGCAGAGGGAATAGTCTCTTAGACGTATATTTGCTGCTCAATGCCCAAGTTTCGCTCCTTGACTGAGGGAAGGATAAATTCCTCTCCTCCTCCCCAGGATGTATTCAAAAAAGCCTCTGGCTGAAGGCAGTGCGGAATTGATAATCCAGAGGGCAACAGCAAACCAATCTCCTTCAGCAAAAACACATCTCCTACCAGCCCTTCTTCCCTTCAAGGCTATCCACAGGGCAATGAATTTGAAGGGATTCCTTTTTTTTCCCCCAACCCCATAACCCAAAGTGGAGGAGTCAAAGGGTTAATGCTGCATGACAAAGGTCAGCCCAGTTTGGGGAGAGAAGAGAAAGGGAAGCATTGTGGCCACAGACAGCTCCCTGCGACCACAACGCCACTTGAGAAATGTAAAGTGATGGTGTTGCTCAGAGAAAAGGCCTGAGAGCCCGGCCTAAATCCCAGGGCTTTATCACTCACAAAAGCCCAGCCCCCTGAGTCATTAATCGTGTGCTCCATGGCTGTGTGCCTCAAAGAGCAGCAGATGACACATGCCCAGCTGCTACTGCCGCCCCTCCTCAAGGTAGCGGGGCAGAGGCAGGTGCACTCCCAGTGCCCTCTGCTCGAGACTAATCTATTCTCCCTCCTTGTCCTCTGCCTTTCATCTCCTTCAGCAGCCCACACTGACAACTGTAAATGAGATTAGACTTCAAGGCGTGGGGCAGATGCAGAACCTCCTCTATGCATTGTCAAGAGATCCTTGTAGATTTTTAAATGCCTCTCCCTTTACAATGCACAGCTTGGTGGAGGGAGAGAAGGGGACACCTTTCTTGTCAAACTCTCAGAAGTGTCTGATATGACAGACGAGGCAGACGCTGGTTTGGGGCCTGGATGCTAATCTCTTATCACCATAGACAGTCTTCCCACCAGCACCTTTGCTTCCCCAGTCACCTTAGCAGATGAAGTAACAAGTTGATGACTATTTCCTAATCGCAGTTTCCATAGCCTCTGCAGCACCACTCCATTTAAATGTGGACAGATGTCCCAATGAACACTAAAAAGGCAGCCATAGTCCAAAATTCAGGCAAGGACTTGAAGGCTACACACAACCCTGGGCTCAACCCCCCATGCTATACTGATTCTATCACTGCCACCATTTCCTATTCTTTATATTACAGTTCGTGTTCCACCTGTTCCCAGTGATCCAACAAACCAGTAGTGAGACACAAGTTGTTTGTTAGAGAAAGAGGTGAAATCTCAAGGCACAAACCACTGCCTACAGCTCAGTGAGACCCACCTGGAGAGGTCTCGCAGCCACAGCTGGCAGGGGTTTACCAGCAACAATAGGCAGGGAAATTTTTTGAGGGGAAAGGTCATGTTTAGCTCAACAGTGCTCCAGTAAATAAACTGGAATTTATTTTACAGTGTGGGAAATAGCTCTGCCTGCCTGCACTAAAGCCTACCCAGAGAAAAGGGACAGTTAACATAAAAGATCATTAAGTTCAAAATAATTCCCTTCCTCAGCTGCCACCAACCATGATAATAGTTGCCTCAATTTTATGGATTGCTCTGCAACTTCAATTGTGCAGGGACCAGCCCCGGATTTAAAGCAGCTGCAAAGTCAGCATCTTTTAAAGCATATTTTAATGTTTTATGAGACCATGGCGGAGCAGGTTCAGCTGCACCCACTGCTGGTAGTGTCAGCAAGTGAACTCTTCCTGGCAAGTGCACGTCTATCTCTACAGCCTTGTTTCTGAGCTCAAGTTTTCCATTAGCTGCCTACACAAACTGGGTAACTTGGCATCTCTCTGCATTCCCCATAAACTCTGTTCATCTGTTGCCATCACACCCACGTACAAGTCTCAGGGAGGAATCTAGGATTTCTAAAGCAGCTGCAACAAAAACACAGCCTGGATTGACAAGCAATAGGATCAAGGTGTTGAGGCAGTGAGGAGGGTCTTTTTGGAGAGTTTTATGTGTGTCTATTTAAAACAAGTTTGTTGTCATGACTACAAACCAGGGTATGGGTGAGAAGAAGTGAGAACTCCAAGATGAGGGCTGATAATGCTAATTCACCCTCAAAATCTCAGCAGCCATGGGGATGGGGAAACAGAGAAGATGATACAAGCTCTTAGCATCTAACAAGGTTAAAAGCCACCTTCAGAAAGCAGGTCTCTCCCAAGAACAAACACTGTTGTCCTAGATAGCCCCTTTCACCCAGCCCAGCCAAGGGCTGGATAACACCAACGAGCTGCAGTCATTGCCAAAGCAGGGGCACTGGGGACATGGAGGCAAACAACTGCACCTGAGGCCCTAGAGAGGACATAGCAAAGCACGAACAGCCCCTCAGGACGCTCATCTGCAGACTCACTCTCCAACCACCAGGCAACTTGGCTTCAGCAAGGACTGGGTGATGTTCTCATGTCTGAGTGCAAGGCAATTAACAAATCTTACTAGCACAGAGAAGCATGAAACTGTCAGCAGCTGCTCCTGAGATTGTCACATTTTTAACTTTACCAGAAGATGAACAAAAGTATGGGGCTTTGGCCACTGAAGAACAAATGAAGAAAACTCCAAGTGACTGCAGAGGGATGGAGAGAGCTTGCTCTGCTCGGAGCTCAGATTCTTCATGGAGACAGCACACAGCACGCAGTGATGGTGCAGGCTCTGCAGAAGGCAGCAGATGCGGAGCTAATGTGTGTGTGGGGGTGGAGGGTGTTTATGAGCACAATAAATAAATGTATGAATCCCTATAGAAGTTCCCATATAAAAGTGAGTTAGAGCTGCCCGAGGGCCATGGCCTTGTAATAAAAACCACATCTTGCAAGCACAGTATGAGGCAGCAGCTGAACTGTAACTGTCTGGCTGCAGCACTGAAGAGCTGTGAGTCTGCCTGTTCCCAAACTCTTGGGTGAAGTGCTGACCACACTAAATCCAGGAGGAATTTTGGTACTTGCTTCAGTGTAGTCAGGATTTTGTCCTGGGAGGGGCTTCTTTGAACCTCAAAGCATAGGAAGCTATTCTGGGTCTGATTTTTTGTCAAATTTAAGTTTCTTTACTTCCTAAAAAAATCAATCTGCAAGTGGCTGAAGATCTTGGATTGAGTCACGGACAGTCCCCAGTGTGACGGATTAGAGCTGGATCAAAACAATTAAAATTTCCTACAGAAAACATGGTCAGTTACTCCTCTCTCCTAAAATAACCAAGCAAAAAGCACTGCTTTATGGCTGAGCAGCCATTTTTCCATCAAGAAGTTTTGAATTTTTAATTTAAGCTGGGGAGGGGGGGAGATCATAAAAAAACCAAACCAAACTTAAATTTTGTATGTCTAAACAGAAACTTGCTGCTTTTTTTGGTCAGTAAACTTAAATAAAAGTTTCACAAATACTTCCTCAGAGAAAAAAAAACAACAAACAAGCATTAATAAAAATTTCATTTCCCTCTCAAAGGCTGTGTGTTTGTGCACTGACCTCTCCTTCACAGTTTTCTGGGATGATGGAGTATAACAGCAACAAGCCACTTGCAGACTACCAGCCTGTAAATTCCCAACTACTCTTAACACTTTCTCCAGAGCCTTCTCTTGCTCTCCTGGGAGGTGGTGAGTGCAGAAGCCCACGTGTCTCAGCTGATAGGGTGGCTCTCAAACCTCAGTCCCAGCCCATGAGTCACAAACACACGTGCACACTGGGCCACCCATTTCCACTCCAAGTACACACCCAGCCATGTCCTGACTCCCAAGGAGAGCTGCAACTGTTCCCAGTGTCAACACACAAGCTTTCTCTAGTTATTAAGACTGTCCTCAAGTTTCACACGTATGCCAATCACAGCTAAACAAAATGCTCCCCTCTCCTTCTAGCACGTTGCTGCTGGGAATAGCAACCTTGTTCCATGACAAACAGCATCTTGCAATTCACTGCAGGACTAATTGCATTGCTTTGCTGATATAATGCTCCAGGAAGACGTCAGCTTTGCCCACAGGCAAGAAGGACATTATCGATTTATTCAGGACTTATGTGTAGTTGTCACAGGTTGCATTCTCTTTAATAATAAAGCCTTACAGACAAGGTTTAAAATTTAGCTGCAGCCCTAATTGAAACACAGCTAATTACTGAAGGTCTGTCTTTACAGCCTGTTCCATTGTTACTGGGCTAATGCTCTGTACATCCAACAGTAAAGCTCTCCCTTCCCTTAAAAAGAAAAAAAAGAGAAGGAAAAAATCCCATCTACTATTCAAGCAAGTCCAATGGGAAATTACAGATTCCTCTCTTTGAGCCCGAGGTAGCTACCAGCCAACAGCCCCGTCCCACAAGGACTCAATGACTTCAAAGGATGCTTGTAGAATAAGACTCCAAATTAGGGCCAGTGTTGGAGACAGGAGAATTCAAAGCGTGTGGAACAAACATTCAGCCCAGACCACAAGCAATTTATCGTGCATCCACCTTTTCAGTGGCAGCATCCCCTACGAGCCCCAGCAGATTCAAACACACTGCACAATTCAGGTGTGATCAACAATCATAAAATACCCAGCTCCCAACTGCCCGCTGACTGTACCACAGCCAACTTTCTGCAGTCCAGACACGTGGATTAGCAGTTGGTCACGGCTAACCGTGTATAAATGAGCACTCACGAGAACAGGCAGCCCCAGTTAACAGCTGAATGATAACAGGACCCCCAGGGTAACAAGGACAACCTTTCGCAGGCTGCGCCACAGCTTTTGGCTTTTCAGTTCAGCCAGACACAGAGGCAAGATTATCACTTCATAAAAGCAGGGATGAAATCCCATCCAAACTTTATTGCCAGGATGATCCCAGCGTCAGAGGAAGCTCCCTTACAGAAGGTGACATTTACACGCACGCACAACAGCACAAAAGTTTACGACATCAAGAGAGTGCTGCAGTTTAGAAGCAAATCAACCCTAGAAAAATCCCTCTGTTTATAGCTGCTACACATTTCAACCCAGCAGATGGAAGGGATACCACAAAGCAAACATGTCAGTTAAGGCAGCTAAAAGCATAGTTTACAAACTAGAACCCACAACCCAAAATCTCAGCAGCTATAGTTCGGAGCTCTTCAGAGCTATGCTGACTTCAGCCAGCTACAGATCTGACCCAAGGCATTTACCTGACACAACCACAGTCTTTGGTACAGAAGCAGATTCTTTGCTAATCCTGTGCAAGTGTAAGCATCCAGGTCCTGCCTGGATGATGTAACCCTGCAGAAGTCAGTTTAGCAGCTGGGGAGCCATTTCAAAGAACACTGTTCTGGTTTTACAGGTCTTATTCTGCTTGCTTGAAAGAGTAGAAGATCCTTTAATGCACAAGATAGGACAGCACAACTGGCAGGAAACAGAGCACCTGCTGCAGCACCTTGGCTCAGCCCCTGCGCTGTCAGGGATGGGCTCACTCCTGTCCCTGGCTACTCTGAAGAGGAACTGAGAGAAAGGCCCAAGGCAGCCGTGATAATTATGACTTGCACACCAGCATCCTGGGAACTGGGAGCATGCAGCACATTACACCTAGGCTGTATTTTAAATGCAGGGAAAAGCCAGTACAGAGGAAATTAACCAGAGGTTAGGATCTTTGCTCACAGGACAGAGAGAATATAACAGTTGTTCACATACCTGATCAAATAGGGCTTTCCAGTGCTGAGAGGCAGCATAAGGGAGGAAAAAGAATAAAAAGAAGGCATAAGAGCAACGACATTAACATGCAGTAAACTGTAGAAGTATATTCTAACAGATAAACAACCAAAAGATTTAATGCCATTTCCAACATCCTTCTTCATCCCAGAATCACCTACCCTTCCGGAGGAGGAGGAAGGGGAATCTACCAAACACAGGGAGAACAGTTTTGATTTACAAATCCAAATTAGGATGAACTCAAAACATTCATGTGTTAATTCTGTTTTCTCCCACTTTGTCTATTTGCAGGCAAGCAAGGAAAAAAGGGGTTTTTAGTCACAGAGATCAAGAAAGCTCTGTGTATATTGAAGGAAGCAGCGAATTAGCAATGTTTTTCCAGATCACTTTCTGAGATCCTCTGGCCCAACAATGACCCATCAATTACTCCGCTGGATTGTCAGAGCTCTGTCTACTGCCTGCTCCTGACTCTGTCTTTCTGCAGGCTTTTTAATAACCCATCAGTTCTCTGAGCATCACATGTCCACATCTGAAAAACAGGTAATTCCTCTTGTGCAAGGTGGGAGGGTGGAAGGCTGGAGAGAGCCTATTGCAAGGATTTACCCCACATCTTTTGTTCTATCAGATCTGCCTTAAAAATGCTGTATAGGAGGAAGCTCCACTTCAATGTTCACAACCATGTGAACACTCCACAAGTCTTTGTCACTTGGAAACAGAAAAAATAAGCTGGAAACTGGCTCTGATTTATGCTTTGTAGAGAGACTGATGTCAACTCACCTCCCTGACCCAGACTTGCTGCCTCACTGTCGCATGAAACAGAGGAAATTCCTAATTAATTGTTTAAGGCTCTCATCTATCCTGGATTTAGGGGCCAGTTGAGAAGACAGCAACTTCAATGGGGCAGGACTGGAGTAACCACCAGTTTAGGATCCCCAGAAATATTTGCACATTTGCATATTTCCAGGTCTGTTGTTTTTCCTGCCTCATTCACCTTTCCAGAAAAAAACCAAATTGAGTGAAACAGCAAATATCAGACTCTTAGAAGCAACTGTCCTCACAGTGCTATTAGCAAAGTAGAAATGTGGTGAGAGTCTTATCTAGTCCCAGAAGAACATTTCCTTTCACATGGTAAAGCAGAATTGACTGGAGAGACAATGGGGTATCAGGCTACTGAATTCCTTTTCATTAGTTAAGTTGCTGGCTCCCCTCCTCCCCATGTTTCTCCCCATTTATAAGCTCTCATTTATCATCATAAATCAGCCCAGCACTTTAAACAGAACATTTTGGGACTGAATCCTGGCTTTATGGAATGCTGCTCTGAGAGCTACAATGACATCACAGCTGAGCTGTTACACACCGTCAAGGCTGTGACAGCCAAACCTCCACTGTGTTATATTTTTCTGGTTAATAACACATAAAGAACTGACCCTGTGTCAATTCTTGCTGGCCAAGCCAGAGAGTTTCCATCAGGCTTTCAGATGTAATAGCAACAACAAAAAATCAACCCCCAGTTAGGTCTCAGGGGGCACAGAGTAACACAGAGCAGTTGAAATTTTCAGAGATGATGCTCTGTAGCCTGCCTGTTTTAGCAGGAAATCTTGGCAGAGTAGAAGGAGGGCATTTACACCGCTTCCTGCTTTTCTGACTTGCAGATGATACATGATACCTCAGGCTTCTGTCACATCGTCTATTGCCAGGTCTCAGCAGCTTCCCATAATCAGTGCAGCTGCAGGCTTTAGTTTTGTTGATTATAGAAAACAAGGTACCAGAGTCAAATAACAATGCAAGTAAAGGCAAGACACTGCAAGCTGGATCTGACCCAAGCTGTCCTACCTCAAGGTCAAGCAGGAAGGCAGCAGCGGAACTGGGATGAGAATCTAGGCTTCATCAGGGACAGCTCCTGTCCCAGGAGCCCAATCCTGCCAGGCACTCAGCATTTCAGCATCTCTTGGGCCCCCTGGCAGGATTGAATTGCTAATGGCTGCATTTCTGTAGAGGCAGGAGCAACTCCAAGGGACTCATGTGTATCACAACAGGAAATCTTTCTTGTAGGACCATCCAGACAAGCACAAAATTTGTCAGAGAAGAAAAGGTCACAGTCTGACGTAATCAAGCAATGGGATTTGGAAACCTGGACTGTGAAAGCTCCTGGAAAGCCACCCTTTCCAAGTCAAAGCTACACACGCCCCTGAGTCAGGCATCTCCTCTTAGGACTGTTTGCCAATGTTGTAGCAGAGGTCAAACTGCATCACACGCTCCCTCCTGACTGCACTGTGCTCAGGAATACAGACTGGGGAATGCAGCTCTAGCAAGCAACTGCACTTCCTCTGCTACCCTCTGGGAGGAAAATCCAACAGCAACCGAATTCTAGGTGATTCACAAGGAAGGGCTGCAGGGTGAAGAGCAGGCTCTGTCCCTAAGCATGCCTGGGCAGCTTCCTTCAGCAGCATCAAAAAGTTAGAGAGAGGGCCGAGGGGATGCGCCATTGCTGGACGTTCAGCTCCCAAGTGTCCCTTTTACAGTGGTGCAAGACCCGAGCCAGAGCGCGCTTCAGAAAGACATTTGGTATCTCTGCTTTATGTCTGACAGGCTGGAACAGACCCTGCACTTACCGCTGCAGACTGAGCAGACACTTTGCAGTCCTCATTCCAGCCGAGTTTGCTGGGAATGAGAGCTGTGAGCAGTCCTGGGATGCACCAGGAATGCAGGATGTCTCACGTCCACTCCCCCTCAGACAGGTGCACGGCGAGTTCCTGCCTCCGGGTCCGGCAGATGCAGAACAACTGCCTCAGCTCTGCAGGCACTGCCGCTCAGCACGGCAGGAGCAGATCTAGAGTGCGCAGGACCCTTCGCGTCCTTCTAGGCTGGGTGAGCAGAGAGCCGGCGCCAAGATATCCCACCCTCACGTGCCATCAGAGCTCGAAGGGTGGAGAGAAGCCATCAGCCCAGTCTAGCCGAGGAGAAAACTTACTCGGCTGTTTGTTGCTCGGGGGCTGGAAGAAGGAGCAGCTCCCGAGAGCGGGAGCGTTTCACATCTGTCACCCTCAGGGTAGCTGTGACTCTCCGTCCCCCAGCAGCCCCTCGAGCCAAGGCGTCAGCCCCTCTCCAGGCTCGAGTCGCGTCCGTGCGCAGTCCGATGCCCCTGCCCGGTCAGCCGCCACCCGCCGGCATCTCCCCACCGGACGCGGGCACCCAGCGAACTGGGAGCCTGTCCGGGCCGCTGGGGCTTCGAGAGACGGCAGCTGCGGCCCCGGGGACGGAGCAAGCCCGGCGGCTGCTGGAGCCCGCAGACACCCAGCGGCGGGAGGCGCGTAGGGCGGCGGGAGGGCGGCGGGGACGGAGGCTTTCCCTGGTCCCGCAGGGTCACCGGCCCCGCTCCTGTGCCCATCCTGGGCTTCAGCTATGAATAGCTTGAGCCGATTATCCCGGCTCGGGGGAAAGGGGGGAAGATACCGAGCAAAGGAAACTTACATCCTCTGCGGCCATAGGTAGGACATCTTCGGAGTCCAGCACCTCGATTTCTTCCGCCTCCGAGCTGGCAGCCACAGCAGGGGAAGAGCTGGCGTGAGGCTCCGGCAGCCTGTCTCCCATGCTTGGAAACGGTCCCCCTCCAGCCCCCGCCCCCCTTTTCCCCAGATCCTTAAAGAAATTAAACCTAGCTGCTGGTTGGCAAACTTTCAAGCGCAGCCGAGCGCTTCATGATTCCCGCAGCCGGGAGGGGAGGAAATCCTCCATCCACGGAACATCCAATTAGCGCGGGCAGCGCCGGCGGGCGGCATCCCGGCGGCCGAGCTCCGGCCGGGGCAGTGACCC